>PVHT020000019.1:939690-978419 GCA_004024745.2 Catagonus wagneri | reverse complement strand
CTGACATTGCTACATCTGTGACTCAAATTCAGTCCCTGGCCTGGTAATCTCCATATGCTGCTAGTGTGGCCATTAAAAAAAAAAAAAAATTGTGTCATCCATATAATTTGATGAGCTGAACCCATTAAGGAACATAAGTTTAAAACTGGTAAATTTAGGCAGAGTTCTAGAATTATGAACATAGTGTTTTTCAGTATCACCACGTCACAATATGTTAACTTCTACAATTGATAAGCTTTCCTTTCCTTTTTCTTTTCTTTTTTTTTTTTTTTTTTTTTTTTTTTTTTTTTTTTTTTTTTTTTTTTTTTTTTTTTTTTTGCTTTTTAGGCCTGCACCACTGCATATGAAGATTCCCAGGCTAGGGGTCCAGTGGGAGTTGTAGCCGCAGGCCTATCTCACAGCCACGGCAACGCAGGATCCGAGCCACGTCTGCGACCTACACCACAGCTCATGGCAACGCCAGATCCTTGACCCACTGAGCGAGGCCAGGGATCAAACCCACAACCTCATGGTTCCAAGTCAGATTCATTTCTGCTGCACTATGACAGGAACTTCTGCAATTGATAAGCTTTCTGATTCCACTCGGGTAAGAAAATTTAAATTAAATCTGAGGTCCATTAATTATGGATTGTATTTTTTTTTCTTTTTCTTCCTGCGGCATATGGAAGTGTCCGAGCTAGGGGTCAAACCAGAGTACACCACAGCCATAGCAACAGCAGATCACATCCACATCTGTGACCTACACTGCAGCTCAAGGCAACTCAGGATCCTTGACCCACTGACCAGGCCAGGGACTGAACCTATGTCCTCGTGGATACTAGTCAGGTCCTCAACCCACTAAGCACAACGGGAACTCCTCTTTTTTTTTTTTTTTGGTACCAGCATTTCCCATTTCCTCAGTAAATATTTCCGTATAAATCTCTAAGAAATAATAAAATGACAATGCCAGTATCACACCTGAGTCTCTTCAAAAAGTCAGTGTCATGGGGGAGATGGGGGAAGGAGGACTTTTCTTGATTAAGACTAAAGAACTATAACAAATAAGTGCAATACTTGAGGTTTCATTGGTTCCAAACTTAGGAAAACATCTGAAAACGATGTTGGGGAAATTTTAATATGGATTGGCTTGAAGATAGTATAAAGGAATTTTTAAGTGTAATAATGGTATTTTGGTTAGGAGTTGCATGCTGAGATGGGGATAGAATATCACATGTCAGCAAAATAAACAAGATATAGAGCTGATAGGCATATAGATAAGGCAGATAAGGCAATTAATGAATCTAGGAGTTGGTGTACTATTGTCTCTCAACTTTTCTGGTGTTGGAAGTACTATGTAATAAAAATTGGTTAAAAACTCTAGACAGACTCCGACAGTTTTTTAAAAATGTACACAAAAGAAACTAAATGATGTTATGAACTGAATGTTTGCATTCTCTCAAAATCCATATGTTGAAACCCTAACCCCCAATGTGACAGTATTTGGGCCTTTGGAAGGTAATTAGGATTAGATGAGGTCATGAGGTGGGATTCTCGTGATGGGATTCGTACACTTAGAAGAAGAGATAGCAAAGACTTTGTTCTGTCTCCATTCACACGCATACCCCAAGATCTCTTACCAGAACCAGCCTTGCTGGCACCCTGATCTCGGATGTCCAGCTTCCAGAACTGTGAGGAAATAACTTTTGTTTGTTTAAGCCATCGCATCTATTGTATTTTGCTCTGGTGGCCCAAGATGGCTAATACAGAGTTTGGTACCAAGAAATGGAGTGCTACTGTAATACCTAAATATTTGGAAGTGGGTAATTGCAAGAGGCTGGGAGAGTTTCGAGGTGCATGCTAGACGTGTAGACATTAAGAACACCTCTGGTGAGGTCACAAGAAGAATGTTATTGCAGGCACATGTTTATTGGAGGAAAGGCAATTCCTTATTATAAGGTGGTAAAGAACTTGGCTACACTGTATTTTAGTATTTTGTGGAAGACAGACTTTGCAAGGGATGAAACTGTATATTTGGCTGAGGAGTTGTTTTGCTTTTTTTTTTTTTCTGTCTTTTTAGAGCCGCATTCACAGCACGTGGAAGGTCCCAGGCTAGGGGTCAAATCAGAGCTGCAGCCACGCCATATCCGAGCCACATCTATGCCCTACACCGTAGCTCCTGGCAAAGTCAGATCCTTAACCCACTGGGTGGGGCCAAGGATAGAACCTGCATCCTTATGGATACTAGGCGGGTTCGTTCCAGCTGATCCACAACAGGAATTCCTAGCTGAGGAGATTTCTAAGCAAACTGTTGAAGAGGCAGCTTGGTTCTGAAACAGGAAGAGGGGGGCAGGGCGAAACCTTTTAAAGAATGACATAGCCATTGAAGACGTGACAAAACTGGTTAGAACCGAAAAAAAAAAAAAAAAAAAAAGAAGTGGGTTCAAGTCCCAATTTGGGTTTTGGCTTGGTTAGAGTCCCAGCCCGTGGGACTCCCAGTCTGAGCTGTGTGGTTTCTGTTCTTCCTGACTGCATATGCCTTTAAAAAAAAAAAAAAGGCAAAAGGAGAGAGCCGAATTGGAGAAGGAATTGTTATGAAAACAAATCTAGAATTTGAAGATTTGGAAAATCTTCAACCTGTCCATATTGCAAAAAGTGAAGAAGCTTGTTCTGAAGAGAACCCTAGGGTATGGCTGAACCACCATTTGATAAAGAGATTGATGGACCAGTCGGCCATCTGAGCAGAAGTCGGGCAGAGGGATGGGACTGTATAGCAGAGACTATGCCAGCTTGAACTAAAGGGGATCAAGAAGGTGGGATGGTATGACGGAAGGCTGTCAGACTTCTTGGATTTCAAAGGATGAGACCATGGAGCTATCTGGCCGTGAGTGTATGTGCTATCTTTCAAGAAAAGGAAGGGTCCCTAGGTAGGTTCAGAGATCATCCAGGCTGCCACTCCCGCCACAGGACCAGAGCTCACAGGCCAGGCTGAGCCAGGCAGCACGCCGCCGCCGCCTCCGCCTGCTTTCAAGGGCAGGACTGCTGCTCAGCAGAGCTGTGAGGACAGGGCCCTCAGAGAGCATGTGCACAGGCCATCCGAACCGAGCCGTGGGCCTGACACTGTGGCCTGGAGGGCAGAGCATCCAACCAGCGCCTTGTTCTCCACACGTAAGACCTGATGGAAGTTGCCCAGCTAAGCTTTGGACCTGCTTGGGACCCATCACCCCTTCCCTCTTAACTCCTTCTCCCTCTGAAATGGGGATGTCTCTCCTGCACCTGTCCCACGATTATATATATATTTTTTTTGCCTTTTGTCGTTTTATGGCCGTGGGTTTATGGCCGCACCCGCGGCATGTGGAGGTTCCCAGGCTAGGGTTCTAATCGGAGCTATGGCCACTGGCCTGCGCCGCAGCCACAGCAGCGCAGGATCCGAGCCGCGTCTGCAACCTACACCACAGCTCACGGCAACGCCAGATCGTTAACCCACTGAGCAAGGGCAGGGATCGAACCTGCAACCTCATGGTTCCTAGTCGGATTCGTTAACCACTGCGCCACGACGGGAACTCCCACAATTATATTTTGAAAGCACTTGTTTGGTCTTACAGCTAGAGAGGAATTTTGCCTCAGGATGAATTCTATCTAGTTTCACCCATGTATGATTTAGAGGACACTGACCTGAGACTTTGGACTTTGAGCTTCAGAGTTGATGCTACAATGAGTTAAAATTTTGAAGTTGTTGGGATGGAATGAATGTATTTTGCATGTGATAAGGACATGACTTGTGATGGGCCAGTGGCAGCATATTATGGACTGAAAATTCTTGTCCTCCCCAAACTCATTGAAGTCCTAACCTCCAGTGTGATGGTATTTGGAGATGGGACCTTCAGAAAGTAATCCGGATCAGATGAGGTCATGAGGAAGGGCCCTCATGATAGATTAGTGTCCTTAGATGAGACCGAGAACTTCCTACACATGCACCCAGGAAAGGCCCTGTGGCCAGGAAGAGAGCTCTCACCAGAACCTGACCATGCTGGCACCCAGATCTTGGACTTGTAGCTTCCAGAACTGTCAGGCAATAAATTTGTATTGTTTAAACTACCCTGTCTATGGTGTTTCGTTATGGCGGCCCAAGCTAATACACCTAGGAATGACCTGATATTCCTGATCCTTGACAGCATCTTGAGGTCTGTGTTCTCCTCAGCAGAGAAAACCTTAGCATTAGAGTGCACTGAACTTGTCCTTGAGGGGTGAGGGAGTGATAGACTCGTCTTCATCAGGAAAAAACGACTTCAGATGATTAGAAGGCTCAGAGTATGAGCCTTGTAATTTGATGGGTGGGAGAAGGGGAAGTGTCATTCTTCACCCTGCTTTAGCCATTCCTTTTACTGTGAGTACTTGCTTATCTCTTGAGTAAAGGACAATAAAAACAATGGCCTGGTCCACCTGCATTCTTGCCTAGGGCACCAGAGGAACTCCCAATAAATCCCGTCTGCCCAGTGTCCCATGCAGGACATTTATCTGGCCCCTTCTTATTGCCCCAGGGGAGAGCTGAGCTGCTTCCTGGGAACCTGCAGTACATAAGTCTTCCTCAGTCATCTCCCAGGTGCTAAACTACACCATCAGCATCTGCTCACGTCCCAGTATGTTAACACACGGATTCTGGAATTTTAACTCTGCCATTCAGTTCTCTCTCCAAGCCGCCTTAGGCAACTTAAGCTTTCCTTGCCTCAATTTCCAAATTCTGCAAAATGGGGACAGTTGTTTCCACGTTTTAGCGTTGTTTTGGAGGTTAAACTATCCAATGAATTTAGACAGATTAACATCACACCATACCTGACAAATAATAATTACGCTCATGATGAATGTTGGCCATCTTCTTCACCGTCTTGCCAAGTAGGTAAAAATCCTAGCCTCAAATCGGTTTAGGAGATGATGTCCACTAGGTGGCACTAGCCACAGGTAAATAAAATCTCCCATATATATTATACTCGGTCATCACAAGTTTGTAAGTTCCATGAAGAGCCAGAAATGTAAAACTCTAATGGTAATAAGGCAGTAAGCATATATAGATATAACTATATTGTGGCCCCAAACTAAGCATTTGATCCATAATAATTACCTAAAGCAATTGTCTAACACAGTTACAGGCCAAAAGCGTTCTGATTTTTGATTCCCAGACCCCAGAAGATTCTGACTCAGGGGATCAGCAGAGAAACAGAGAAACCGTCCTATTCTGTACCCAGAGGGCTGGTGTGTTTCTTGGTTGGGTTTGGCAAACACCTGGGGCTTTTGTTTTGCAGAAGTCGGTTTCTCCAACTTTTATTAGACTAAGGAGGTTGTGGTTTGGACAAAGACCCTGCTGAAGGCCAGAGAGTTTCCTGTCCTATGGAAGGAAACTTTTGCAGGGAGGAGGCTACTGACTTAGGGGCAAAAGCTTGGTTGGGAGTGCAGAAGAGTTCAAATAAGAGTTTTAGCAGTCTTTCCATGTGATAAGGAATGTCAACAGTGCTTTTGCAATTAGATGTGTTTTCTGACATCTGTGAAAATGATCTCAAGGTGGAACAAGAACAAGAGGGGACGGACATTTATGTTACAACACTTTCTTCTCTTTTCTTATTCCTTTCCATTAGCCCCAGGCCTTCAAATGAAATCCTGTTTTAAATATCTTAGACAGGAGTTTCCGTCATGGCTCAGAGGAAACAAATCCGACCAGGAACCATGAGGTTGCGGGTTCCATCCCTGGCCTTGCTCAGTGGGTTAAGGATCCAGCTGTGCTGTGGCTGTGGCGTAGGCCGGCAGCTACAGCTCTGATTAGACTCCTAGCCTGGGAACCTCCACATGCCGCAGGTGTGACCCCAAAATGACTAAAGACATAAATAAAAAATAAAATATCTTAGTCATATTTTAGGGAATTAGGAGAGAGTTTCGTGTCCATCTTTGAGCTGAACTCTTATACCAATTGGAGCTGAGTTACAGAAGTGAGGTGATATTCTGAAAAGTGAAAGCATTCAGCAGGACCGCTCACTAATACTTAGATCAGGAGTTCCTCTAGTGGCTCAGTGGTTAACAAACCCGACTAGCATCCATGAGGACGCGGGTTCGATCACTGGGTGATAATCATTGGGTTTTTAGCACGAATCTAAGACGGCTGCAACATTTGCAGCTGTTAATATTTATCCAATAATTATTGAGCACCTGCTCCCTGTCTGACACTGTTCTGAAAACTGTGGTGTATAGATAGATGAGGCCCTGTCTCAAGGGTGTAGCCAGGTTGTAATATCCATCAGAGCTATCTGGCCCAGGGCCTGGATGAGTGGGGTGCCGGACCCCAAAACTTGGATCGGTGGGACATCAAGCGCTTATAAAAGTGCCAGCCTTTGGCTACTAACTTACTGGCTTGCATTGCAATCTCAATTTCAGACTGCTTTCTCAAATGTGATTTTCATATTTTTAACAACTATCCTATTAACATAGTATTTCTCTCCTTTTTTTTTTTCTTGTCTTTTTTGTCCTTTTATGGCCGCACCCACGGCATATGGAAGTTCCCAGGCTAGGGGTTGAATCAGAGCTGTAGCCACTGGCCTAGATCATAGCCATAGCAACACGGGATCCGAGCCGCGTCTGCAATCTACACCACAGCTCACGGCAATGCCGGATCCTTAACCCACTGAGCGAGGTAAGGGATCGAACCTGAAACCTCATGGTTCCTAGTCGGATTCATTCCGCTGAGCCACAATGGGAACTCCCCCAACATACTATCTTAAAATGGCTAAAAATGTGATACTTTAGGAGGAAATGACCACTCCTTATGCTCCCCAACCCACACCCCCTCTCTCAGCAAAGCTTTTGTTATATCTTCTTATAACTTGCTTTCTAGTGGGTGAAACAGTATACGTGTAAACAAACAATCATTTCAGAGAACTGTAAATCCCGTGCAGGAAACAGAGGCGGGCAGTGCGATGTATAAAGCACTACTCTGGTCTAAATGTTCGTGTCCCCCTCCTCCAGTTTGTATGTTGAAATCCTCATCTTCAAGGTGATATCATTAGGCGGTGGGACTTTCGGGAGGGGATCGGGTGTTAGGGCGGCACCGTCACAAAGAGGGTGGGCGCCCTTATCTATGAGAGGCCTCACAGAGATCCCTTGACCCTTCCGCCGTCTAAGGACACAGTGAAAAGTCACCTTCGATCAAGGCAGGAGATAGGAGAGCTTCAGGATAGACATTTAGAGCCAGCCTCCTGTCTATACTTCAAGACAGAAATAACAACAGGCACAAGGCAAATCACTGGAATTTGTCTTCTGGGGACACTTTATTTTATTTTTATTTATTTATTTATTTTTTGTCTTTTTGCATTTCATGTGGAGCCGCATCCCAGGCTAGGGGTCTAAACAGGAGCTGTAGCTGCCAGCCTACACCACAGCCACAGCAACGCGGGATCAGAGCTGCGTCTGCAACCTACACCACAGCTCACGGCAACGCCGGATCCTTAACCCACTGAGCGAGGCCAGGGATCGAACCCGCAATCTCATGGTTCTTAGTCAGATTCGTTAACCACTGAGTCACAAAGGGAACTCCTTCTGGGGACACTTTAAACAGCGGTAATGGCATGGGAAGAGAGGGGCTAAGGCAAAAGATCAAGAGGTCACATCCTATCGTCTGGGTCAGGGAGACCCTAACTACACACGCGCAGAAAGACCCCTGGGGTCAAGGTGCGGGGGAGGCCATAATCACTCCTGTTAGCCGTCCCATTCCTTTGCTCTTGGCCAAAAATGCGCACCCTTATCAGGGAGGGCCCTGGGTCCATCCAGGTATGAGAAATAAAACAACTGGCTAAAGAAAAGCAAAGAACTGGAAGAACTTCCCCATATAAGTCTGGTTTTGGTTTGGGGGTTTTGTGTGTGTATGTGTTTTGTTGCTGTTGTTTTGGTATTGGGTTTCTTTTTTTTTCTTTTCTTTCTTAGGGATGCACCCGAGGCATACGGAAGTTCCTAGGTTAGGGGCCAAATCAGAGCTGCAACTGTCAGCCTACATCACAGCCGCATGCCGTGTCTGCAACCTTACAACCACAGCTCACGGCAACACCAGATCCTTAACACATTGAGCGAGGCCAGGGATCAAAATTATGTCTCACGGATAATAGTCGGGTTCATTACCACTGAGCCACAATGGGAACTCCATATAAGTTGTTTAAATCACCTCTCTGATGCACTCCTCATTCAGGGAGACGCCAACACCCTCACTCCTTGGTGTGAGTATTACTGCTTTGCTCCTGCCTTAGGTAAATAGACTATTTGTGTTGTACTGTGTTTCTAACAATAAACTTTGTACCTGTTTTTATAATTTTTGCCCCCTTGAAACATTCTTGCTTTCAACAGGGAGCAAGAATCAGGGCAATTCTGCTTTCAGCCTCTAGCTAGTCTAGCGGCTGGGATTCCTGGTTTTCACCCAGGCTGCCCAGGTTCAATTCCCGAGCAGAGAATTAAGATCTTGCCTCAAGCCATCATTCACTGCTATGAACCAGGAAGTAGGCCCTCTCCAGACACTCCATCTGCCAGAGCCACAATCTTTGCCTTCCCAGCCTCCAGAACTGTGAGAAATGAGTGTGTGTTGTTTACAAGTCACTGAGTTGATGGCCTTTCTCTTAGAGCAGCCCGAACTAAGACCGGCACCCATGGCACTGGGAGAAGAGTATTATGCAGTGTGGTCAGAGAAAGGCCTCCTTGAGAAGATGACATTTAAACTGAGACCTAAAAGATTAAAAAAAAAAAAAAAGGGAGAGAAAGCGTGAATCTTTAGAAGAACCTGGGGGAAAGCCTGCCAGGCAGAGGGAAGATTAAGCGCAAAGTAAAAGCACCGAAGCACTTGGGATGCTGGCAACTGAAAGGAGAGCCGTGTGTCTAAAACTTTGTGATCTGACAATGGCTCGAAAGGAGGCTGGAAAAGGTGGGCCTGGTTTCATCAGATGGGAGAGGTCACTGAAGCATCTTTAAGTACTAATAGAAAGAACTCAGGAGAAAGAGGGGGGGAATTGAGGTGCAGAAGTGGGGATCCATCGCGCATATGGAGGGGTGGAAGGGTTTGCTTTGATGAGAACAGAAATGCACATCCCTTTGGAAGCTTTTCTCCCTTAATTTTAACAATGTCACTCTGATTCTCCCCCTTCCCCTCGGATTCTTCTCGGTCTCCTTTCCAGACACCCCTTTACTTTTAGTCATCAGCAGGGTTCTGTCCACCACCGTCTCTCAGTTATTCTCTTGCCATGAACCTCAGACACACTCGTGCCCAACCACGTCAGCCTGGACCACTATCCTGGACTTGACACACTCATTTCCAACTGTAGGTGTATATATTTCAATCTCCCAGATTGGGATCCAGCCCAGACCTGTCCCCAACCTTCTGATTTCACTGCTTCTTTGACCCTCCCCCTTGGATACAGGCATCCTTCATTCAGTGTGTCCAAAATGGGATTCTTGAGTCTTTTCCACACACGAAACACAGCACTGAATGGAGGGTAGGGGGGTGGGGGGTGCTCACTGATGTTTCACCTCTCCTAACCTCTAATCCCATTCTTTTTTTTTCTTTTTTGGGGTGCTATTTAGGGCCGCACCCACTGCCTATTGAGATTCCCAGGCTAGGGGTCCAATCAGAGCCATAGCTGCCAGCCTACTCCAGGGCCACAGCAATGCGGGATCCGAGCTGCATCTTCAAACTACACCACAGCTCACAGCAACGCTGGATCCTTAACCCACCGAGCGAGGCCAGTGATCGAACCCACAGCCTCACGGTTCCTACTCAGATTCCTTTCCGCTGCGCCAGGATGGGAACTCCCTACCCCCATTCTTTGATACAGGGTTTTCAAGTGCTTTTATTCTTACGGAAGATAGCACAGTAAGCATTACCAGAGCCACCAATACTTCTGGCTCTCCTACCTTTCCTAGATATCACATCTGTTTATATAAGAGGATTATATTCATCTGCCTCTTTCAAGGTAGACTTGGCTATGACTCTTACTGTGGCCACTGACATGTGAGTGAAAATTACACGTATGGCTTCTGGGTGGAAATATTTAAGATTAGGTGTACAATTCCCCTTGCTGTCTTTTTCTTTTTTCCTTCTTTATTATGAGGTTATCGTATGTTGAGATAAAGATACCGAAGATCAAAGCAGCCTGGAATGCCGAGCCATCACGTGGAAGAAAACTGCCCAGAGCATCATTTGGACATGCAGCACCCTTTGAGCAAGAACGAAAAAACAAGAAAGAAAGAAAGAGAGGAAGAAAGAAACCCTGGAGTTCCCATTGTGGCTCAGCAGGTTAAGAACCTGACTAGTATCCACCAGGATGTGGGTTCGATCCCTGGCCTCGCTCAGTGGGTTAAGGATCCAGCATTGTCACAAGGTGAGGCATCGGTCACATCTGGTGTGGCTGTGGCATAGGACTGTAGATGTAGCTCTAATTCAGCCCCTAGCCCAGGAACTTCCATATGCTGCAGGTGTGGCCCAAGAAAGAGAGAGAGAGAGAGAGAGAGAGAGAGAAAGAAAGAGGGAGGGAGAGAGAGAGAGAGAAAGAAAAAGAAAGAAAGTAAGAAAGAAAACAAACCTCTGGTACATAAGTCACCAAGGTTTTATTTTCTTCTCTTTTTTCTTTTTTTAAGTTCTTAGGTGTGTGTACGTGTGTGTACTGAGGTTACTGCCTATGACCAGACACATCCTGGCTGATGGCAATGCTATGAGCGTCACTGTTTAGGACCCGTCTCTTCCAGCCCTTACTTCCAACCAGCTGGCCACCCCTCAGCCTCTTCTAATTAGGAATTCTGGAGCTGCCGATGCCCCCAAATGATCCCCCCTCACCCCCCACCCCAAGTTCACTTATCATCACCATCTACTTAGTTGCTCAATCCTAAATCCCAAAACAGCGCTCAACTTAATTCCTCCCTCTTCCCAGCCCGATCACAAGGCTTTTGTTAAGTGGGTCTCAGATCTGTCCTGGGACATCTGCAATGTTTCTTTCTCTTTCTGTGTCCAGTCTTAGAGTATACACAATACCTCCAAAATCAAAAGTGAATAAGAGAGAAAAAATTTTTAAATAAAGACGTGAATCCCGGGTCTACAGAACTCCTTCCTCCGGCCCTTGTCCCCCAGCCACCTCAGCTCCTCTTCCTGCAGGCCACCAAGAGGACCAGGGCCCCTGTATTCCATGAGCGACACCACACACAGAAACATACAAGGCTCTGCCTCTCCCAGAGTAGTGTTCCGGAAAACGCAAAACTGGCCGCATCCTTCCCACCGTCTAGCCTGTCAGTGCCTTCCCCTTACAGACTCTTGAGGGTTTAGGCCCCTGCCTGGGAGCCTCCTGAGTCCTGCAGATTTTCTTTCAGTCCCAGATGACCTCTCCTCGGCTGAGATCTTTCCCGCCTCAGGGCTTTTCCCTACCTGTTCCCTCCGCCTGCCTGAACAATTTCCCCACCAGGTCTGTGCTTGCTAATTCCTTCCTTCCCTCCCCAGGCAGGGCACACGGTAACCTTCTCCAGGACAGAAGGCCCTTTGTTGCCTCCCCCGGCCTCTACCACGAGCAGTTGGCGGGCAGCGTCTGTTTACTGGGATCTTGACTTAATTACCAACCAACTCCCATGTTAGACTCTGAGCCCCACGAGAAGAGTGAGATGGGCTGTGTGTCTTTCACCGCTCACAGCAGACCCAGCTTCTAGTTCCGTGCTTATCACAGGAGAGGCACTTGGTGAATAAGGAACAGAAAAGCTGGCCCCCTGGGGAAGAAAAGGCAGACAAAACTAAGAAGGGAAAGTAGCCTCAGTTCTTTAAGCAGGCAGATCTGGCCCCCGTGTTGTTTCTCCTTATCCTGAGTGTCCTTGGTTAGGCCAACCACCCAGTGTAGACGAGAGGCGATGAGGAAAGAGGAGAAGGGGGCCCTACCCCAACAGTTGGAAGCTTTCAGTTCTTCGGGAGGAGTACTGGTTTGTCAGACCTTGTATTTTGTCACAGACATTTAATAACTGGTTTAAACAGAAATATTAAGCAATCACTTCTTCCTTTGTTTGAGGGGCCAAAAGTTCTTTTTTTTTTTTTTAACAAGCAAGTAAAACCAGAAAAGACAAGGACTCCTGCATAGAAACAGCAACATGTTTATAAGAAAACAATGACTCCACAATCTCAATTAGTATCTATGTCTGCCTTAAATGTTTTAATATAGCACGTATTTTCCTAATCATAAAAGTAATGCCTCATCTCCTTATAAAGAATAGACTACTAAACCTGTCTTGAAAGGATAAACTAGGGAAATAAAAATTACATCCATGAACAAGCTTTTTATTTCTAAATCACAGAAGCTGATCTTTCATCTGTTACCTTGTCCTTGGAAACCAAACAACAAAAGCTTCCTTCATCTCTATCTTAATTTCACCTTCTGAATTTATTTCTCGGTATCCAGGCCAGCAGATTGGATTAGCCGGGTAATGTAACCCAGCCATTTTGCTTTTATCTCTTACCAGAGTAGAGGATAAAATCCAAGGTCCTTACTGTGGCCTACGAGGCCCCTCGTAAAATCTGGCCCCAAGCCACTTCCCAGCCTCATTTCTCCCCACTTCCTTCCCTCACCCACTTAATTGGGAGCTTACCGGAGAAAGGTCATGGGCACACAAGTTGTGTTCTACTGGTCCAGATCTCTTCTAATTCACCTGAATCCTTCTTTGCCAGGGAAGAGAAGGATGCCAGGCCTCCTTTTGTGTATGGTTCCATCTAGGCTGGGGGAAACGAGTTAAAGCATCCTGATGTACTCAACCCACCACAAATCGACAAGCTGGGAAGTGCAATCACCTGGAAGGGGGAGGGTTGAGATCAGACCCGTCCTCAGGTGTGCAGCAGTGCCACCTAGTTCTCAGGTGCCTTGAAGAGAGCAGTGATGAGGAGTTCCCATTGTGGCTCAGCAGGTTAAGAACCCGACTGGTATCCATGAGGACGTGGGTTTGATCTCTGGCCTTGCCCAGCGGGTTAATGATCCCGCATTGCCAAAAGCTGTGGCATAGGTCATGGATGCAGCTCGGATCTGGCTTTGCTTGTGGCTGGGGCGTGGGCCTCCTCTGCAGCTCCCATTTGATCCCTAGCCCAGGAAGTTCCATATGCTGCAGGTCCGGTCCAATTTATTTTATTTATTTATTTTTGCCTTTTGTCATTTTAGGGCCGCGCTCGCGGCATGTGGAGGTTCCCAGGCTAGGGGTCTAATTGGAGCTGTAGCCACTGGCCTACCCACAGCCACAGCAACGCAGGATCCGAGCCACGTCTGCGACCTACACCACAGCTCACAGCAACGCCGGATCGTTAACCCACTGAGCAAGGGCAGGGATCGAACCCACAACCTCATGGTTCCTAGTCAGATTCATTAACCACTGCGCCACTACGGGAACTCCATGGTCCAATTTAAAAAAGCAAAAAACCCTAAACCGCAATGAACCAATGTGTCCCTCCTTCCCATTGTCGAAGCCACCATCCCAAAGTGATGGTATTTGGAGGTGGGGCCTTTGGGAGGTAATTAGATCAAGAGAGTGGAGCCCCCATGATGGGATTAGTGCCTTCCAAGCAGAGAGGTAGAGCTGTGCAGATACAGCAAGAAAACAGCCCTGGAGTTCCCTTCTCGTGGCTCAGTGGTTAACGAATCCGACTAAGAACCGTGAGGTTGTGGGTTCGATCCCTGGCATTGCTAAGTGGCTTAAGGATCCGGCGTTGCCGTGAGCTGTGGTGTAGGTCGCAGACGCGGCTCGGATCCCACGTTGCTGTGGCTGTGGCGAAGGCTGGCGGCTACAGCTCCTGTTAGACCCCTAGCCTGGGAACCTCCATATGCCGCGGGTGCGGCCCTAGATAAGGCAAAAAGACAAAAAGAAAGAAGGAAGGAAGGAAGGAAGGAAGGAAGGAAGGAAGGAAGGAAGGAAGGAAAGAAAGAAAGGGAGAAAGAAGAAAGAAAGAAAGAAAGAAAGAAAGAAAGAAAGAAAGAAAGGAAGGAAGGAAGGAAGGAAGGAAGGAAGGAAGGAAGGAAGGAAGGAAGGAAGGAAGGAAAAGAGAAAGAAAGAAAAGAAAACAGCCCCGAGTGCTCTCTCTAAACCAGGAAGGGGGCATTCACTGACCAGGCTGGCACACTGACCTCAGACTGCAAGCCTCCAGAACAATGAGAAATAAAGAGAAATACACGGTGTTGAAGCTCCCCGGTCCACGGTAACGTGTTACAGCAGCCTGAACTGCAAGAGCCATATCGGGTCTTCACCTCGTCCTTGTGGCCCTGGTTGGTCAAGAACTTGCATCATTCTCTCACACCCCAAGGGTGATCTTTAGATGATCTTTCTGCATAGCCTTGAGCTCCTCCATGACCGAGATGGCAATGAGTAAACACAGAAGTAATCACAAAACATTCTAGAACATTATTAGGTGAGCTGAGCAGCTTATCCTGACCACAGAAAGTCCAATATCAGAGGTGCCCCTCTAACTCAGAAAATCCTTCTTTAGTCATAATGAACCTGAGAATAGTTTGTTGTGGAGAGGTACACCTCCACTTGGCAGAGTTTTTAAAAAAGGCTGTGAGACGGAGACTTGCTGATGGTATTGTTACACATCTTGATTGTGATGTTTTCATGGAGCCATACTTGGGATAGTTTGCATATAGCTAGGGAGTTCTCGTCCTGGCTCAGTGGTTAACGAATCCGACTAGGAACCATGAGGTTGCGGGTTCGATCCCTGGCCTTGCTCAGTGGGTTAAGGATCCGGCGTTGCCGTGAGCTGTGGTGTAGGTTGCAGACATTGCTGTGGTTCTGGTGAAGGCCGGCGGCTACAGCTCCTGTTAGACCCCTAGCCTGGAAACCTCCATAACCTGCAAGTGCGGCCCTAGATAAGGCAAAAAAAAAAAAAATTGTATTCAGCCTCACACACGCGCGCACGCACACACACAGACAAATGAGTGGTGATGTGAATAAGCTCTATGGTTTGTACAAATGCCAGTTTCCTGGGCTCTATATTGTACTATAGTTATGCAAGATATTAATTAACACTGGGGAAAAAAATTAACACTGGGGGATGCATGGGAATCTTGCTCTCTCTATATACACACACACGCACACACATACATATACACACATATATATCAAATTCCTACAATCATGATGAATCTACAATCATTTCAAAATTACAGCTTTTTTTAAGTGTATTGGTGGCCGGGGGGGGGGGGTACTCAGAATACTAGAGCACCTGATCTAAAGTAATGCATTGGGGTTGGCCTTTAAGCCAGATCTTAGGCAAAAACAGTTCTTCCTCTGTGTCTAGACCTAAAGATGTCCCGAAGAAAGGGATGAAGTAGGGATGAAGTAGGCTACCTCAGCAGATTCAAAATGAGTGTAAAAGAGCTCCCACTGTGGTGCAGCAGGCTAAGTCCTGGCATTGTCTTTGTGGCCATATGAATTCGATCCCAAGCCTGGCACAGTGGGTTAAGGATCTGGCATTGCTGCAACTGTGGCATAGGTCACAGCTGCGGCTTGGATTCTCAGTCCCTGGCCTGGGAACTTCCACATGTTCTGAGTGTAGGGGGAAAAAACAAAAACAAAAACAAAAACCACGAGTACAGAGTTTAGAAGGGCCTTCAGTTCCTCAAAGCTGGGTGAGCATCCAAGTGAATCTATACAAATTTTGAATCACTATGTGATACACCTGAACTTCAGGTAATATTGTAAATCAGCTATACCCCCCCTTGAAAAAGAGTACTGGTACACTTAAAATTTAACATTTTTTATATATTTAATAGCTTTGTTCAGAAGGGACACATCACGTAGTTTAAAAAGCATCATTACTTTTCATAAAAAATATGTGCAAGTATTTCCAAATGTACATGATTTAATTTTTTTTTACTTGTTACAGAAATTCATATACAATACTGGAATCTTATCCTATATGTTAAGAACAATAGCTTTCATTTTCAAGTATAATTTCCACTGATGATACAGAATTAAAAGCTATGTTTACTATTCACAAAACGCATGGAAGAGACGGTATCACTAGAGAGTGCTAGGGAAACAAGTCAAATAGACTGTTCTTATATAGTCACAAACGGACCTAATATTTTACAAAACTCTAGCCTTTAAAATGTAACTGGTATTTCCTTCAATAATTTTTTTTAAATGAGCAGTGCATGTGTCCTCTATTGAACAGAGGTAGTCATCCATTTTCTGCAAGACTACTACATTCAGTCTTCGAAGACAGAATTTGTTGCCATTAAAGACTGGTATTACTGTGAAAAGGAGATAACATTCGATTCTGGTTGTGCTGTACCCAACACAGGGAGAGATCTGTTCCACATGAATTAAAGGCAGGATAACCCATGAGCAGGAAAGAAGAAACATCACAAGCCATTACAGCTCACTGAAATTCCAGTAGGGGGTAAGGTGTGAGCTGGGAGTGGAGAGGGTGATTTTGCTTTTAGTCAATCAATTTGAAGTGAGCACTAACGATATTCCTGCAGAAGTAGATACTTTATTTCTGATTGTCTTTAAGAAGAAAACCAGAGATAGGGCATGCTGCCTTTGGATAGTCAGATACATTGGGCAATTTCACACATCTGTGCCAAAGGTAGAGTATAGTTCTCAGTCAGGTTAAGACACTGTATCAGTTGAGGACCTGAGTATTTTTCTCTAGCAATGAACTACAACTTCTTCCTCTTTTCCTTCTCCTTTTTGCCTTTTGAGGGCCGCACCCGTGGCATATGGAGGTTCCCAGGCTAGGGGCCCAATAGGAGCTGCAGCTGCCATCCTACACTACAGCCACAGCAACACCGGATCCTAGCCTCACCTGATTCGAACCACATCTTCGACCTACACGGCAGCTTATGGCAACGTGGGATCCTTAACCTACTGAGCGAGGCCAGGGATTGAACCTGCATCCTCATGAATTCTAGTCAGTTCATTACCCCTGATCCACCACAGGGAACTCCTGAAGTACAACTTCATTCACTCTAGCATGGAATATATGGAACTAGTCCACAGGACCAAAGCCTACATACCATATACAATGCCTAGAAAATTGTTGGCACTCAGAAAAGCCTAAGTAAAAAATACTTTCTGGCTTAACGTATGGATTTTTAAAAACATATTTTCAATGTGTATATTCCAAATCAATTTTTCCTTTGATATTGAGTATATTTAGAATGTTTTGTCTCAATCATTATATATTACTTATATAAAAATACATAAGCAGTTAACTTTTTAGATTTTTTTTTGAAAGGTGATTAAAATTCAGTTAAAGATCACATACTGGTAAAATTTTACAGAAAAAATATAAACTTGTTTTAATCACCATGGTCTTATAAGCATATCAAAATTGATTTTCATTCAAAATAACACAATTTTTGTGTTACATTTTAAATAGACCATACTTAAACATAACTTCACACAACAACAGTTTCTATAAATGAAGATAAATTAGAACTGACTTTTTAAACTAAAGACAGCTGGTCATATATTTTACTTGATCTTACTTGCAATCCTTGATTATTATCACATTGAAAGATGATTTCTATAATCCTCTTATCACTGCACTTCTCTGAGCCAATGTTGCCAAAATATATCAGCCCAGTTCTTTAGCTTTTCAGTGAACCATTTCCTTTATTCTGAATTCTGGTTTCTTATCTGGTCACATATAGTAATACTTCCTTACCAAATCTGCATGTTTAAAACTCCTTCTAATGCATTTACCAGAAGGGATTTCTAGGCATTTATTGATAAGTACATTAATAATTCTATTGCAGTGTTTTCTCATTGTGACCTGATACTGTGATCAATCCAGCTCGTGGGAATCAAGGTCAGACCGAAACAGATTTTTCTGTGGGATAATCATTCCTGACTCACTTGCCCACAGAGGCTGTTGGGGGACACTTGTCCCAGCTACACAGAGGTACACATGTACCCATGTGCACACTGTTAGCAAATCTGTCATGAGAAACAGCAGCATAACATCAGCAGACCCTAGACATTGCTAAATTCTCCTCACCATTTTGCACATTTTAGAAGTAAGCTACTCATTTTATAAATAAAGCGTAGAAATAATCTTAGGGCTTCTCTTTCAATGGTTGAGAGCTTTAAAAAAAAAGATTTTTGAAAAATCGAATGGGGAAAAGAATGAGTATTTCAAGTGAGAAGAAAATAGTCAATGCAGAAAATATTTGCATAGAAGTACATAATGGGTAAGTTTTGCCTTGTAGTCCTTGCTTATAGCGACCTCCTGAGCCCAGTTTCAGGAAGCAAGTCTTCGCATTGCCTGTGGAAGTAAAGGGGAAACAGTGTTGATACAACTGAATTCTCCTTAGGTCTACCTTATCTTTTCTGCAAATACTTTTTTGTAGCATAGGTTCTTACACTTACTCATCCTAGGTTTATAGCATCACAGTAAAAGTAGGGTAAAAACTTAATTTTGTACTTCATCACCCTTTTATTGGCTGTATTTTAAAAGAAATAATGACTATGTCTTCAGCACCTACCATGCATACGACACTATGTTATTATTTTACACGCATCCATTAATGTTCACAACTCTGTGAGGTATTATTATTTCTATTTTACATGAAGAAATGAAAATAAAGACAGGGTAACTGCTTACATGTGGGAACTAAAAAGATACAATGAACCTCTTTGCAGAACAGATAATGACTCACAGACTTTGGAAAACCTATGGTTTCAAAATAAGACAATCTGGGGGTGGGGGGGATGCACTGAGGGTTTAGGATAGAAATGCTATCAAATTGAGTTGTGATGATTTTTGTACACTTATAATTGTAATAAAATTCATTAAGCAATGGAAAAAAAATAAAGACAGGTTAAGGAATTTGCTCTCAGCTACTCAACTGGTACATTGCAGAATCAGGACTGCCACTCAGAGGTCTGTCTGGATCTAAACCCCAGACCCTTAAAACCACTCTGCTAGAGGAACAGATAAAGAAGATGTGGTACATATATGCAACGTAATATTATTCGGCTATTACAAAAAAAAGGAAACAATATCATTTGCAGTAACATGGATGCAAGTGAAGATTCTCATACTAAGTGAAGTTAGACAGTGAAAGACAAACTTCATTTGATATCACTTATATGTGGAATTAAAAAAAAAGATACAAATGAGGAGTTCCCTTCGTGGCTCAGTGGTTAACGAATCCGACTAAGAACCATGAGGTTGCGGGTTTGATCCCTGGCCTTGCTCAGTGGGTTAAGGATCCGGCGTTGCCGTGAGCTGTGGTGTAGGTTGCAGACGCGGCTCGGATCCCGCGTTGCTGTGGCTGCGGCGCAGGCCGGCGGCTACAGCTCCTGTTAGACCCCTAGCCTGGGAACCTCCATATGATGGGGGTGCGGCTCTACATAAAGGCAAAAAGACAAAAAAAAAAAAAGATACAAATGAACTTATTTGTGTAACAGAAATAGACTCATCCACTGAAAAACTCATGATTACAAAAGGGGACAGATGGTGTTGGGGAGGGATGGACTGGGGACTTGGGGCTGGCATGTCCACACTACAGTACACAGAAAGATTGGCCAATGGGGACCTGCTGTATAGCACAGAGAACTCTACCTAGTATTCTGTGATAATCCATATGGGAAAAGAATCTGAAGAAGAACGGATGTGTGTATATACGTAACTGAATCACTTTGTTGTACAGCAGAAATTAACACAACGTTGTAAATTAATTATAGTTCAATAAAATTTTTTAAATGAAAAAAAAAAAAACAACACTCTGCTCTACTGTTTCCCTGTCTACAGGAATGATGCTCGGATCCCGCGTTGCTGCGGCTGTGGTGTAGGCCGGCTGCTACAGCTCCAATTAGACCCCTAGCCTGGGAACCTCCATATGCCGCAGGAGCGGCCGTAGGAAAAGGCAAAAAGACAAAAAAAAAAAGTCTCTATAAGGAGTTCTTATAGGGAACTATAGTAACTATGCTGTGGCTCAGCGGTAACGAACCCGACTAGCATCCATGAGGATGCGGGTTCAATCCCTAGCCTCAGTCAGTGGGTTAAGGATCTGGCATTCCCATGAACTGTGGTATAGTTTGCAGATGTGGCTTGGATGCAGAGTTGTGTGGCTGTGGTGTAGGCCAGCAGCTGCAACTCCAATTCGATCCCTAGCCTGGGAACTTCCATATGCCACATGTGCGACCGTAAGAAGCGAACAAACAAACAAAAAAAAGTTTCTATAGTGTGGTAACTTCAGTTCCAATTTTTTTTTTTAGGGCCACACCCAAGGCATATGGAGGTTCCCAGGCTAGGGGTCTATTCAGAGTTACAGCTGCTGGCCTACACCAGAGCCACGGCAACACCAGATATGAGCCTCATCTGCGACCTACACCACAGTTCATGGCAACGTCAGATCCTTAACCCACTGAGTGAGGCCAGGGATGGAACCCACAACCTCAGGGTTTCTAGTCAGATTCATTTCTTCTGAGCCATGACGGGAACTCCCTTAAGTTCCAATTTTGATACATGAGTTTTTACACACCTAAGTAGGCCTTATATCCTAAACTACTAAGCATCATTCTTTTCAACTTTCTTATCAGAACCTGGAATAAGGCAGAGAAGGCCTGCTTATCCAGATGTGCATAATGGCACCAGTGGGGTCTGCATGGTTAATATGCTGGATAATAGATTCAGAATGCAAAATAATGTCAAGAAACTGGAACCAGAGTTCTCGTGGTGGCTCAGTGGTTAACGAATCTGACTAGGAACCATGAGGTTGCGGGTTCGATCCCTGGCCTTGCTCAGCGGGTTAAGGATCCGGCGTTGCTGTGAACTGTGGTGTAGGTTGCAGACGCAGCTCTGATCCCGAGTTGCTGTGGCTGTGGCGAAGGCCGGCGGCTACAGCTCCTGTTAGACCCCTAGCCTGGGAACCTCCACATGCCGCGGGCGCAGCCCCAGATAAGGCAAAAAAAGCCAAAAAAAAAAAAAAAAGAAAGAAAGAAACTGGAACCAAAAAGCTGCAATCTAGTAGAAAAATGTATAGTTCTGTATTAGGGTCAAAACCTATTACATGAATATAAACGGGGAGCCCAGCTAGACCACAGTTTCTGCGAAAAGGCCCAAGTCTTTGGCTGACCCCTGCTCAGTGGAAGGATAGATTTTGATGTAACTGTTACAAAAATAAACCCATTGTTAAGTTGCAGAAATAGAAATATCTCCATGAGATCAAGGCAGGTCTTAGTTGAGCCCATCTGGGGTTTTGTATCCCCTTCTTGACCAGGGCTGACAAACTTTGTGTCTGAGAAGAACTAAGGAGAACTGAAGTCTAGCCTGGGGCAGAGTTAGTTGGAGACATGACAGCTACTCTCAAATATTTAAGGTCTGTCTGTTCAGAGGAGGCAACACAAAGGATCTCAGTCCACTGGGTGGTTATTAGTGAAAGGCTGGATTTCTGCAGGGCCTAGGGTGTGGGCCTACTTGATTTCCAAGACGTCTTTCAAGTTTAAAATGATCTCTCTCTCTCTCTCTCTCTTTTTTTTAAGGGCTACACCGTGGCATATGGAAGTTCCCAGGCTAGGAGTCGAATCGGGGCTGCAACTGCCGGCCTACACCACAGCCACAGCAAAACCGGATCCCAACAAACCCAGATCCCAGCATGAAATCTAAGCCCTACACTGCAGCTTGTGGCAACACTGAATCCTTAACTCACTGAGCCAGGACAGGGATCGAACCCACGTTCTCAGGGTTCTTAACCTTTGAGCCATAATGGGAACTCCTAAAATGATCTTTTGTTGGTACATTTTACTGAGTGATGGAGCCACAAATTTCACTCAGATACTGTAAGTTTCAGTCATGTTTCCTCGGAAACACACAGAATCAGTCTCGAAACAGTGGGAATCTTTTTCAAGCTATCATCAGTTAGGAGGCTTCCTGCTCCTCACACACTATTTCTGAAGCTTATGAAACCACTGGGTTAAAAATCCCCTCTATTGGGTTCCCATCATGGTGCAGTGGTAACGAATCTAACTAGCATCCATGAGGATGTGGGTTCGATTCCTGGCCTTGCTCAGTGGGGTTAAGGATTCAGCGTTGCCGTGGGTCGCAGACTCCGCTTGGATCCTGCGTTGCTGTGACTGTGGTGGCTGGAAGCTACAGCTCTGACTGACCCCTAGCCTGGGAACTTCCATATGCTGCAGGTGTAGCCCTAAAAAAAGCTAAAAAAAAAAAAATTCCCTCTAGTCACCTTTATCCCATCCCACTGGCCTTAGGCCTCCGAGAAAAAAGAGAAAGTATGTGAAGCTTAGGTCTAAAATCAGGACTAGTGTGTTGGCTTCCAGTTGCTGATCATACCTGCATGCCTGGGGCAAAAGTTCCCCCCCTCCCCACCCAGGTACTTAATGTCTTTAAGAGAGAATCCTTGTTTGCCATTTTCCCCTTTCTATGAGGCAATCCTCTCGGGACTACGTTTTTAAAAAGTATTTTCCCTGACTAGTTTTTGTCAGCCATAGTCACTACATGTATTATTCTATTTAATTCAAATTATTTTCTTTGGACAAAAAGAATGCTCATACCTCATCTTGGACATCAAGCTCTTCTTCAATCAGCTCTGCTTCCATTAATTCAAGGGGATCTTTACAGTCTTGGATGAGGGTGATCTTGGCAAAGAGAACACAGAGCATATTTATTGGAGGCATAATGGTATCAACCCACCTGACACTCCACTGAAAATGATTCAAAGCTTCGCTCGTACCTCTCATTTGTTATCAGCCTGCTTCAAAATCCTTTTCAGCTTTCTTATCCTGTTATATTTCCCACTTAAAATTTTCCCTATACAATTTTTTCACCTTCAAGTGTAGTTCTCCATTGTTCAACCTTGGCAGCTCTCTTCCCCAACCTCTGAAGTGTATGCCTCTTAACAAGTCACCCTGTCTGCCTAAATACGTCAGCAGTTAACAGTGGTTTTCTTTCAATGGCTAATCTAAGAGCACTTAGTGCAATATTGAGCATGCAGTGAATATCCAGTGAAGGGCTCCTGACTGATGACAATCAACATTCTCAAGTTGAATTGGATGGGAATTGACTTTATTGGAGACGGAAACTAACATCCATGGACCAAGAAGGTTGTTCAAGAAAGCTCTGTGTTTGAGCTGCGGCATGTAATTTACATCCCACACAGAGAAAACCAGTAACAAGCTAGACTTTGTCTTATGCATAAAAGGATATTCCCAAAGCGAAACTAAATGCATACCAAGGCAGGAGTGACATTTCAAAGGGCTCTTTAGCTACTTTTAATCTCCCAAATTATTAACTCGATTCTCTTTATAAGATTTTTCTTTGTTGTTGCGTCACTTGTGGGTAGGTGAGGGGTGTTTGGTTTTTTTTTTTTTTTGGCCATGCCCTCGGGCATGTGGAAGTTCCCAGGCAAGGGATCAAACTCATGCCTTAGCAGTGACCCAAGCCATAGCAGTGACAATGAAGGATCCTTAACCCCCTGAGACACCAGGGAACTCCTAGTGAATTTTAAGTCAGATTTTTTTTTTTAAGATTTGTGAGTTTTCAAAACTGAGCATCTTGCATGTAGCTTTTTTCTTTTTTTTCTTTTTGTATTTAAGATCCACATCTTGGTATTCAGGACTAGTATTTTCTCCAGCATTGTTAAGCAGAACAATCTTTCCACTAACAGTAGCTGTAAAGAATAATGGATTGCTGCTTTCTAAAATGAGTTTTGCTTCAAACATTAACTTCCAATCTACAATAAGAATCTACTTAGCCTACTTTTAGAAAAAAGGAGAAGCAATTTAAAATAGAGTGGACTGTGTCACCAGAATAATTATGAGGGTTGTTCTTTTTACAGGTATTTGTTTTAGTTTCCCAGATTCATGGTGAGAAGGTCCACGAGAGATGAGATTCTTGTACCAGGCAGTAGGCCCAGCCCAGTGACCCACATCACAAAGCTCAGCTCTCCTGGGTATTTTATAGGAGAAATGACAAAATAAAAAGGCCTGTGGGAAATCAGGCTCTATCCTATTTTGTGGAGAATAATTAACTCTGGGCTGATTCATGACTTTCAATTTTTCTTTTTCAAAGATCCCTTACAACCTAATGGATCCTATTTAAAGACATTCTTAATTAAGAGTTTCCAGGCTGCTGAGAATTTAAATTGCCTTTTATATACAAATCACAGAAGATCCAAGATTCAGTGACTATGGTTAATGCCTCCTTTTATTAGTAAACCTGCACATTGTAGAACTGATACATACCATGAACTTACCAGGTGCTTTCCTATCAATTCTCATATTTAGTCTCCATATCTACCCAGCAAGTTAAAAAATTTCACTCCCATTTTACTGATGAGAATTAGGCTCTGAAAAGTTAAGCAAATGGCTTAAAACCCCACTAGGATGGGATTCAAACCTAGACGTGTGGGATTTTTTGCCACTTACAGAAATCATGTAGAAAGGTTAAATTTTTACCATTTCTCAGATTCACAGACATAGAGAAGGACAGACTTGTGGTGGCCAACAGGGAGGTGGGCAGGGAGAAGGAAGGACTGGGAGTTTGGGATTAGCAGATGCAAACTATCATATGTAGAATGAATGAACAGCAAGCTCCTACTGGATAGCCCAGGGAACTATACTCAAAAGCCTCTGAGAAACCATCAATGAAGAGAATATGAAAACTATATATATGTATAACTGAGTCACTTTGCTGTACAGCAGGAATTAACACCACATTGTAAAGCAACTATATTTCAATAAAATTTTAAAAAATTAAATCAATGTTTACCGTTTCTAAAATGGAATCTTGAGCCTCTTGGGATTTCACCTGGCTCTGTAGATGGAGTATGGCGTCGTGGACAGTCAAAAAGAATATGTCTTTTCTAATGTTATCATTAAAGAAACCGCATTGCTCCAGCTTTTCTATCACGTGATCTTCAAAAGAAAGAGATAATGTTTCAGTTAGTTTCTAGGAAAGGACATTTTTGCAATCTCAAGTTCTAAGTTTTGGTATCTCCTCCTTTTCATTCTTTTTTCTCGTTTCCAAAACGTGCTCTAGACAGAGTTTCTTTTCCAGTAGCACGTGGAGTGGTTCTACCATAGCTGGTGGCAGCAGACGGCCTTGTTTCCCAGCCAAGTCCCTTTGGTCTGTGGGCCTGTCCTCCAGCTCTCTCAGTCTGGCTGCTAATGGTTCACAGCTGTGCCCTTCTCTGGAGAACTTTCCTTGGCCAATGGAAGCTGTCTCACCTGAATAGCGCCACCCCTGGGGGCCTGCAGTCACTGACCGGCCAATGTGGGGGTTAAAGGGCTGGCGCCCTCGCCCCAAGGAGGTGTTTTCCAGCTGTGTGCTCCCTGTGAAATCAGGCTAAGTAGATTCTGAAACGACGTCTCTGTCTCCTTCCCCTGCCCTGGCCTGCTCCTCTCACTCCATGAATTTTCCAGTGTACACTCTCAATAAATCACTTATGCCAGAATCCTAATCTCAGGCTCTGCTGTAAGAGAACTCAGCCTACGCGCTACTGTGTTCCTCCACAAACACTCGTACGTAGACAGACACAGACTCATACCCTGGAAGTTCATCTAGTTCTAAGGCATCTCCCTCTTTGCTCTCCTCATAATAATTTCCCCCCATTGATCCTGCACTGCTGTCAGGACCAGCTCTAGGGCAAAAATTGGAAATAATTTTTCTAGGTTCAGAAAGGTCTTCAGAATGATTGCTTAATGGGTAGAATTTCTGTGTGTGGCAATGAAATTTTTGAAAAAAGAGTGCTGTGATGCGCATCGGGGCACATGTATCTTTTCAAATGAGTGATTTCTTTTCTTTCTGGATATATACTTGGAGTGGAGTTGCTAGATCTTATGGTAGTTCTATTTTTAGTTTTTTTGAGAAACCTCCATACTGCTTTCCACAGTGGCTGCACCAATTTACATTCCCACCAACACTGCTCAGGGTGCCTTTTTGTCCATAACCTCACCAACATTTTTATTTGCAGACTTTTTAATGACAGAAATTCTGACAGATATGAGGTGATAGCTCATTGTTGTTTTGATTTGCATTTCTCTAATAATTAGCAACGTTGAGCATCTTTTCATGTGCCTGATAGCCATCTGCATGTCTTCTTGAGAAAAATGTCTATTCAGGTCTTCTGCCCATTTTTTTTGGATTGGGTTGTTTTTTAGATATTGAGTTATATGAACTATTTATGTATTTTTGTATATTAACCCCTTGTCAGTCACATCATTTGCAAATATTTTCTCTCATCCAGTAGATTGTCTTTTCATTTTGTCAATGGTTTTCTTTTGCTGCACAAAAGCTTTTAAGCTTAATTAGGTCCCGTTTTGTTTACAGATGAAAGATGTAAGCAACCCAAGTGCCGGTCAACAAATGATTAAGAGGATATGGCCTATATAAAATGGAATATTACTCAGCCATAAAAAAGAACAAAATTCTGCCATTTGCAGTAATATGGATGAAACTAGGGAATATTATGCTTAGTGAAGCAGTCAGCCAGAGAAAGACAAATACTGAATGACATCACCTATATGCTCAACCTTTAAAAACAATACAAATGAATGTATATGAAAAACAGAAACTGACTCACAGACATAGAAAACTAACTTGTGGTTACCAAAAGGGAGAAGGAAGGGGGAGGGACAAATTAGGAGTATGAGATTAATAGACACAAACAACTATGTATAAAATTAGACAAGCAACAAGGATACACTGTATAGCACAGGGAATTATAGCTACTATCTTGTAATAATCTAAAATGGGGTATAATCTGCAAAAATACTAAATCACTGTGCTACACACCTGAAACAAATATAATGTTGTAAATCAACCATATTTCAGTTAAATAAAGAAAACTGTTGGAGTTCCCATTGTGGGTCAGCAGGTAAGAACTCGACATAGTGCCTTGAGGATGCAGGTTTGATCCCTGGCCTCACTCAGTGGGCTAAGGATTCAACATTGCTGCGAGCTGTGGTGGAAATCGAATATGTGGCTCAGATCCCTCGTTGCTGTGGCTGTGGCGTAGGCCGGCAGCTGCAGCTCTGATTCAACCTCAAGCCCAGGAACTTCCATATGCTGCAAGTGCAGCCCGAAAAACAAAAAAAGAGGGAAAAAAAAAAGGAAAACTTAAAAAAAATGAAAAATCACCAATAGCAAGAACAACGAAAAATGTGCAGTAAATGCAAAATACATACTGGATCTCAAAGATGGGAACAGAGGCAAACAATGCAAAATATCCCAGTAATAAGTTTTATACTGATAAAAAAATAGTTTTGATGACTGCACAACATTGTGAATGCACTTAATGCCACTGAATTGTTCACTTGAACACAACTAAAATGGCAAATTTTATGTTATATACCTTTTACCACAGTAGAAAGTAGTTTTTGAAGAAAAAAGGCCTTTGAAAAAAAGAAAGAAACTAAAAAAAAAGACCTTTGGACATCCTGTACTCACATTCCAAGGTAGGAGAAAGAGCTTAGGGGAAAGTCTTACAGATAAATATGTATGCATATGCATTTACCTTGAAGTGATGCAAAGTACACATTTACATCAATTCTTTGGAATTCTTTGACAATCTAAAAATTTAAAAAGGAGAATTTGTAACAATGAGTAAATTTATCTGCCCACAATTAGGTAGCATTCTCTACTGGCTCAGGGGAAACTTTCAACACTTTGTCACGGTTAATCAGGAGTCTGCAGAAGGTTCATTATTATGAAAAACCATAGAGGTTTTCAGCATATATTGATGATAGGATTGGGGGCGAAAAGACCGCATCTCAAGGTGGCAACATCCAGTGCTCAACAGCACAGCATTCACTAGCACAGAAGTGCTCCATAAATATTTGTGGAAGGAAGGAAAGGGAGTGCAGGAGGCTTCCTAATGGAGCCTCTGCTGATTGGGAAGAAGAGTATGAGATTCTGTCTTTGAGTGGAAGATCTTTGGGGGTGGATATGTGGCCACCAGATTCCAAACGTAAAAACGGACCTAAAAACTGGGGCCCTGTATTTTGGCTGTAAGCAGTCTCAATATCCCGACTGTGATTTTTGTACTAGAGTTCTGCCAGCTGTTACCATTGAAAGAAACCGGGAGAGGGCTTCAGAGAATCTCTCTGCATTATTTCTTTCAGCTTCATAGGGATCTACAGTTATCTCAGAATGAAAAGTTGAATTAAAAGAATCAAGACACAAGACCTACGGGCAACAATAAAACAGAACTTGGAAGTTTCCGGGGAAAGAGATCAAGACCTCTGTGCAAGTGTAAAGCCTGGCGTTTTCATAATTCTCATTATAACATTTGAAAGCAACTATTTGTTGAGTGTGGATAATATTCTGGCATTAAGTACTTTGACTCTTTCTCAAAGTAATTCATTAAACCCTTCGGCCAACACAGTTTACAATGGATCTCAGCCAACGCCTAGAGGGAAGTACACAGAGAAGAATAAGAATATGTTCTCAAATGAGCTAATAAACAGGTCTGCTCCGAGATCTGGAACAAAACCTATCAGCAGCATATTCTTGCACTCTTTTTGTCAGGTATAATCACTTTTCTACTTGACCTGCCTAGTACCACACCCTAGAATCATTTTCTGCCCTAATGGAGGTAGCCAAGTAGCCCCAGCTAAACTAAACTTCAGGTAAGGGTTAGTTTCATATTATTAAATGTGATCGTTGTGCCTTGAACCTGCCTGCGTTTCTGCCTGATCCCCTTGATGCTTACCTGCAGCTTCACTTAAACTTGACAGACACTCCTGGTCAAGTTGACCCCCTACGTGGTCTGCCTTGGAGCACTTAATACAATTGTTATTGAAAAGATTACTTAACATTTGCCTTGCCCCCTAGACTGCTTAGTCCCATGAGGGTAGGGACTATGGCTACTTTATAATTAGTTTCTTGTGCCTGAAGCAGTGCTTGGCACATATGAGACGTTGCACATCTATTTGTTGGCAAAAAAAAAAAAAAAAAATCACTGAACTTGAGTCTGCATACCTGATATCTTTCTGATATCATGATTGTTTCTGTCCCGCACACTCCTCAACTCTTTGACTCCCTAGATGCCTGACTTGTTTCCTGCTGATCTAACTTTGATAATGCTTGGCTTTTTCTGACCTACTGTGTTCCTCATTCTGCTGCTGTTCACATGACAAATAAAAAACATAACACTTATCACAAAATTTTGCCCATTTTTCTTCCTTTTCACATTCCATGCTGTATGGTATCTTTAGAAAAATGAAACATAATAAATGTTCACATTTGCCGAGGGGTGTCTATGTGCCAGACGCTCTTCACTCTTCTCATTTGATCCTCATAACAACCTTGTGAAGTAGGTTCCATATTACAAATGGAAAAAACAGACGGATTAAGCAATTTGCCCGAAGTCACACCACTAGTAAGTGGCAGAGCCAGGATTCAACCCCAGTAGTCCAGCTCCACAGTGTATACTTTAAAATAATACACTCTACTGCGGAGTTCTCTTCGTGGCTCAGCGGTTAACGAACCCGACTAGGATCCATGAGGATGCAGGTTCGATCCCTGGCCTCGCTCAATGCATTAAGGATCTGGCATTGCTGTGAGTTGTGGTGTAGATTACAGACTTGGCTCAGATCCCGCTTTGCTGTGGCTGCGGCTGTGGCCGGCAGCCGTAGCTCTGACTCAACCCCTAGCTTGGGAGCCTCCATATGCTGCGAGTATGGCCCTAAAATAGCAATAATAATGATAATGATAAATAATACAATCTATTGCAAAAGCATTCCTCTAGAAAAATTACAGAGCCCATGCAATCAAAAGCCCAGGCCTTTTGCAAGCCTGGGAAACCCAAATCATTTTACTGTTGCCGAAGCTCCAAATCTGTAACTCAAAACACCAGAACCTTACCATACGCAAGGATCTCACTCCAACAACATCCAAGAAAGATACAGCTCCACAGTCAAGCACAAGGCTGTGGATTGGCACTTTGGGAACATTCACTTTGACTGGAAGCTCAGAGTTCCAATCCACTTGAATCTCAATTTCCTTGGTTGGGATATCAAGTTCTTCTGGATCTTCAATATCTTCATCAGGCTCAAAGGCATTATTCGATGAACCAGCATCACTTATAATGCCATTCTAGACAAAGAAAACACTGCCAGCTTAAATACCAGTGATTGGAAATGCCTTTCAACGATGAATTTTATTTTTATTTTTTCTTAATGAATTTTATTTCAATTATAGGTGTACAAAAATCATCACAAAAACGATGTTTTAAATTCCTTAAAAGGCCAGAATTCCTGTTGTGGTGCAGTGAGCTAAGAATCCGACTGCAGCAGCTCGGGTCACTGTGGTGGTGAGGGTTCTATCTCTGGCCTGGGGCAGTTGGTGAAAGGATCTGGCATTGCTGCAACTGCGGCATAGGTCACAGCTGCAGCTCGGATTCAGTCCCTGGCCTGGAAACTTTCATATCCTATGGGTGCAGCCGTAACATCAATTAGTTAATTAAATAAAATGACTTAGGAGTCCTACACACTGTTTCTTGGTAAGCAAAGCATCGAGGGGATAAACTCTTAAGGAATAAGGTTTACCTCAGCACAAACTTTGAAGGTCTCTAGGATAGAAAAATGGAAGAGCAAGGAAATGGCTTGATTTCTGGAAGACTATGGAACTTAGCTAAGAGATACCTTGGTAGGAGAGTTTGAATAAAAGTAACATAGCACTAAAAGTTTATTAACTTACAGCTACCTTCTACTGTGAATGGTTTTCTTGTCCTTTTTTTTTTCTTTTTACATTCTGGCATTGAATGAGCACTTGCTTTCTGTTTTGTTTTGTTTGTTTTAGCCAAAAAAAGGTTTATTTCATGATAGAAAAAAAATCACATCCTGTGTTTCCAAGGAGCTCTGTTGATTTCATTTTATTCCTTCTAATTCCCTCTGGTTTAAAAGAACAACACCTCAGCTGTTCTCCGACGTAGATATGTCATTTGTTTGTAAACATCCGGGGACCAAGGAGGGCATATTTAATTTTAGACAATCTAACTGCTTTAATTTCATTTGAGGAAGGAAAGAATTTAAGAGGAGAAAGAAGGATGTCACCTCACCTTTGTTGCTCTTAGTTGCCCTTTTTTGATGAGCTTCTGTATTTTCCTCAGTGCTTTCAGTCTCTTATTATACACTCTAATGGCATCAAATCCAACCTTTGGAAATAAATGTCAAGTTACTTAAAATGTCTGCTTCCTGATGCTCATTAAGGGCAACTGCTAAACGGAAAGGCTATTTCTTTCAAGGTATTATCCCTTGATATACCTTGCCAAAAATGAAATCCAGAGGTCTGATGCTACCAGCACACCCTCCCCCACCCACCCAGAGACTCAGGGAAGGCAGTAGCATATTGGAGACACCAAGACGGTAAAAAGCAAACAAACAAAACCAGCAAAAAATAACCTTTGTAGCTTTAAGTCCATGTTTTCCAGATTTCCTTGCCATCACGGAGCCCTTCCGTTAGTGCAAAATCTAGGAACATCCCTCTGAAGCTTAAGAACACACTGATCTAGAGGCAACCCCCAACTCTGAAGTACTGCATGGAACTCAAGACCAGAATTTCCCACTTATATATTCCACTTATAATTTTTACCTTCTATTCTAATTGGGCACTGCAGCCCCCCACTCCCCGCACCCCTCATTCCCACCCCCACCCAATACACAGTTCCACATTTTCCTCTCAGCCCACATAGTTCCCAAACACCTGATAAAATCTGCCCAACTGCCACAAAAGCCTGATCAGTCCAACCAACAGGTATCACTCCCTTCCATGAAATCTTAACACTTACTCTCTACACTACTTACTTGGAACTCACTCAAATTCTGCCTAGAAATATCTCTACTGGCTTTCTCCAGCATCGTTATTGTTACTTGGACATTAACATATATATTATTATTGGTTTTTCCTATTCCCAGATAGATTATTTGAGGACAAGGATGTTGTTTTAATTCTGTACAAAGGGAACAAGGTGTATAGGGCCATATGCCAAAGTTTGAGCCCAATAAATACCTGCAGAATAAAGTCTCGAAGGAGGCTAGAAATCAAATTTTCTAGGAATAAAATACTTACTGTGGACTTGATACATTTTTTTAAACCATCAACGTTGCCGTAAAAAATAGGACTAGAAAATCTAAGAATCTTCACTCCTTCAGTTTCTTCAATCTAGCATTAAAAAAAAAAAAAAGGAACTGTGAGGTTAAATTATTTCAAGCCTTAAATACTCAACTAAGCTGTTGTTTCTTAGGGGTTTCCTGGTGGCTCAGCAGGTTAAGGATATAGCGTTCTCACTGCTATGACTCACGTTGCAGCTGTGGCTCAGGTTTGATCCCCAGCGTGGGAAATTCTACACGCTGCAGAGTGGAGCTGCGTTACAACTGTTCAGAGAAGCTGGGCAGGAGCTCTCAACTCTCCTCGAACAGGGGCTTCATCACAGCTGGGAGGCAGAGGGTTACACAAATTCCTAGACCTCCACAGCCACAGTGAAGGTCAAGTTACAAAGGGCTTACAACTCAGAACCCCCAATTCCCCTTGGGTTCCCTGCCTCAGAGGGAAAGACTCCCCTCTGGAATCATTTCTAGCTCTTGATGGCACGTGGCTCAACATACCTGAGAAAGAGCGAATTCCCGTCGTGGCTCAGCGGGAACAAATCTGACCAGGACCCATGAGGATGCAGGCTCGATCCCTGGCCTCACTCAGTGGGTTAAGGATCTGGCGTTGCCATGAACTGTGTGTGGTGTAGGTTGCAGACATGGCTCGGATCCCTCATTGCTGTGGCTGTGGCTTAAGCCAGCAGCTATAGCTCCGATTCAGCCCCTAGCCTGGGAACTTCCATATATGCCACTGGTACAGCCTTAAAAAGCAAAAAAATAGAATAAAAAAAATAACTGAGAAAGACTGTAGAAATAAATGAAGTAGCCACTACTGGAATTTCAGATTCACTATCTAACTTTTTTTTAATGTTAAGGTAAAATTAGACTACAACTTCCCAGGGTTCACATTTTTTTTAAAAATGCAAGTGAAGTTAGAAAGAGAAAGACGGAGTTCTCATCACGGCTCAGTGATTAACGAATCCAACTAGGAACCATGAGGTTGCGGGTTTGATCCCTGGCCTCGCTCAGTGGGTTAACAATCCGGCGTTGCCGTGAGCCGTGGTGTAGGTCACAGATGCGGCTCAGATCTGATGTCGCTGTGGCTGTGGTGTAGGCTGGCGGCTACAGCTCCAATTAGACCCCTAGCCTGGGAACTTCCACACGCCACAGGTGTGGCCCTAAAAAGACAAAAGACCAAAAGAAAAAAGAGAGAGAGAGAGAGAGAGAGAGAGAGAGAGAGAGAGAGAGAGAGAGAGAGAGAGAAAGACAAATACCATATGATAGCACTTATATCTGGGATCTAATAAATGGCACAAATGAACCTTTCCACAGAAAAGAAACTCATGAACTTAGAAAACAGCCTTGTGGTTGCCAAGGGGGAGGGGGAGGGATGGACTGGGAGTCTGGGGTTAATAGATGCAAACTATTACATTTGGAGTGGATAAGCAATGAGAACCTTGGGTATAACACAGGGAACTATATCTAGTCACTTGTGATGGAATATGATGGAGGATAATGAGAGAAAAAGAATGTATATACATGTATGACTGGGTCACTTTGCTGTACAGAGGAACTGACAGAATATTGTAAATCAACTATAATGGAAAAATAAAAATCTTAAAAGTAAAAAAAATTTTTTTGCCTTTAAAAACTGTTTGGTGCTAAATTAATGTTTTCTTAATTTTCTTTCTTCCTTTCTTTTTTCACTTTGCTTCATGGCAGTATCTTATTGTGGTTTTGATTTCTAATTCCCTGATAATTAATGATGCTGAACAGGTTTTCATGTGCCTATTGCACCTATATTATCTTTGAGGAAATTATTATTAGAGTTTCTGCCTATTTTTTAATCAAACTGTTTGCTTTTTAGTTATTGAGTTCTCTGTATACTTCGGATAGTAACCCTTTATGAGGTATATGATTTGCAAATATTATCTTTGATTTAGTAGATTTCCTTTTCATTTTGCTGATGATTTCCTTTGCCGTGCAAAAGATTTTTAGTTTGATGTAACCCCACTTGTTTATTTTTGTTTTTGTTGCCTTTGCTCTTAAAGTCGGGTCCAAAAATTTAGCACCCAAGTCTAATTTCAAGGAGCTTACTGCTTGTGTTTTCTTATAGGAGTTTTATGGCTTCGGGTCTTACATTCAAGTCTAACATTTTGAGTTCATTTTTGTAATGTAATATAAGATAGTGGTCCAGTTTCATTCTTTTGCATGTGACTGTTCAGTTTTGCTAACATCATTGATTGAAGAGTCTTTCCTCTCTTCATTGTATATTTTCTTGGCTCCATCATAAATTAAGTGACTACATATGTGTAGATTTATTTCTTGGCTTTCTATTATATCATATTTGTCTATATGTCTATTTTTGTGTCAATAGCATAGTGTTTGAATTTCTACAGCTTCCTAGTATAGTTTGAAATCAGGGAGCATATTTCCAGCTTACTTTTTCTTTCTTAAGATTGCTTTGGCTACTCAGGGTCTTTTGTGATTCCATAAGAATTTTAGAGTTATCTGTTCTAGTTCTATTTAAAAAAAAAAAGGTGCTGTTGTTATTTTGATAGGGATTATACTGAATCTGTAGATCGTTTTGGGTAATATGGGCATTTTAATAATATTAATTCTTCAAATCCATGAACATAGACTATCTTTCCATTTATTTGCTCAATTCTTCTTCAACTTTATTCATCAAAGCCTTTCAGTTTTCAGTGTACAGGTCTTTCACCTCCTTGGTTAAATTTATTCTGAAGTATTTTATTCTTTTTGATGCAACGTAAATGGGATTTTCTTAATTTCTCTTGATTGTTCACTATTAATGTAAACAGATACAACAGATTGTATCTTGCAACTTCATGGATTTCATGTATTAGTTCTAACAGTTTTTTTGTGAAGTCTTTAGGATTTTCTATATATGATAACATGTCATCTACAAATAGTGACCATTTACTTCTTCCTTTCAAATTTGGATCCATTTTTATTTCCGTTTTTTTTTTTTTTTTTTTTTTTTTTTTTTTTTTTTTTTTTTTTTTTTTTTTTTTTTTTTTTTTTTGTCTTTTTGCCTTTCCTAGGATTGCACCTGTTGCTTGTGGAGGTTCCCAGGCTAGGGGTCTAATCGGAGCTGTAGCCACCGGCCTTCGCCACAGCCACAGCAACACGGGATCCGAGCCGTGTCTGGAACCTACACCACAGCTCACGGCAACACTGAATCCTTAACCCACTGAGCGAGGCCAGGGATCAAACCCGCAACCTCATGGTTCCTAGCTGGATTCATTAATCACTGAGTCACTACGGGAACTCCCGCATTTTTATTTCTTTACTAAGAAGTTTGGAAGTGTTCCTTCCTCTTCAGTTTTTTGGAAGTTTGAGAAGGATAGGTATTAAATCTTCTTTAGATATTTGTTAGAATTCAGTAGTGAGATAGTCCTGGCCTTTTGTTTGTTGGGAAGTTTACTACTGATTTAACCTCCTTATCAGTAATCAGTCTATTCAGATGTTCTACTTCTTTATCATTCACTCTTGGAATATTTGTGATTTATTTTTTATTTTTCTTCTTGTAATTGATTTCTAGTTTCATATTATTATGGTCAGAAAAAGATGTTTAATGATTTCAATCTTAAATGTATTGAGACTTATTTTGTAGTCTAGCCTAACATGTTTTCTATCCTGGAGAATGTCTCATGCGCTTAGGAAGAATGTGTATTCTGCTGCTTTTGGATGTAAAGTTCTATATGTATCTATTAAATCAATCTGGTCCAATGTGTAATATAAAGTTGATGTTTATTTTTTATTTTATTTATTTATTTATTTATTTTTTGTCTTTATGCTTTATCTAGAGCCGCACCCGCGGCATATGGAGGTTCCCAGGCTAGGGGTCTAACAGGAGCTGTAGCCGCCGGCCTTCACCATGGCCACAGCAACGTGGGATCCGAGCCACGTCTGCAAACTTCACCACAGCTCATGGCAACGCCGGATGCTTAACCCACTGAGCAAGGCCAGGGATCGAACCCGCAACCTCATGGTTCTTAGTCAGAGTCATTAACCACTGAGCCACGAAGGGAACTCCGATGATGTTTATTTTTTAAATCAGTCTGGTCCAATGTGTTGTGTAAGGTTGATGTTTATTTTTTAATCTCAACCTATTCATTGATGTAAGTGAGGTATTAAAGTCCCCTATTTTATTGCTGTCAATTTCTCCTTTTAGGTCTATTAATATTTGCTTTATATGTTTAGGTGTTCCTATGATGGGTGCATAAATACTTACTAATGTTATGTCTTCCTGTTGGACTGACTCCTTTATCATTAGGCAATGCCCTTCTTGGTCTTTTACTATGGTCTATGTTTTAAGATCGATTTTGTCTGATATCAGTATATCAGAACTACACCAGATCTTTTTGTTTCCATTTGCACTGAATATCTTTTTCCATTCTTTCACTTTATGCTCTTACATCTGAAGTTAGTCTCTTAAAGCAATTTATAGATGAAATTTTTTTATCCATCCAGCCACTCTGTTTTCTGATTGGAGAACTTAGTCCATTTACATTTAAAGTCCTTTTTTTTTTTAATTTATTGTTTCAAGCTCTTTTTATCCCCCCTTTGTCAAGTACACAAGTGCATAATCAAGCTGCATGAGCACTTTCCACCCTACTGACTGTAGCTTCAAGTTTCCTAGGATCAGTTCCTCTTGCAGGATTCAAGGGTACTCCCCCCATTTTATTTTGGGCAGCACATGTGGTTCACAAAATGCAAATATTGCTGTTTTAATGGCAGCTGCTAGAGGTTTCTGGAGTAATTAATTTTATTTTATGTATGTATTTATTTATGGGTTTCTTGTTTTGTTTTGTTTTTTTCAGGGCTGCTCCTGCAGTATATGGAGGTTCCCAGGCTAGGAATCTAATCAGAGCTACAGTTGCCAGCCTATACCACAGCCACAGCAATGCCAGATCCGAGCTGTGTCTGGAAACTACACCACAGCTCACGGCAACACCGGATCCTTAACCCACTTAGCGATGCCAGGGATTGAACCCACAGCCTCATGGTTCCTAGTCGGATTCATTTCCACTGTGCCATGACAGGAACTCCTGGAGTCATTAATTTTAATAGTCTGAAGGCTTTCGCATCATCCAGAGTCTTTCACTTCACAGCTTGGAAGGCATGTACAACTTGTATTTTTACTGGAATCTGGACTGGAAGAGAACAGCTGTAGCTCAAAAGAGGAGCACTCTAAGAAAACCAACAACTTCTGCGTGTTAATCAAGTTCTCCTTGATTTTGAAATGTATAAGATTCAAAGAGCCAAATAATGCTACATTCTTTGTGTGTCTTCTTTGCGGCAGGTGCACAGGTTGAGAGCTGTGCAAGAGCTGTTACGCTAGACTGGCGTTTAGATAAGCATCCCTTTAGGAAGGATGTTGGACGGTGAGGGGGGCAGAAGATTTGGAGCCTAGAAAAATCTCTCATGTGGCAATGATAATAGTGAATCAGCAGGGCCTACTTTCTGGGTTTCTTTTAAAGTAATTATTGATAGGCCTGTACTTACTGCCATTTTGCTAATTTTTTTCTGGCTGTTTTTATAGTTACTCTCTGTCCTTTCTCTTACTCTCTTCACTTGTGGCTTGATTACTTTCTTTAGTGTTATGTTTAGGTTCTTTTCTCATTATCTTTTGTGTATTATAATAGCATAGATTTTTGCTTTGTTGTTACCATGAGGTTCACATATAGGAGCCTATAAATATAATAGCCTGTTTTAAGCTGATAGCAACTTAAGTTTGAACACATTCTAAAAACTATACATTTTTTATTCTTTCCCTCCTTTTATGTTTTGATGTCATATTTTACATCTTTTTGCTTTGGGTATTCCTTAACTGTTTTTTTTTTTGTAGCTATAAATAATTTTACTACTTTTTTCTTTTAACCTTCATGTTAGTTTTGTAAGTGGTTAATCTGCTATCTTTTCTATATATTTGCTTTTACCGATGAGATTTTTATTTTATATATTTTTCTTGTTGCTAGTTAGTGCCCTTTCTTTTCAGTTGAAAGAAGTCCCTTTAATACTTTTGCAAAGCCAGTTTAGTGTGAAAAACTCCTTTAGCTTTCGCCTGTCTGGGAAACTCTTTTATCTCTCTTTCAGTTCTGCATGATGATCTTGCCAGGTAGAGCATTCATGGTTGGAACTTTTGTCCTTTCAGCAATTTGAATATATCATGCCACTTCATTCCAACCTGCAAAATTTCTGTTGGAAAATCAGCTGGTAGTCTTACGGGGGTTCTCATATAACACAAGTGATTTTTCTCTTGCTGTTTTTATGATTCATTCTTTAACTTGTGACATTTTAGCTATCATATCTTTGTGTACATCTCTTTGGGTTCATCTTATTTGGAACTCTGTGTGCTTCCTGGACCCGGAGGTCAGTTTCCTTCCCCAGATTTCAGAAATTTTCAGCCATTATTTCATCAAACAAATTCTCTTTCCCTTTCTCTCTTGTTCTTCTGGGATTCCTAGGATGTGGATGTTATTCTGCTTGACGTTGTCCCATAGGTCCCTTAAGCTCTCTTCACTTTTTTTTGCCTTTTTTTTTTTTGCTTTTTAGGGCTAGTCAGATTCATTTACCACTGAGCCATGACAGGAGCTCGCTCTCTTCATTTTTTTTTTTTTTTTTTTTTTTTTTTTTTTTTT
>PVHT020000019.1:831885-939590 GCA_004024745.2 Catagonus wagneri | reverse complement strand
CATTTTTTAAAATTCTTTTTTACTTGCTTCTCTGGATCAATTCCACCGTCCTGTCTTCTAGGTTGCCAATCCATTCTTTTGCTTTGTCAAGGTTGCTATCGAACCCTTCTAGTGTATTTTCCAGTTCAGTTATTATATTCATCAGCTCTGTGACTTCTGTTTGGTACCTTCTTCTATTTTCTATGTCTTTGTTGAAGTTTGCACATAGAAGAATGTGTTTGTCCATTCTTCTTCTGGGTTCAGTGAGCATCTTTATAACTATTACTTTGAACTTTTTATCAGGTAGATGACTTGCCTCTATTTCATTAAGGTCCCTTTCTGAAGTTTTGTCTTGTTCTTTCATATGGAACATATTCATCTGTTTCCTCGTTTTGCTTGATTCTCATTTCTATGTATTAGGCAAAACAGCTGCCTCTTCTCATCTTGAAGTGGTAGTCTGTGTAGATGAACCCTGTCGCTCAGTCTCGCCCTAGCTCTTGGCTGTCTCCTTTTTTTTTTTTTTTTTGTCTTTTTGCCTTTTCTAGGACCGCACTCATGGCATATGGATGTTCCCAGGCTAGGGGTCTAATCGGAGCTACAGCTGCTGGCCTACACCACAGCCACAGCAACGTGGGATCTGAGCCGCATCTGCGACCTACACACCACAGCTCACGGCAACACAGGATCCTTAACCCACTGAACAAGGCCAGGGATTGAACCTGCAACCTCATGGTTCCTAGTCGGATTCATTTCTGCCGAGCCACGACGGGAACTCCTCTTGGTTGTCTTTTAAACCTTTGTGCTTGTCTAAGTAGCCTGGTTTATTTTTGATAAGTTTCAGCTGTTGAGGGTGTGCAACGATCTGTCATTGCTCCAGAGGGAGGCATCTCAGTCAACCCCTAGTTTCAGGCTAACTGGAAGCCAGATCCTCAGACAGCACCTTATAAAATATGCAAATACATAGTCCTGTGAAACCACAGTTGTAAATGCTGCTAACCTCCAGGTCAGGAGACCCCGAGGTGTCTTCTGAGCAACGGCTGTAAAAAGTGGAGCTTCACATGAGTGTGTAAACTCCCTTCTGGAATGTCTCACAAGCTGTGGCAAGGCCAAGAGAGGGTTCATGGATGCAGTCTCCCTGCCTACGTTGCCTGAGAGCATTTCTGTAGCCTCTACATGTGTGGCAAATCTCAGGCCCATCCCTCAGATTGAAGCTCTAGGATAAGTAAATGGTTTTTGTTTTTTGTTTTTTTTTTCACAAGCAGACTGGGGTATGTTTTAGTCTGCTATCTGCACAGAACCCTGGTGTGGTAGCTTGTCCAGAACTATCTTTCCAACTGTTACAGTCCCATGGGGCCCAGGCATGCAATCCCCTCTGGCTACCAGGTCCAGGCAACCAAGGAGCATTCCTTGTGTGGACCTTGCTCACCCACCAGCTTTAGCATGGCTGCAGCAGAGTGCTGAGGGCGGGACATGCTGCAGCATTAGCCATGCAAAAGCACGGGGAGCAGGGCAGACCTGTGGCTTTACTGAGGTTGTACCTGGGTAGAGGCACCTGCACTAGAAAGGTACAGGAAGAGTACAAAAATGGCACTTGCCAGCACCTCCATCCCTGAAGCAAGTCCCAACTGGTCATTTTCCCTCTGGCAGATGCTTTAAGGTTAGCAAATAAACCTCCTTCACATAGAATCCAGGCACTTTCAAACGCTGCCTTTGTACCGGATGAGTGAGTCCACATGGGACTCCAAAGCAAAAATCTCAGCTTCCCACAGTCCCCTAGACATAAGCCTATGTTGGTTTCTAAAGCCAGATATTTGGGGGCCTCATCTCTTTGGTGCATGCCTCAAGGGAAGTGGGGCTCAAAGCCCTTGCTCCTCGGGGAGGAGCTCCAGACTGAGGAGACTCCTCCTACTGTGGGTTGCCGAGCCAAGGGTGGGGTTTGGGCAAGACTGCATTCCTATCTCTCCTATTTGTCTCAATGGGGCCTTTTTGTCCCTTGTTGTGGAGGAGCTGTTCAGTTGTTTATCAGCTCTTTTTCAGCAAGAATTATTCCCTCTGTGGGTACAGATTTGGCGTGTCCATGGGAGGAGGTGAGTTCAGAACCCTCCTGAGCCGCGGTCTTGAACCAGCCCTTTCAATTTTCTTTTGGCCATGCCCACAGCATGCAGAAGTTCCTCGGCCGAGGATTGCACCGGCACCACAGCAGGGACCCAGGCTGCTACGGTGACAACACTGGACCTTTAACTTGCTGAGCCGCATGGGAACTCCTTTCTCTCTGCTTTTTCGTCTTTGTTCCTTCTCGTGATTACGAAGCAATCTTATATGAAAGGACCACAAGCCCATCAGTGGAATGCTTATTTTGTTTTTTTATGTTTTCTGTATTACATATTCTTTCTTCCAATTCCAAGGACGGAGAAAAATGTCAAATAGTGTTCTTGGTGACACCAAATAAAAAAGCCTCGTCTTGGAAGTGAATGAAGAAAATCTTACGAAGATTTCAGGGTTTCATAGAGGATAAGGATAACAAAGCAGAGAAATAAAGAAATTTTTTCCTGTGCTGCTTAAAAAAATTTTTTTAATGTTTTGGCTTTCAGTGGTGTTACTATAATGTTTTGGGTTCGGATATTTGTGTGCACATTAATTGGGTTCAGTGGGCATCTGGGATCTGTACATCTTATTTTCATTAAGTTTGAGGAAATTTTGATACTTATTCAAATATTTTGCCTGTCATTTTTTCTCCTCTCTTATTTTGGGGCTGTTATTACACATATGTTGAGCTGTTTTATTTTGTATGAGAGGTCTCTGAGGCTCTGTCCATTTTTTTTTTAAGTATAACTGACATATTATATTTGTTTCAGGTATATAACTTGATTAAGAAATGATCACCACAATAGGTCTAGTTAACATCTGCCACCATACATAGTTACACAATTTTTTGTTCTTAGCAATTTTCAAATGTACAATATAATATGATTACCTGTTGTTGTCATGCTGGAAATTACATCCCCTGTGACTTACTTATTTTATAACTAGAAGTCTATGTCTTTTGACCCCCTTCACTCAAAGAAATAGAATTATTATTTAACTTTTGAAAATAACTGAATTGCCAAAATTTTTTTTCTTTTTCTTTCTTTGCCACCCTGTGGCATATGGAGTTCCCAGAGCAGGGATCAGATCTCAGCTGCACTTTAGCCCTATACTGCAGCTGCAGCAACGCTGGATCCTTAACCCACTGTGCTAGGCCAGGGATCGAACCTGTGTCCCAGAGCTCCCAAAACACCACCAATTTCATTGCGCCACAGCAAGAACTCTGAATGGCCAAATTTTTAAAAATTCCTCTTACAATGGTTTGACATCAAAATGACATTTAAGTAGCATAGACAAAATTCATATACACCAAGGACGTCAGAAGGCACACTGGATCAAAACTCTTCCTGACACCATGAGTGCACTTCTTGGACTTGCCCAACAGAAGACTTCCTCTTTGACCACTTCGTCCCTAACAAATATGCGAGCCCTGAAAACCCAGTTTAGCAAACCCAAGTCCAGTACATGTCTTGTAAAGGCACTTACATTTTTGTAATTCTTGGTGCTTCTGTAGATGTCTGTGTTAGGGACGCTGCCGAGGCTGTTCCATGAGGGACTAAAAGAAGAAAAGCTAAGGTCAGGATTTTTTTGGAACAGGCATATTTTGGAATCAGAAAATAGAAGAAATTATAGATACTCAAGAGCCCATCATCTGGGTGTTTTGGGGACTCTGTCTCTGCTGAAGATGACATTCTCCAGTAGCTAACTCTGAAGTGAACAGCTGGTGTTTATGTGGAATTAGGGGAGAAGAAGGAAGTGGGACTCTTTTCTGATGGTTTTGAGAAGTAATGAGCATCAGACTCTCGTAGGCACACAGCACTTTATAGGACAAGCAAAGAGCTTTCATTCATGTTTGGTCTTATTTAAGCCCCACCATAACGCTGAAAGGTCAGCAGTATTCTCCTCATTTTTACTGGTAGGTAATATGAGGTTGAGAGAAGTTCAAAAAGGCCCTGGAGGCATGAGGCAGCACAGCCTCAGTCTTTAACTGGTGGGTCTTCAATGCCTGTCACCGGGCCTGGAAGTTACTTATGAGTTATACCACATTTCTGATGAAGTTTGGAGCGTCTGCAGTGATCGAAGTAGTCTCGTTTCAGAGCACTAGGAGCCTGGAAGGACCAGAAATAAGTCCTTTCCATCCACCAGACTGTGGATGTCCTGTTCCTGATGCCATCAAATAAATACCACGATTCTTCAAGGATGACTAAGAACGTAGGCTAAATGCAGTTCCAGAAGAAAGAGGGTCTGTTTGGGGTCTTCTCATCCATGTGCTCTCTGGATCAGCCTTATAATTACTGGAAATGAAATCCTCTGGAGGAGGCTGCTTTCTGTTGGCCCAAAGCCTTGTTACTGAATCTGCAGCTCAACAACGCCACCGATCACTGCTCGGCTTCCTGTGCTTTATTTTTAACTTAAAGCTCAGAAACTCTATGATCTTTCTCTACAAAACCCTTCTTCCGCAGTCACACTCATGCCAATAAAAGCAGTAAACACGGAGGCATCCGGAGCAAAAAAGGAACACAAAAGGCATGGTCATCCAAGGACAGTTTCTAAGACGCTTCCCAGCGGCTGTTGTTACATTGGAAGCCTGTCAACTCTTACAGGCCCTCGGGCAACCACTGAAGGGTATTGCAGCAGTAAATACAAGCCTTTGGGGAGGCTCCAACATGCCAGGGAGGTAAGTGGGGAGGGGAGGAGAACTGTCGGTGGGATGGGGAAGGCGGGTTTATGTCAAGCTGAAGACATCCATGTTGAGGTTTTTGCACGTTTCCTATTCGCGGCCCAAGCGCAGGCAGAGAAGGGGCCAGAAGTCTGGGAAGATAACAGAAGTTTGGAGGAAGGAGAGATGTTCTCTTCTGCTCTCTGTTCAGACAATTTCATAGACCACAAGTGCACCTGCTAAAGGCCGCTCAAGAGTCAAAACCAATGGGGAGTTTCTGCTGTGGCCTAACGGGATCAGTGACATCTCTGCAGGACTGGGACACAGGTTCGATCTCCCATCTGGCACAGTGGGTTAAGGATCCAGTGTTGCCACAGCTGTGATGTGGGTCGAAACGGCTGCTGGGATCTGATCCCTGGCCCAGGAACTCCGTATGCCACGGGGGTGGACAAAAATAAAAAGGAAAACAAAACAAAGAAAAACATAGACCTTCAGGCTGCCTCACAGGTTGTTCTCCCTCTCTTTAAACTGAGTCTTTGCTGCCTTCACTCTGCAGATGGGTCTAATTATGTTTACTTCCCATAACTGGTGTGGCTTATTGGGCATGTGCCTTATTCGGCAGATTTGAATGGACTGGGGCTACAGTCAACTGTTTCAAAGTCTCCTGTCCTGGGTTACCTAACTTCTGGGTTACTAGCTTCAAAAGAAAATGAGCTATAATATATTTGGCAGCTTTCTGGTCCCAAGCTTTGGGCCCAGCGCCTCTCAGACGTCTTCACATTTAAAAAAGAAACTACATAGCAACCTCAGCCTTTTGCTGAATCATATATTTTCAGTCTCATCATGACCTGGAGAAGAACATACCAGTTGAGCAGGTGAACAAGTGCATAGATTTGGGGGCGAGATACATCTGGGCTCAAATCCTGGTTCTACTGTTTACTAGCTGTGTGATTTTGGGGACGGTTTTTAACCTTTCTGAGCTTCAATTGTCTTACCTGTAGAATGAGAGTAATAAAACCTATTCACAGGATGTTTTGAAGATTAAACATGATGCGTGTAAAGCACCATATGCTTACTTCATAGAAGCACTCAATATATAGTACTTATTATGAAAGGGACTAGTTTTACTATACTTATCACAATGGTATAGAAATGTCAGGGTATGTTTTCCTGTTTAGAGATAACCTGGATTTATATTACTCACAATTGAACTCTCACGACCACAGTCAGAAATCCAAACATAAGGCCTGCTAGTAAACCAAGATCCAGCCCCAGAATGATGGATGCTATGCACGTAAACACCCAGATAACCTGGAAAAATGTGGAAATCAAAAGACACATGTTAATTCATCAGGTGAGAGATTACCTGTAAATAATAAGATCAAATGTCCAGGAACAAATGACAGCTCTGTAAAATATTCTGAATTCATTTCGTAGTTTAAGTGGAAGTAAACACTGGCCTTCCCAATGAAGGCCAACTGTCCCAGCTTTTATTTATTTATTTATTTTTGTCATCCTCCCCAGTTTCCAAAACTCAAGTGAGACTTAGATTATGGGACATAATAATTTATGGCAAGAAGCCTATAAGAAGCAATTCTCATTTCAGAGAAAAATGGGTGGTGAGTGGCTTACAGCGTCGGTCTTGTTCTGCCTCCACAGACGAGGGACATCACACACCTGCATAAACATCCCTTTCAGGTTGGCAATGACAACAGCTGCCAAGACTGACTGCCAAGAGAAGGGGAAGGCCGGGTTATTTAGGGGAATGGTTTTCCACGGGATGACATTTAAATCCCCGGCTACTTCCCTGGCGGCCGGGCAGTGAAGGGAAATGATGCAATCTGTGTGGCAAGAAGCAGGGCTTGTACCTTCTGCAGGGGTTCCAGCAGCTTCCCCAGGGCCACAATGGCGATCATCACAACCCCAGCCGAGATGATGCCGGCAATCTGAAAGACAGACATCACCCATAACCAGGGCCCGTCCTCCCCGGCTCTGGATGTGTGCGAGAGCCTGATCCAGGGCACACCGAATGCTTCCCGACCTCCCCTCTTCTGCTCTAATACCGTTGAGAGAAATGCTGATTCTTTGCATAAAACTCTGCAAAACCAGGGAAAGCAAAAGCCATGCATTTAGTAGCGACGGCAGAGAAATTAAAGAAAAATGTGGAGCCTGAGCCTGCTAGAGTAAAGCCAGTTTGACTGGGATAGCAGTTGGACATATTACAGACTTATACTTCCAGTGTCAATTCAGGAGCCCAAACTTCTAGTAATTTTCCATCCCAGGAAACAGACCATCCCCCTTGGGTCCTGGACAGCAGATGATCCTTGCAACATTCTTGGGAAATAAATTCTCACAGCAACATAACTGATTCTTCTGCATTACTGAGCCAGCAACCTGATAACAGTTCTGATTAACAGTCTGGAGCCCGTGGTTGCCATGAAAGTCTCAGAGAACAAGTTTACCAGTCCTACTGCAAATCTATAACATCACCTGCGCCCGCTGAGAGGTGGGACCACGTCGCCTGTGTCCTCTCACAGCTGCCAGCACGCGGGCTCAGAGCTTCGCCCCATCGCAGCCCGAGCAATGGGGAGGAGGGGGCAGCAGCGGGAGTAAAGGAAGCTTCAGACACTTTACCTTCGCTGGCCAAAAAGCTCTCCTAAGTTCCGTACATAGTTAGGAGAGAGGCTGAGGGGGTGGGGACTATTCTCTGGTGTGATTAGATGACCACTGGATTCTTTGCTGAGATAGCTGGGGCCTGGCCGAGGTGAAGCCTAGAGAAGCTCTGAAACAAAGCAGAGAAGGAGACAGAGAGGAGCCAGAAGCAAAGCGATCAGAGAGGAAGCAGCAGGGAGGGTTGCCTTGGGCCCGGGTCCTGCCTCGTGCAGGACACTTATGTTGAAGGAGACAGATGAAGCCAGTAAAAATAGCAAAGCCAAACACTGAAGGAAATTTCATGGTCACGCTCATTCACTCCTCCTGGCAAACTGATCATTCAGATCCGGAGAGCTAGGCTGGCCTCAGGCGATTCTATGTATTGGATGTGCGCTGCTCTGCCCAACCACAGCCCCTTTTCTAGGCAATTCTTTACTGCCCAGCGCTATACCTGAGTTCCCAGGAACTTGGTGAGATCCCCCCCTCTCCCATCTAAGTATAGGAATTAATATCCTTCCTCCCCACTTCTCTCCTTTCCTTCCTTTCTTCTGTGCAATTACTTAACCAACACTTATTGCCTGTCATGGAGCATTTGCATCCCACTGTGGATGTAGGTCTCTGCAGACTGGTGGGAGATGGCGATTTGGGGACAAGGACCACAGCCAGCTGCCCAGCTCATGCCAGGAGGGGAGCCACCTACTTACCAACAATGGATAGCCTCCAATTAGAGGCACCAAGACTAATTTTGGTTTCCATATGAAGATCTGGGAGGCGGAGTTCCCATTGTGGTTCAGTGGGTTAGGAGCCCATCTAGTATCCATGAGGAGGACCCAGGTTTGATCCCTGGCCTTGCCCAGTGGGTTGAGGATCCGGTGTTGCCATGAGCTGTGGTCACAGATGCGGCTCTGTCTGGTGCTGCTGTGGCATAGGCTGGCAGCTAGAGCTTAGATTCAATCCCTAGCCTGGGAAGCTCCATATGCCAAAAGATGGAAGAGAGAGAGAGAGGGGAAGGAAGGAAGGAAGGAAGGAAGGAAGAGAAAGAAAGAAAGAAGGAAGGAAGGAAGGAGAGAGGGAGAAAGAGAGAGAGAAAGGAAGAAAAATAAACCCCGGGAGGGGACCTGTACTTAACTTATAAGGGAAAATGACTTATTTTGTAGAAAATGCTGTAGATTTCAAATCTATGAGCAGATTCAATTACTAGCAAATTAATTCTTTTGGGAAGTGAGAGGGTAAGCAGAGACAGAGAACCGTTTGCCTTCAGAATGGCTTTTTGTGAAGCAGAAGGGGGTGAGAGAAAGAACAGGTTGCGATGCTGAGCTCTTCTACAATCTGGAGATGTGCTGAAAGCGGCTGACGTCCACTAACACTCAGTCCTCCCTCCATTCTTTCCTTCAGCAAACACACGCTGGGTACCTCTTACATAAGTTGTATCATAGGTACCCAGGCGTGGCTTTTACCTTGAGATTAATGACCAGGACAATCAGCATTCACAAGTACATGCCAGGATTGTGCGAACACATTCATATTTAATCCTCACAACATCCCTATGAGGTGGACACATTTATACCCATTGCATAGATGCTGGAACTGAGGCTCCACCATGGGGAAGAAAAAAAAAAAAAAGGCACAAGAAGCCACCCAGGGGGCAACCTGCCAACTTATTTGGTCATAAGTCCCTGGATTTCAGTCCAGGCACTTAGACTTTTAACCCTAGAACTTAGTATACATTTCAGTAATTAAATATCAAGCTATTTCTGCGCTTGTTTCATTCTTCAGTACTGAAGTCCTGGCATCCTTCATTCCTAAATATAATACATGCCAGTGTGTGGCAGGGGGTATTAGCTTACTGGAGCATCATTATCCCCATACCCTCTGCCAAGGAATCACTTTACATGGGCATTCTTACTGGGCTGGGGGGCAGGTGATTGGAGGGGGCTGTGCCTCATCTGAGTGTGAAGGCAACAAGCAGGAGAGTGGGGATCCCTCTCTTGGGGATCTGCCTGAACCCGCTTCCATCCTTGAGCCCTGGAGAGCTTGTCAGGGCCCCATGTCCAGTGAAAGCAGCAGCGATTCTCACTGCCGACAGCTGCTCCCTGAACACAGACGCAGCTTTGGAAATGACCTCTGACCACGTCTCCTTGACCACAGATCCCTGGTTAGGCTTCCTGTTTGGGGCTGTATTGTTTTACTTGCTCCCTTGGAGCTAGAAAGGTTTGCAGAAAAGAAGAAGAGGAAGAGGAAGAAGGAGGAGGAGAAGGGGGAGGAGGAGGAGGAGAAATGGAAAGGAAACAATTTTAAAAGAAACACTCTGAAAAATTAAAACTAAGTTTTGGAGTTCCCGTTGTGGCTCAGTGGTTAACGAATCCGACTAGGAACCATGAGGTTGTGGGTTCGATCCCTGGCCTCACTCAGTGGGTTAAGGATCCGGCGTTGCCGTGAGCTGTGGTGTAGGTTGCAGACGCGGCTCGGATCCCGCGTTGCTGTGGCTGTGGCGAAGGCCGGCAGCTACAACTCCTGTTAGACCCCTAGCCTGGGAACCTCCATATGCCACGGGTGCGGCCCTAGATATGGAAAAAAGAAAAAAAAAAAAAAAAAAAACTAAGTTTTTGTTCAATGGGAGCCAAGAAATTGGAAGAGACCGATTCTTCTAACACCGTCACAAAGATCCAATATAAATGGGAAAGGAGGGAGTTCCTTCGTGGTCTAGTGGTTGGGACTTGGCACTTTCACCCCTGCAGCTCAGGTTCAATTCCTGGTCTGGGAACCAAGCTATCACATCAAGTTGCCACATGCTACAGCCGAAAGATAAAAAATAGGAGTTCTCGCTATGGTGCGGTGGGTTAAGATCCAGCATTGTCTCTCTGGCAGCTCGGGTTCAATCCCTGGCCCAGAAACTTCCATATGCCATGGTTCAGCCAAAAAACTTAAAAGTTTAAAAATAAAAAATAAATGGGAAAGGAGCATCATGGGTACCTTGGGGACAATTCAAGCTCTCCCTGAGAAACTCACTGTTGGAGTCATAAGATTTCTCAGTTACTTTCTTTCTTTTTTTTTAGGGCCAAACTCACGACATATGGAAGTTCCCAGGCGAGACGTCAAATTGGAGCTACAGCTGACGGCCTACTCCATAGCTCCTGGCCTACACCACAGGTACAGCAATGCAAGATCCTTAACCTACTGAGCGAGACCAGGGATCGAACCTATGGCTGACCTACCATGGGAACTCCTTCAGTTACTCTCTTTTTTACTTATTTGTAAGTGACTCTGCCAGAAAAAATAAATAAGTAAAAACCTATTTGAAAACTCTGTGCGAGTTACACTATTTACTTCAGATTTATTGTACTTCTCTCTAGTCTCAGTGTACTTTTTACTCTTAAATAATAGCTCTTCCTCGGTTGGGAGGAGAAAACTCTCCAGGGCATAACGGAAACACAATTCTGGAGCCTGCCCCTCACCCTCATCCACCTGGTTCAGCAGAGCTGACTCATATCCAGATGCAAAAGATGGCTTCAGAGTGGTTCCTGAGCTTTCTGGCCAGTTGAAGGAGGAGTTTTCCAGAGATTAACTGGGATGCTGGCTTTGGGGAAGGTAACAGCATAAAACCACATTTTTTTGACCATGCCCATGGCACGCAGAAGTTCCCGGGCCAGGGATCAAACCCAAGCCACAGCAGTGATCCAAGCCATAGCAGTGACACCACTAGATCCTTAACCACTAGGCCACCAGGGAACTCCCTTAAAACTGCATTTAAAAGACAATATTAAACCCACATTCAGAACCGTAGGAACAAAAATCTTAGGAAGAAATGTCAACGTGTTACAACAAAAATATCCTCGCCTAGCAAACTGTTATTCCCTGGGACCCAACACCTCTGCAGGAAGCTCCTAATCCTTGTAAAGGAAATATAAACAGACATTTTTCATTTTCCTGAAAACAGGGTAACTCACTAAGCCACAAAGGGCTCTTATCAGCTCTCCTCTATCCCCAGATGACAAACTGGTAAAAATCAACATCCAATTTCTTGTCAACTGTTATCGTCCCTGAAAAAGCAAGTAAGTGGGGGTAACTGCTAGCTGAGCTCTGACATAAAAAGGCCTGAGACTTGCCGCATCAGAAAACCATAAATGTTGTCATGGAATTTTCGGGAAGGGGGTGGATCATGGTGATGGAGAGCGCCCCCGCCCCCCCCCTCCCCCGTCCGTGGAATAAGCCTGGGAGGTGCAAGTTTCTCATAGGCTCATCGCCCTGTGCCTTTCTGAGCCACCATTCCCCCGACTCGTTCTTTGCGGTGGATGGCTCTGCGTGCAGCGCGCTTCCATACCTGCGTCTTGCCCCCAGTGCTCTCCTGGACAGCAGTGCGGGACAGGGCGGTGGTGGCCACAAAACAAGAGAAGAATCCAGAGAAGATGTTGCTGATCCCAAAGGCAATGAACTCCTAAGAGAGAGACCGGATGGTACTCACGCTGCAGACCAAATCCTTACGAGACCCTTGCCAAGAGTTTACAGAAGAGCATTAAGAAAACAGACTCCCAAACCACCCTGCCTGGGAGTCCCAGTTCGATTCTGACCATGAAAGGGGCCCGGGGCCCTTGAAAGACATCGGGAGTTGGGGCTCCAGGAGCAGTTTGGATTCCTCCTAAGAGAGGCCTCACTGCTCTCAATTGTTTTTAAGATGGACTGATCTCTTGCCCAGAGGCTTATTTCACTTGCTGGTGAGTGGCAGATCTGGAGCTGTCACATAAAATATGTTTTCTGTGGGTTGGATATTTGCTGCAAAGTACATTCTGACTAGGAGAACCCTTATTCTAACCGAGTACTAATCCTTTAACTGCTGGAATTGCTAGCCTGTGTTTTCAGAAACATATCACACTTGCAGATTTTGCGAGCAGTGGAAAATCAGCTCACCTGGTATTGTACCAGATGCTACCAAAAAACCCATCCTGTATCTGTTACAGGTACCCCCGTGAATCACTGTTTATACACCTGAAACTTTTTTCAAAAGTGTGCTTTACGCCACTTGGTTTTTATGGAAGACTGATGGTAGTACCTGTTTGTGCCAACTGAAGGAAATCCCAAGAGGATTTCCACTTTTATGAAAAAGGGCGAAAAGCGATTGTTTTGCAGTGAGCCATTATAGAGGAAGATGCCCCCCAAGCAAGGAGAGTGGCACCACCAAGCTCCTTCTCTGGGAACTACACTCAGCACCTCAGCATCCACCGCCATCGTTCTGAACTGTGTTTGTGAGCACCTGTGCTTCATTCATCTTGATTCATTTTGCACATCTAGTTGCAAGATATGTCCTAAGGTAACCCCTTCTCCCCTTTACTGCCATTTCAGCTTAAGAAAGGTTTTGGTGGAAACCTACTTTTGGACAGTGGGCGAAACCTGTAATTGCATGATGAAACACTTTAATTTAAAGTGGTCACAACTGCAGTTCCTGTAGTGGCTCAGTGGTTGATGAATCCAACTAGGAACCATGAGGTTGTGGGTTTGATCCCTGGCCTTTCTCAGTGGGTTAAGGATCTGCTGTTGCCGTGAGCTGTGGTGTAGGTTGCAGACGCGGCTCAGATCTGGCATTGCTGTGGCTCTGGAGTAGGCCGGCAGCTACAGCTCCTATTAAACCCCCTAGCCTGGGAACTTCCATATGCTGCGAGTACAGCCCTAGTAAAGACCAAAAGACAAAAAAATAAAAAGTGGTCACAACTATTTTTATTGGGGTTTGTTGCACTGTTTTGCCATATTTTAGCCACCATTAAGAAAAAAAATCAGGAGTTCCCTTCGTGGCTCAGTGGTTAATGAATCCGACTAGGAACCATGAGGTTGTGGGTTCGATCCCTGGCCTTGCTCAGTGGGTTAAGGATCTGGCATTGCCGTGAGCTGTGGTGTAGGTTGCAGATGCGGCTCGGATCCCGCATTGTTGTGGCTGTGGCGAAGGCCGGTGGCTACAGCTTCTTTTAGACCCCTAGCCTGGGAATCTCCATATGCCGTGAGTACAGCTCTAGATAAAGGCAAAAAGACAAAATAAAAGAAAAAAAATCACCAGAAGATCGTAGATTACATGAAGAATTCATTTTCTGACCTAATATGCTAAACTTAAATGGATTTTATGACCTAACTGAATTAACTTTTTAAAAATTAGGATTATGTCAATTTATTTCTTAAAAAGTGATGCATACAGCACAGCGAATATAGCCAATATTTTACAATGACTATAAATACAATGTAACTTTTAAAGCTTATGAATAACTATGTTTATACAGCTGAAACTTATATAATACTATACATCAACTTGACCTCAATTAAAAAAATAAAAGTTTTTAAAATGTAAAAAAAAAAGAGTAGTATCAAGCTAATGCAATACATGGAGCTTGTTTGGCCACTTAAATCAACTGTTTAAAAAAACTTTTTAAGGTACTCTGAAAACTGGCTAGATGTTTGATGTTATTAAGGAATTATGGTGAACCTGTTTAGTTGTAATAATGATGTTGTGGTCACATCTGAAAACTGAGTGGATATTAACTGACATTAGGGAATTACAGCTAGTTTTTTAGGTATAATGACGTATCATGATTATGCTTTTTACAGGCTTATCTTTACGAGACATATAATGAAATATAATAAAATATGGCTAAATAAACAGTGAAATATACTTTTTGAAAGTAAAGTGATACATCATGCATATTTTAAAGTAATTTCAAATTAGCACATACACAGGAAAGACACCAACTCAATAAAGATGGGTGGAAGAAACCCATCTCTTCCTTAGCAGACAAAAAAAATCCCATTTTCATTTGCCTCTTACTCTCAGCCCTACAAAACCAATTCAGCAAAAGGGTGACCATACCTGATTCCCATCGATGGCGTAATCGTACTTGATGGCGTATACTTTTCCTACAGACACTGCAATGGCATAAGCCACCACAGCGATGGAAAATGAGGCAGTCAGCATCTCAGAAAACAAACTGATAGATGGACTTTCAGGAGGCAAAAACCTAGTGAGTTTTAAAATACAAAATGCTGTGAACATTTGACTACTATGTTCTTTTCCCACCTTGACAAACGCTACAGCAACCCCAGCCACAAGTCAGAGATGACTTAATCCAAGAGGGCAAAGGGGTACATGAGATGCAGAAGTGGTAGCAATTTTTTTTTTTTTTAGGGCCACACCTGTGGCATATGGAGGTTCCCAGGCTAGGGGTCTAATCAGAGCCGTTGCTGCCGGCCTGCGCCACAGCCACAGCAACGCAGGATCCGAGCCTCATCTGTGACCTACAGCACAGCTCACGGCAACGCCAGATCCTTAACCCACTGAGCGAGGCCAGGGATCGAACCCGCAACCTCACGGTTCCTAGTCGGATTCATTTCCACCGCACCAGGACAGAAACTCCTTACAATTTTTTTAATGGCCTCACCTGAGGCAATATGGAAGTTCCCAGGCTAGGGACGGAATCTGAACGCAGCTGTGGCAATGCCAGAGCCTTTAACCCATTGCACTGGGATGAGGATCTAGCCCATACCTCTGCATCGACCCAAGCCAAAGCAGTTGGATTCTTAATCCCCTGTGCCGTAGCGGGAACTCCTGCTTTTACAATTTTTTTAATCAGAAGCTGGTGCTCTCACTGGCTGATTCCTTTGTCCTCTATTTAAGAGTCTACAAATGCTGCCTTATCTACACCTCTGACAAGAATAAACCTGTCATTACTAGTTCTTTAATACCGTACAATCTCATGCTATGCCATTTCACACATTAATGTTTCTCCTTGAACAATTTCATCTTAAAGGTCTGAATTTAAAAGCCATCCTAGCCATAAAATGAGATTTACCCTGTTCAAAGAGGTGTCAGGTCTGCTAAAAAGACAAAGAATATGAGGTGCTAAGAGAGCTAAGTGGAAAATCCATGTCTAAGAACCATGATATTTAAAATCTTCTTGAGGCTAAAAAAAGATTAAATTTAGGTAATTATCAGAATGCCCCATAGTCACACTAAGACGGTTGTGGGATGAAATAATTACTGCTTGACAAAACTGGAGCTATTCTACCAACCATATGAAGGAATAAATCTACAAGTTTAGAAGCATGTGGTTGTGAGAATGGGGGGTGGGGGGGAGGGGACGACTTTCTTGTGCTTTATCTCGATGGACTGTCCATTGCATATGATGTAATTCCAGGGGTCCCTGGCCAAAAAAACAGAAACAGTCTCTCTAGCCTCTCACTTACACCTGAATTTCCTTTAATAATTTTTTTTGGGGGGGTGCACATGCAGCGTATGGAAGTTCCCAGGCTAGCGGTTGAATCAGAGCTGCATCTGTGACCTACACCACAGCTTGTGGTAACGTTGGATTCTTAACCCACTGAGCGGGGCCAGGGATTGAACATGCATCCTCTTGAATACTAGTCAAGTTTTTAACCTGTTAAGCCACAGTGGGAACTCCTAAAGTTTCTTTAATAGGAAAATCAATTTTTTCCCCCTATAATTAAAAGGAAGTGGTAAAGTAGAAATGAGAGTCTTATAGAAAACCATACAAATCTAGAGCTAGCTAACATTATTCAAGTTAATACCCTAGGAGTTCCCTTCATGGTTCAGTGGTTAACGAACCTGACGAGGAACCATGAGGATGCGGGTTCGATCCCGGGCCTCGCTCAATGGGTTAAGGGTCCAGCATTGCCCTGAGCTGTGGTGTAGGCCAGCAGCTACAGCGCCAATTTGACCCCTAGCTGGAACTTCCACATGCCTTGGGTGTGGCCCTAAAAAGCAAAAATAAAAATAAAAATAAAAAATTAATACCCTATGACTCACAGACTTTGGAAAACCTTGGTTTTTCAAATAAGACAATCTGGGGGGGTGGGGGGATGCACTGGGGGTTTGGGATACAAAATCTGTAAAATTGACTTGTGATGATTTATGCACACCTATAAGTGAAATAAAATCCATTAAGAGAAAAAAAAAATTAATACCCTAATCTGATATCCTAGCAATTGTTGAATTTACCTGTATCTTTTTGTTGATAAGGGAACTGAGGCCCAGAAAAGTGGTTTGCTCAAGGTCATTTAGTAGGTCGAGGCATGAATGAGATCTCACTGGAAAAGGCTTAGTGACAGAATGAGGGCGAATGGTTTGGGTGAATCCCAGTGGGATACTCAGAAGCTGATCAGACATGGAGCAATTGTTCATTTGGCCAGGAAACAGGAAAGGGAGCACGGAAGAAGGGCAGGTGCTCGCGGTTTGGGGGACACTGTCATTGGGTACCGAGCAACAGGTATACGGTACTGAGCCTTAAAGGGACAAAAGGAGGCCATGATCTTCCTCCCTTATGGGGGGACTGAGGTGGGGAGGGGACACAGCAGTGGGCTGGCACAGTCCCTCTGGGCCTCTTGCTTGCAGCCTGCTTACCTTACTCTCCTTTCCTTGTCCTTTTCCAGTCTCTCCACAACACCCTTTCTTTGCCACATCTGGTAACGTTATGAGATTTGCTTCTGTGCTACCCAGAGACTGAACCAAAGGAGTGAGGTCGATGGCCTGGGGGAGGAGCTTACGGTCCTGGGGACTGGCCTGGTTAGGCAGACTGACCGATCACACCAGAGGTTTCGATTTGATAACACCCAAGAGCAAGAGGCTAGAGATCCATTCTCAGGAGGAAAGTGGCCAGGAAAACTCTGCATAGGGCCCGAGAGGATCACGTAGGGAGGCAAAAATGAGTCCCCCAAGTCCACTAATGGAACCTGGACTGATGAGACGAGGAATTTGCTGTGGACCCACTCCATGAGTTACTTCCTAGGAAGCCTGACAACAGGGATCTCTAAATATATTTTTTTGTCACTGTTTCTAACCACTCAAATAATCTAATTTTTAGGGTGAAAATGCCACAACTCATATAGCCACACATCTTTTTTTTTTTTTTATGGCCACGCCTATGACATATGCAAGTTCCCAGGCCAGGGATTGAATCCCAGCTGCATGTGTAACCTATGTTGGAGCTTTAACACCAGATCTTTTAACCCACTGCACAAGGTGGGGGATCAAACTCAGACCTCCGCATTGACTGGCGCCACTGCGGGCAGATTCTTAACCCACTACACTGCAGCGAGAATTCCCCACACTATATCTTGTATCACTAAATTTATGCTAGTGTTAGATTCACTGTCAAAAGTTGATACTCTAATGTAATGTTTCCCAGGCTTACCTGATCATTAGAATCATTTAAAGCCCCTTAAAAAAAATATTAATTCTTGGAGTTCCTGTCATGGCGCAATGGTTAACGAATCCAACTAAGAACCATGAGGTTGTATGTTCGATCCCTGGTCTTGCTCAGTGGGTTAACGATCCAGCATTGCCATGAGCTGTGGTGTAGGTCGCAGACACGGCTTGGATCCTGCATTGCTGTGGCTGTGGTGTAGGCCAGCAACTGTAGCTCCGATTTGACCCCTAGCCTGGGAACCTCCATATGCCGCAGGTGTGGCCCTATGAAGCAAATAATAATAATAATAATAACAACAAAAATATAATAATAATAATAATAATTCTCAGGCCCTCTCTGAAAAACCTGATTCCATAGATTCAAGGTGGGAACCAAGAATTTGTTTTAACAAGGGTCTCATGTGATTCTTACAAAAAAGTGAGCATGAGAAACATTACAATGGATAACATGTAAGTTACACTCCATGTCACCAGCTGTAATTTTTTTTTCCTTTCTTTCTTTCTTTTTTTTTTTTTTGAACAGAGTAGAAGAAATCATAGCATTAATCCAGTGGCAAGGCAGAAATTCTCTGGGGATAAGCCCCAGGACTGAGCTGGCTTGAGGAGTTTCTATTAAGAGCATGAGAAACTCAGGCAGTTACCGGTCCCTCGGCTGGTTATGGGAGGGGAAACTAGTACTTTCTGGTTGTTTAACAGCAAGTCTAGTTGTAGAAAATGTAAGTTAATGTCATAAATCTAACAAACATGTGAGCTTCTTCTTTTTTTGTCTTTTTGTCGTTTACGGCCACACCCGCGGCATATGGATGTTCCCAAGCTAGGGGTCAAATCAGAGCTGTAGCCACCTGCCTACACCACAGCCACAGCAATGCCAGATCCTTAACCCACTGAGCAAGGCCAGGGATCAAACCTGCAACCTCATGGTTACTAGTTGGATTCATTAACCACTGCGCCATGAAGGAAACTCCCATCTGAACTTCTCTTTATCAATGTCTTATGATCAAATTATATGTGGGGGAGTTCCTGTTGTGGCTCAGCGGGTTAAGAGCCCAACACAGTGTCCATGAGGATTCAGATTAGATCCCTGGTCTCACTCAGTGGGTTAAGGATCCAGCGTTGCTGGTGGCTGCAGCATAGCCTACAGATGCAGCTTGGATTCAATGTTCCCATGGCTGTGGTGTAGGCCGGAAGCTGCAGCTCCAGTTTGATCCCTAGCCCAGGAATTTCCTTATGCTTCAGGAGCAAGTGGCCGTAAAAAGAAAAAAATTATTTGTAAGGCCTTTGGTCCACTCTGCACTTTATAGGTGGTCGCATTGGTGGTTAACAAGCTCGAGCTGAGATTTCAGCACTTTGTCATTATGTTAGAGGAGAAGCCCCCAGGGCCACAGGACTAGAGGGTGGCAGAGGTGGACAAAGGACCTTGGTTCTTGACTCTTTTAATTCACCAAACTATCAAATCTATCAAACCTCCCTTAAAGATAATGTACTGTATTTATAGGAACAAATGATATGAGTATTATCTAAGAGTGATTCAACTAAATAGAGGAGAATTTAGGCCAGATGTTCCTTATTCCTTAAGCAGATTGTTCTCAGTACAATAAATGTTATTGACCGTGATTCTATTTATAGCATACTGTAATTATATATGTGAGTTTGAATCAGGATCTGACGTTAAAAGTGCACGTCCTGCCACGTTTTAAGAACAGAAAGAAAAAGAGCACATGGGGGCTGCTTTGAAACAAATGGTTTGATCTTTATCTACACACATACTGTTTCTCTAATGGTTTGCACAAATAGGTATTTCTTTTAACATCACACACAAATAAAACTGTTGAGGGAGCAGCAATGAAATGAAGCTTGTAATAAAAGGTTTCATTTAAATACAAAGTACTGACAAAATATTAGTATTGCCTAAGAGGAATTCCAAACTCACCCACTTGGGATGGATTTAACAATGCCAGCATTATAATTTTTTTCCAGGTTAACTGCATAGGAAATGGCAGTGGCAATTATTGTCTGAAATAAAACAAAAGAGGGTTTTTTTTTAAAGAAAAAGTCCTTTTAACAACTCCTTTCTTGTCACTAATTCATGATGAATTTTCTAACTACATATTCTACTTACCACAATCACTTCTATAGGAATAGGGACTGGAATTTTGTGTTTAAATCGATCATTTAATTCCTTAACTGCCATACAGATGATAATGGTGAGTAATCCAGCAATGAAATCAGCAAGATTGGTGTTACCAATATTTTGAAAAATCTCAATCAGAGTCTGTTAAAAAAAATTATAAAAAAAATCATATCATCAAAGAGCACTTACGAATTTCATGTGAAATTATAAAATGTGTTGGTTAATACAGAGACCATTAAATTCAATCCAGTCTTTGTAATATATTTACACAAAGTTATTAATGAGAGTTAACTTGAAGTGGTAAAACTACGGGTGATTTCTGCCTTATTTTTGCTCATCTGTATTTTTTACAATAAAAGTAAGATCTTTTTAAAGAAAATATGTCATTCACACTGTCTTTTATTAGAAGAAAAGTTTATAGCTTAAGTGGTTGTATAGATGCTATTACATGACCTCATTTTGATACTGTAATTCTGAGATTAAAAACAGATAAACCAAAGAGTCTCAATTGACTAGTATTTTAGGTAAAACTCATGGCTAAACCTGAATAATACAGGTGATAATAAAAAAAGCCCTAAAATACTTCATATGTAGATATATACGGACTGAGCCATTCTGTATGGCAAAGAAAAGCTATTGAGGAGTTGTTGTTGTGGCTCAGTGCGTTAAGAGCACAAGGATGCAGGTTTGATTCCTGGTCTCATTCAGTGAGTTAAGGATCCGGTGTTGCCACAAGCTGCGGTGTAGATCAAGGGTATGGCTGGGATCTGGTATTGCCATGGCTGTAGCCTAGGCTGGCAGCTCCAGCTCCAATTCGACCACTAGCCTGAGAACTTCCATATGCCACAGGTGCAGCCCTAAAAAGAAAAAATTAAGGAAAAGCTATTGAATTGATATATATATATAGATCAAGCATAAATTTTTGGAAATTAATTTGGTTCAAACCATATTAATTTGGTTCAGACTTCAACTAAAATGACTAAAAACTAACTCTTTCCAAGTGGACAGACAAGCCAGCTCAAGAAAAACTAGTTTTGTTTTGTAAATAGGTGGTTTCTGGGAATCAAGGAAGATTAGTAAGAAAGAAACCCAGGGGAGAACACTAATATCTTTGTTATAGAACTTCAGTCCTTTGGAAGGCATGCCTTGAGAAGGTATTCTTCAATTTTTTGAGACAAGTAAGGTCCCAATGAAGGTTACTTTTCATTGAATGAGTCCTTTTATAGATGTATTTTATATGAAGATAAAATATTGCTTAAAATAATTATAACAACTTGTCCAATTATGTACAATGACCCACTAAATAATCGAGGAGTCATCTTGCCCACAACCCCAGCCCTTTGGAAAACATTCAGGAGTCAGGGAATGAGAGGAGAAGTTATTGTGTAAGCAAAATACATTCCACCAAGTGCTGGAACAACCAGACTTCAAGCATCTGATTTGTAGGAAACCTCATGGTCTTTCACTGAGTATTTTTGCTCTTTCTCTGAACCTAATACTAGCACATTTACTTTCTAGCATGTTTACTTTGCCTTCCAGAGTCAGGAAAATTGCTAGAGGCCAACACATTGTTAGTAACAGATGAAGCAAGAGGCAGCAGGAAAAGGTGAAAAAGAAAAAAATATCAAGTACAAACAAACACCTTAACTCAAGAACTTAGGGCATCAACCATAACAGTAAATACACCTCACACTCCAGAGTCTTGAAGATATAGTTGTCTGGCCTTTTATATAATCAATTTTCTGATATTGACCCCCCCCATTAATTCATGAGCTAGATATAGTATTTCAGTTGTCTATATAATAAAGGTTTACTTTCAATGTAAGATGAGAAATTTCAAAATTAAAAATAATCAGAAAAGCTATCCCAGTCTTAAAAACTTTCACCTTATAGGAATTCCTGTTATGGCTCAGCGGGTTAAGAACCTGAAAGTATCCCTGAGGATGCGGGTCCCATCCCTGGCCTCTATCAGTGGGTTAAGGATCTGGCATTGCTGCAAGCTGTGGCATAGGTCAAAGATGTGGCTCAGATCTAGCACTGCTGCAGCTCTGATTCGACCCCTAGCCTGGGAACTTTCACATGCAAAAACTTTCACCTTATAAAAGTGATCACTATAGGAGTCCCATTTAACCTATGAGTGAGAATCACTTATGCCTTTGAATAAAAAGCACCTGTGAGGTATTAAAAATGTAATATGAGTTACAAAAGCCAAAATGTTTAATTGACACAATTGCATCAAACAGGGCATTGGAATGTATTAGTTGCCTACACTGAGTGATCAGACCTGTTTATGAAAAGTTCTACAATAGAAATTTTAATCTCTGTGCAAATAAATCTCATATAAAGTGAAGCAGTCACATTATACCCATAGAAATGAGACTTTAATAAAGCACTGAAAAGTAATTCTAATTTAGCTTACTACCTAAATACTTACTAAAATATGTTTAAAATAGGAATACTCTTATGATTCCATATTTAAGCCTTGTATTCTGACCAGTTCAAACCAAGATAATGAAACTTTTCAGCAATGGGCAATATTTTACTGATTTCCTAACATGCTTGGAGAATTTTAGAACCATTTCATTTAAAGAATTTCTTCCTTCTGGGTGTATGAAGCCACAAGTTAAGAATTATACTTGATATTACACATGAGGAAATTCATTGGTTAACTTTTGGTAGCAAGTTTATTTTAATGCATTTTATCTCTGTGAATATAACAAATCTTTCATCATCAGCCCTTGCTCTCAGGCATTTCCTCCTACCGGAACTTCAGTGCATATATATATAAATCAACCCTTAAAGTGTTACTTTCCTAATTATTTTTACATACTTAAATAGATTCGAAGTAATGAATGTGCTGGAGCTTAGTAGTGGTTTTCAAAACTCTCTCCATCTGGGCAGTACTTTTCAACATGGCCATCCTCCTCATTAGGAGAAGCAATGGAGAGAGAGTGCCAATTTAGTAAGCAAAGCCTTCCCTTGTCTGTTGAGACAAACCATCCAAAGTGAATAGCTGGAAAAGACAACCACTCTGAAATTGGACTGTGTGATGTATTTACATAATTGAGTTTCTACATGGTAGCTTGAAGAGTATTACTAATTTCAATTCTGCCAACATCACCCTGTCATTTTCCCTTTTGCATCCTATACCCTGCATCTCTGGCATTTGTAAACTAAAGTTTCTCTATTTCCTCCTCCAGTTATTTGTATTCTTTTATCCCCCTCCCCCCCCCTTTTTTTTTTGGAGTGAGGAACAGGCAAGCAATCCAAAGTAAAAGCTTATAACAAAAGGGATGGTAACTACATTCCAAGGAGAGCATCTTACAAAAATCTTACAGTCTTTCCTGGAAGAATCCACTACTGCCCTGGCTTTGTTGAAGGATTCTTTCACGAATAATTGCAGCTGGTAATATCATAAGCAGAATTCTCTGTTCAGGTACTGAGTGGTTCATTCAACCCTTATGGAAGTATTTCCAGATCTGTTGATTCTTTTGTTTTTTTTCTGAAGAGCAAGCTTATTATATTCACCCTCACACAAGGATGATTGAAATATCTTTATCCAACTTGGCTGGCCTGGGAGGACCTGCTTGCAGAATTCTATGACACATTCTAACCTGAGGCTTCAAGTATAATGTTCAACAGGACCCAAGTCACGTACTGATTGTATCTGATGTAAAACTATTTTTGACTTTGTTCTGGTGTTTCCTGGTTACTTTGGACCTGTTGAAAATGGGGTTATTTGCATCAAGCTTCATCTTAAACATAGGCTTAGGAGACCAGAAGAACTATTTCAACCCCCTGTCTGCAGAAGTCCATCGATAGCCAGGGATCCAGGTTAACCATCGGCCTGGCCCCCTGTGACCTGTAAGGATGCAGGTCTAGCAGTGTTCACACTGGGAGGCAAGTACACCCAGTAAGAGGTGTCTTGGTGGATTCAGCATTTAGTGGGTTTTTACAGAGAGTAAACGTGGCACATGGTAGGTTGTCAGCAAGTTCTTATTGAAAAGATGAATGGATGACAATATAGGAACAAGTGAACAAAGAGTTGATGAAGAAAGTACAAGGCAAAAGAAAAACCCAAAAAACAGAAAAACCACAGTGCATAGGGGCTGCATAGTGAGAGAGTGTCAGAGAAAAGGCAGTCAGAAGGCCTCAAAGCAAACTAAGAACTTGGTAGGAAAAAAATCAAATCAACAATGAGCAAAAAAAAAAAAAAGATGAATGAAAAAACAGCCTATGGTAAAAAACAGGCTGGGTCCTTGGGAAGTGAACGGTAAGCTCCATAAAGTCTGATCATCACGACAATGAAAGTAATAATAACAAACTCAGTTCTTACCATGAGCCTGGTATTGTGTTAAGTGCTTTACACAGATTTTCAATTTTAATCCTCACAATTCTCACAGGCACCTACTATTACCACTCCCATTTTACAATTGGGAACACGGAGGCTTAGAGACGTTAAATAGAACATGCCTAGAATCACATGGGTCATAGGTGGTGGAACCAAGACTCCAACTCAACTTTCCTGAAGTTCAAAGTCCAAGATATTTTTTAGGGGGTTGGGTTTTTTTGTTTGTTTGTTTTTATTTTTGTTTTTGACTGAGGCTTGATATGGAATCTCAGTTCCCAGACCAGGGATTGAACCCATGCCCAAGTGCCAATCCCTAACCACCAGACCACCAGGGAATGTCACAAAGACTGTGGCCTTAATCACCATGTTATGTTGCCTCCTCTCCTAGTTCCACAGCTTAGCACAGTATTTGGCCTGTAATAGGCACTTGGTAATATCTGTTGAATGGGTAGAGTAATAGTGGAATTCTGCCACTGCGGTGAACTTGAGCAAAGTCCTGACCACTTCACTAATTTTCAGATATGTATGCTTGACCTGAAATTGAATTGAATACATGGATCATTAGAGAACTCAAACTCCATTCTCAGTGCTGGCACATTATATTTTCATGGTGTTATTCTCCCCAAGGTAGGGTGACATCATGTTACTATTACCAACATTTTCCAAGCATTGATAACATGCTTTATATAGCACATACGTTTAGATTCAAGAACTTTTTCAAATCTAATTAGTATGATCTACATCCTTCTTTGGCATCTCTTTTGCATGTTGAATCATCTCCGAATCTAATGTTCCTTTTCATCTATAATTGCTGAGACATTTACATTATGCATTTTATGGACTGCCACAGTTAAAAAGGGCTTTGGAGCTATATCTCCAATCATTTCATTTTATAAATAAAAAGAAAAGAAGCCCTGAGATATGAAATAATAATTTTAAAATATCAATTTTTCTTTTCTGGCTACCCTGTGGAACATGGAGTTCCCAGTCCAGGGATCAGATCTGAGCCTCAGCTCTGGCAACTGTGTGGGGCCAGGGATTGAACCTGATTGAACCACAGAGGTGCCACTGATCCTATTATGCCACAGCAGGAACTCCAATCCTCAATAAACTTAATGGGTATATACTATTATCAACTCCATTTTGCAGAGAAGGAAAGTGAGGCATAGGGGTTTGCTCAGAAAACAGAGCAAATCATAAGCAATAAAGTCAGGATATGAATCCCAGTCATCCAAACTGAGCTTTTGGCCACTGTTCTACATGATGTGCCTGAGGTTCCTTAGCTTATCAGAGGCAAAGTTGAGAAAGAAACTCAAATCTGTTGCCTCCCAGACCACTTTCACTCACTATACTACTGTGTTTTCATTAATATTTTTAATACCAGTGACACTTCTGAAACCACTTTGATCAACTGAGAACAATGATTTGCAAAATGTGTTTTCATCAGTGTTACTCCTGACTCCACTGCGGAGAAGAATATTTTCAACGGCCTCCAAAGTACGGTATAGGGGATGGGGGGAGACATAGGGTCTCCAGTTGCAGGTTAAAAATGGAACATGAGCCATCCCCGGAATAAGAAGCAATACTTACATAGATAATGGAGAGAATTCCATTGTAGTTTTTGGTTGAAACGTTGAGGACGATCTTCAGCTGTGAGACCAACACTTGGAAGGCAGCAGCGGTTGTGAAACCACCAACCAAAGGATCTGCCAAGTACCTCACTATGAATCCAATCTGCAGACCTCCAAATATCAACTAGAATAAGAAAGAGGAAGGAACAAGGTTTGCCTGGGAGAGCAACCCACCCTTCTGAGCTATTAATGAATTAAACTTCACACCAATTAAAACTCTGGTAGCTGGCCCATGATAACACAAAAACACTTAATGCCCTCTCTCCTCCACCACTCTAAAATTTGAAAACCACGTGTAATATGAACCTTGAAGTATCTCTAGATATGCAGTAAGAAAAGCAAAAGTAATGTAACCTCTTTCTGTGACTTTCAAGTCCCATGGCTCTGCTCACCGTTTTTCTCTTTATGGGTTCTGGAACACTTCCCTTCTCTCACCCTTATTTGAATCATGCATGTTCTGCCTTTTTCTCCCCCCCCCCCGTCTCTGATGATTAAGTGAGCCTTAATAAGTAGGATCTGGCTACTTTACCATATGACCTAAAATGATACAATTTAAAAAATAACTTTGGGGGTCCAGTAAGTTGATTTGTTCTGCTTTTAAATGAAACTTTTAAGTCCACATGCTTTACAGTTAGTTCTTTCAAGTAAAAATCATGCCAATCTATATACTCTTCGTAAGCCCATTACCTGTATGATTCCAACTAAAAGAGTAAGGGTGCTTGCAATCAATACTCTTGCTGCATCTCTAGCCGCAAAGTCTATCGCAGTGGTATTCAGGGCAGTTCCATTATTGCTGGATATAATAAAGTGTTCATCCGGGGCCATGCTCAGAACAACAGATCCCACCATTAAACTGACCACTGGAAAAGGTCCTGGGGAAAAAATCTCTTATCAATTCATTCATTATTCATCACAAATATTTAGCCTCAACATATCTACAAAGGATCAGAAATGCATGGGAAATAATTAGTGGTGATTGGGAAAATACTGTTTGTTCGTAAAAGAAGCTAAAAAGCAGATGCTTCAAGGTATCCATGACCCAGAAATAAGCAAGAGAGACACATAGGTTAAGTAATTACAATACAGCTATCAGATGCTTTGTAAGTATACAGAAAGGGTATCTAACCTATCTGTGTGTGATCTTCCTGTGTATGGGTGGTGACAGGGGGACGGGGGGTGGGGGAGTCGTCAGGAAAGCTTTCCTGGCAGGAATGGCATACTAACTGAGCCCTTCCTTGTTCTATCTTATTATTATTCCATCTAAGTTTATTATCTACAGCAGCCCGTGTCCTGATCTCTGTGGAACCTTGATCAATACCACATGGTCAAAATTAGGGTAAAGAAGTAATAAAGGCAGTGGAGAGTTTCTCTTTGTCTCTTTCCAAGACAAATTGTTTTTTCATATCAAATCCCAGCCTGTTGATTCTATGCTTAAAAAGTACTTTTCTTCCAGCAACAGCTCCTTTCATTAGGGACATTTTTATCCATAATGATGATGATTCTATCTTTTGATCATGGAAGGCTTTGACAGCTAGGAGGACTCAGTACCAAAATCTCGTAACCTGGGGTGTCTGAGTGTATAGAATACCGAAGAGGAAAAAAACAAATTCAGCTTCTCTGTTCCTCACCTCATCATGCATTTGATACTGATCTACTTTCCCAGGTGAGGAAGTTCTTTTAACCAACAACCGCTTTCTGTTCTCCTTTTACAGACAAGACAATATGCCAGACACGGGGGGAAATATATAACTAAGGGCAAGGATACAGAGGTTGGAGATACAGTAGTAGATGGCTTGTATTTGTTTCAAGAGGATGGCCCAGGTAGACCTGTCTAGCCAGCAGATGGATGTAGGTAAAAAAGTATCTCAAGTATAAATGTCAAAGTTGCAAAATAGCATTACGACATTCATTTACTAGAACATTCTAGCCAAAGAAAATTCAAATTTTAGGAACATCAGGAAATAAACCTATTTTGGGCCATACCAAGAAAGAAAGCCAAGCTTAGTTTCTAAATTGTTTTGGCACCATGTTGCCAGTCTTCCAAAATTAGTGACTTAAAATAAGTATTGCTCTTTAATGAAATAATGCATATGTATTAGATAAGCATAATTTAGTAAAAGCCAAGTTAATCTAGTAAAACAGTAGGTTCAAAGACTTCTCGAAGATTATTTCCTTTGTCATTTTTCACCTTAGAAGAGTATACTTTCTAAATATGTAGTCCAATGTATTACATTTTTGAAAATCAAAACATGCTAAGAATTGAAGGTAGGTTGTAATTTATAAACAATCTTTCAGTTTTCTCCTCTTCATTAAAAAAGAGTTCACTGTAAAGCTAACAGCATAATATTTTGAAAGCTAAGAACCATGACAGAAGTTTCCTGATAACTCAGTAGGTTAAGGATCCAGCATTGTCACTCCTATGGCACCCGGTTCAATCTGTGGCCTGGGAATATCCGCATGCCATGGGTGTGGCCAAAAAACAAGGAACCATTCCATCACTGAATAAGAAAAGCAAGTAAAGCACTGACATCCTAATTCCCTAAAAAACATTAGCAAAGACGTGGAAGCAGAACACAAATAATACAGTCCAAACACGTTAACCATGAACGAATACAACTGTATATGAATATAATTACCAACTGAGATGTGTCTTGATGTTCCAAAGATAAAGTAGGTCAGGATTGGAAAAAAAGCAGAGTAGAGACCATATCCAACAGGAACAGCAGCTAGCAGAGCATATGCCATGCCTGAAAGCACATCCAAAATTATTAAATTAACAAACAAAAGTTATGACATATGATGCCTGCACGAAGAAAAGCCTTTTCAATTTGCAACTCCTCCTTAGTGATTTCCTTATTTTGTGGAAGGTCTGGCTATGCTAGGACACTAGGACTCAGAATATGATTCAAATCAGCTGGGATAATGATTGCATCTTCACGCATCGCCTGCTCAAAAGGGTTGACTCAACTGATCAGTAGTTCAATCATCCACTCATCAAGTGAGTGGGGGAAAATGGTTGTTGATTAAAAACTTGATCAGTTCAGTTCAAAGGCTCAGACCTGTTTTGTCTGAATTCAGTGTTTCTCGGTGTTCTGAGGAACATAGAAATTGGTGCACTGCCCTTTCTCCTTTCTCGTTGGGGAGTAGAAGTTGGATCCAAACAAAGAGAAAAAATCAGACAAGTGTACATAGCAGTAGGCAAGACTCCAATGGGCTCTTCGCTAGGAGATCAACACCTTCTCTGGGCAATCCCAAGTGGTTTCTGGGTCCATGAATGTAATATTTTACAGAAAAATCTCAACCTTTCTGTGTACGTGGGGGTTGGAAAACAAATTTGCTTTGGGTTTTTTTTTTTTTATTAAATACTTCTTAATCAGAGAAGTGGTTAACTAAATTATACTTCATGCACTATAATTTTATGAAATGGAATTGATGTGCTGTATAGAAATAATATATTACTAATAATTTATGTATCTCTGGTACAGTACATATAAGAAATAAATGAGAGGGGGTTCCCTAGTGATCTAGTGGTTAGGATTCAGAGCTTTCACCACTGTGGCCCAGATTCAAAACCAGGTCTGGGAACTGAGATCCAACATCAAGCCATGGCACACATGGCCAAAAAAAAAAAAAAGAAAGAAATGAGAAAAAGCAGGATTCAAAATTGTGATCAAAATGTACAAGCCTACTTTTGTTAAAAATGTTTGCTGAATGCATTAAAAAATAGAGGAAGAGGGCACTCCATATGCTGTGGGGTGGTAAAAAAAGAAAAGAAAAAAACAGGAAAAGAGAAGTTCCCTTGTGGCACAGTGGATTAAGGATCCAGCCTTGTCACTGTAGGGGCTTGGGTTACTGCTGTGGCTCAGGTTCAACCCCTGGCCAGAGAAATTTCACATGCCATGGGCATGGCCAAAAAAATAAATAAAATAAAAATATGAAAAGACTGTCAATATAATTCAGGTATATAAAGACTACAATATAATAAACATCCACTTATCCACCATCTAACTTAAGAAATAAATTATTGCCAGTATAGCTGAAATTCTCTGGATACTCTTTCTTAATCCTTCCTCTCTCCTCCCTCAACTCTCAGAAGGCAGTCACTATCCTGAATTTAGTCCTTCTCAGACATTTCTTTATTCTTTTACAGAGGTATGCATTTGTGTGCCTAGTAAAATGTCTCCTAAAATATGGCTTTAGTGGGTTATCTATATAGTAGGATCAAAGGAGACTTTGAGTGTGTTGGGGAGTTATTTTCTCATGTTCCTTATAAGTCTTTTCTATGCTAAACCAAATTTTAGCCAACTGAATCCAATAACATATAAAAAATATCATACACCATGACCAACTGGGATTCATCCCAGGTTCACAAGGATGTTTCAACATATGCAAATCAATCAACATCATACACCACAATAACAAAAGTAAAAAATGATCATCTCAATAGATGCAGAAGAAGCATTTGACAAATCTACAGATTCAACATAATCCCTATCAAATTACCCATGATATTTTTCACAGAACTAGAACAAATAATCCACAAATTTATACGGAACCATAAAAGACCCAGAACTGCCAAAGCAATGCTGAGGGGGGAAAAAAAAGCAAGCAGGAGGCATAACTCTTCCAGACTTCAGACAATATTACAAAGCTACAGTAATCAATACAGTATGGTACTGGTACAAAAATTGTCACACAGACCAATGGAACAGAATAGAAAACCCAGAAGTAAACCCAGAAACCTATAGTCAATTAATCTTCAACAAAGGATGCTAGAATATAAAAGGGGGAAAAGACAGTCTCTCCAGCAAGTAGTTCTGGGAAAACTGGACAGGTGCATGCAAATCAGTGAAACTAGAACACACCCTCACACCATGCACAGAAATATACTCAAAACGGCTTAAAGACTTAAACATAAGACAAGATACCACCAAACTTCTAGAAGAGAACATAGGAAAAACATGCTCTGACATAAACTGTACAAATGTTTTCTTAGGTCTGTCTCCCAAAGCAATAGAAATAAAAGCAAGAATAAACCAATTGGACCTATTTAAACTTAGAAACTTTTGCACAGAAAAGGAAACCATAAAAAAAAAATCCACAGAATGGGAGAAAATATTTGCAAACAATGCAACCAACAAGGTCTTAATCTCCAAAATATACAAACAATTCTTACAACTCAACAGTAAAAACACAATTGAAAAACGAACAGAAGACCTGAATAGACATTTCTCCAAAGAAGACATATGGATGGCCAACATGCACATGAAAAAATGCTCAACATCAATAATTATTAGAGAAAAGCAAATCAAAAACTATAATGAGGTACCACATCACATGGGTCAGAATGTCTATCATTAATAAGTCTACAAATAACAAATGCTGGAGAGGGTGTGGAGAAAAGGGAACACTCCTACATTGCTGGTGGGAATGTAAATTGGTACAACATTATGGAAAACAGTATGGATGTTCCTCAGAAAACTAAATATAGAACTATCATATGATTTAGCAATCCCACTCTTGGGCATATATCCAGAAAAAACTTTCATTGAAAAAGATACACATTGTACACCTATAAATGTAATAAAATTCATAAAGTCATTAAAAAAAGTTTAAAAAAAAGAAAAAAGAAAGAGACACACGCACCCCTATATTCATTGCAGCATGACTGTCGAGAGTTGAAACATGGAAACAACTGAAATGTATATTGACAGATGAGTGGATTAAGGATATGTGGTACACATACACAATGGAATACTACTCAGCCATAAAAAAGAACAGAATAGTGCTATTTGCAGCAACATGGATACAACTAGAGACTCTCATACTAAGTGAAGTAAGTCAGAAAGAGAAAGACAAATACCATATGATATCACCTATAACTAGAATCTAATATATGGCACAAATGAACCTATCTACAGGGAAAAAAAAAAAAAAGCTCAAGGACAGGGAGTTGTGGTTGCCAAGGGGGAAGAGGAGGGAGAGGGAGTGGGATGCACTGGGAGTTTGGGGTTGGTGGGTGCAAACTATTGTATTTGGAGCGAACAGGCTATGAGATCCTGCTGCATAGCACAGGGAACTGTATCCTGTCACTTGCGATAGAACATGATGGAGGATAATGTGAGAAAAAAAAAATGTATGTATATGTGTAACTAGGTCACACTTTTTTTCTGTACAGCAGAAATTGACAGAACATTGTAAATGAACCGTAATAAAAAATTTTTTTAAAAAATAAGTATTTTCTAGTTTCCCACAATAAGCATGCATGCATTCATTCAGCAACTGTTGATTACATACCCTTCATGCGCCAGCCAATGTTTTGAGTTTGAGGGAATGCAGGAGTGTACAAAACAAAGTCTCTGTCCTTAGAGAGTTTGCATTCTAGAAATATCTGTATCACTGATGCAATTGTTTTTATATATAAATGATAACAAGGAATCACAGTTGTCCCAAGAATATGGACTAGAAATGTGCGGCCTCAAAGGGAAGACAAGAAAGAAAGGAGCAGGGAATGAAAACAACCTATCTCCTATGTATTTTTTTCAAGTCCTTCCCAAACTTTCACTTTCCTAAATTGGGCTCTGCAGCACTCACAGTCCTGGAAAATGGGGACTTTTTCAGTTTTCATATAGTATTCCTATTTAGGGACAGTGCAACTCAAGTATACTATAATAATGTTATAAAGGAATTTGGCATAATAATTTTGAAATTATACAATTTGGAAAGAAATCTAAGCCATTGATGTAAACTACGGAATCTCTGTTGGGGCCCTTCGTCTGTAGGATGGTGGCAAACACTGATAACAGCGGTGCTCGCAAATATTTGGAAGCATCTTGGAATCCATGAAATGCCCTAAATTGGCTTTTTACAAAATTTCAGATCTCCCTGCTTCTGCACAGTTCTGTCTTTACCCCCTTTGTAAATGGAGGAAATATCCCTCCTGGCTTTAGGGAGCAGCCCTCCCACTTTTTTTTTTTTTTTTTTTTTTTTTGACTTTTTGGGGGCTGCACCCATGGCAGATGGAAGTTCCCAGGCCAGGGGTTGAATCGGAGCTACAGCGGCTGACCTACGCCACAGCCACAGCAAAGGCGGGATCCAAGCCATGTCTGTGACCTACACCACAGCTCACGGCAACACAGGATCCCTGACCCACTGAGCGAGTCCAGGGATCGAACCCGCATCCTCACGGACTCTAGTCGGATTTGTTTCTGCTGAGCCATGAAGGGAACTCCCAGTCCCCCCACCCCACTTCTGTCCTTGAACCTTCTCACCACTGGCAGGTGTTTCTCTTCTACCTCTTAGACCATAGATCTCTTTCTTTCTGTGGGTTTACAACTAGGCTCTAGTACCTCCTACGCTGAAAGAAAAACAAAGCTTCCCATCACTCCCTTACGCCTCTGGTTACAGCCATTTCTCTACTCTGCTTCACCGCAAACCTTCTTACATCATATTCTCCCCCAAGAGTATTCCACACCTACGACCCCTCGATCCTTAAAAAAGACAAAAAGAGAGAGAGAACTCCCCTCTTTCGGCTTCTGACCCCATGCTCCTCAGACCTTTATTCTCTAACTTCCTGAGCCCCATCTCCTGTTTCTTTGTGGACACGCCTCATCTCCCACCTCCCAACACACCCCTCTTTAAGTTCTCCTCACCCTCTGCCCTTTCTCCCTAGGTAATTTCAGGCATTTTCATTCCTCTAAAAATCACCTCCAGAATGATGCTTTCCTGACTTGGGTGTCTAGCCCGCCCTCTCCCAAGGACCTTCCCTCTTCTAGTCACTCTGACTCCATATCTGGCATCTCACATTTAGCATGACCAAAAGGACAGGCTTAGTTTTCCATCCCAAACCCCCTCAGCCATTCCCAACCCATCAGTATATCATCAGTGATTTTTTGCTCCAGAGTGTATTCCAGACCCGCGCAGGGGTGTCTGTCTCCTGCTTGAACTGCTTCAGGCTGAAAATGTCTGTCCTCGGGGCTGCGGCTGGGGTGAGGCCAGTGAAGTGCCTGGGGCACATTATTTAAGCAGGCCCCCTGAGAGTGACTCATTTACCTCCTCTTAACCCTGGTCCTGCCTAACTTTATCTCCTTCTGTCCACTCCCCCAGCCCGCCTCTCTTCCACCCACACTAGAATTCTTCCCGTTCCTTCCTGGAAAATACTACGCTGTTTGTGACCTCAGGGACTTTGCACCTTTGCCTGGTACGCTCTTTTTTCTGCCCCATACGTGGCTGTGGCTGTCTCGCTCCCATCCTCCTGACCCGCATTCAATTCCACCCCCCCATCAGGAGAGCCTTCCTTGACCACTCTATCTAAAATAAACACTCTCTCTCCGAATTAATCCCTGCTAAAGCCTATTTAATCCACGGCAGTAGACACCACGATCTGTAATTATTTTTCTACTTATCGGCCTATTTACTTAATTCCCCTCTCTCCCACCCAAAATGAGCTCCTTGAGGTCAGAACCCAGGCCTGTCAGTAAACCACTGAATCCCCATGGCTGACCTATAAATATTATTAGATGAAAGAATGATGATAATGATGACTGAATGTTGGAAGGAATCAGGTAACTCTCCTAGAAATTCATCTTACAAAGGTAACTTTAGAGAGAGAATGTTTCTGGAAAACCTGTCATTCATAAAGCAAGGAACAGCATGGTGTATAAATTAAGATCCTAGGAATTAGACTCTGGGTTCAAATCCCAACTCCACCATGATCTTGGGCAGGATTTAATAGATTTCTTAACTACTGAAAAGGAGCTAATAATAGTCGTTATGAGGGATAAGTGAAATAACTAACCGAAGCTCTAAGTACAGTGTCTGATACTTAATAAAGAAAACTAAAACTAAAATTCATTCTTTTTTTTTTTTTTGTCTTTTTGCCTTTTATGCAGAGCCGCACCCGCGGCATATGGAGGCTCCCAGGCTAGGGGTCTAACAGGAGCTGTAGCTGCCGGCCTTCGCTACAGCCACACCCACGCAGGATCCAAGCTGCGTCTGCAACCTACACCACAGCTCACGGCAACGCCGGATCCTTAACCCACTGAGCAAGGCCAGGGATCGAACCCGCAACCTCACTGTTCTAAGTCAGATTCGCTAACCACTGAGCCACTAAGGGAACTCCCTAAAATTTATTCTTAAAAGACACTTGTCTATGAACACTTGGCAGACACAGCTTGAAATACCATTTTTCATACATAAAGATGATTCATTATTGGGAATGCAATTCAGTGTTTACAGGACTATTTTATGCCAGTCTCATGTTAGCCACTAAGCTAAACAAACCTGAATTAGATGATTCCAGTCCCCAGAAGCCACGGGGGTTTGCCAAGTCACAGCTATTAGAGTTCACCATGCACGCAACACTTAGCATCATTTAACCTATGAACCGCACAGCCCCATCCAAACTCTCCCTTCCACCTTTGTCATTGAAAACATGGTTGATCAGGCTGGGGTTCCGGGACCGCAGGACATCCTCCTTCTCTGGGGGAATATACAGACCTGCTCTGAGTAGTCCTGAGCGCTCCATAGGCAAATTTTGGCTAACACCGTTGCTCAACCACTATCACTAACTTCTGCAATAGTCCATTTCCAAGCCAATGCCTTACACATATTCCAGCCCCACCCAGTTCTTGGCAAACTGAGACTTAACCTTCAGGGAAACAGCTGACAACTCTTCCTCCAGGAAGCCATTCCCAATCCCCTAAGGCTGGGTTGAGTGCCCTGGAGTGTACTCCATTCTCAAGCAACATTACCTCTGCTTTGGCCCTTCCATCGAATGGTTATCTATTTCCCCACTGGACTAGGAGTGCCTTGAAAGCAGGGGCTTAGCTTACTCATGTCAGAATACCCAGGGCCTGGCACCTACTAGGTGCTCCATTAAATTATAATAAATAAATGGGATTTCTGTATTCCTGGTCCAAGGACTTTGTAAAATTGAGGGGAGGGCAGAAGCAAGATGATGGGGATGAGGAACAGAGGACAATGCCCATACTACTTGCTCCTCACCAACTAGGCAACAGATATCCAAGTTGTTCATTGAAATATGGCATAAAGGCAGTTAAAAAAAAAAAAACACCTTTTGCCAGAAGATTAAAACATGGGAATGGATTTAAAAAGAGGAGGGAGGAGTTCCCATTGTGGCTCAGTGGTAATGAACCCAACTAGGATCCATGAGCATGAGGGTTTGATCCCTGTTCCCACTTGATGGGTTAAGGATCTGGCATTGCCGTGAGCTGCAGCGTAGGTCACAGATTCAGCTCAAATCTGGCGTTGCTGTGGCTGTGGCATAGGTTTGCAGCTGCAGCTCCAGTTCAGCCTCTAGTCTGGGGACTTTCGTATGTCTCAGGTGAAGCCCTAAAAAGACCAAAAAAAAAAAAAAAAAAAAGTGGAGGGAGGAGCTCCTGTTGTGGCTCGGTGGGTTACGAACCCGACTAGTATCCTTGTTTGATCTCTGGCCTCACTCAGTAGGTTAAGGATCCAGTATTGCTGTGAGCTGTGGTATAGGTTGCAGATATGGCTTGGATTCCACCGGTCAAGACCATATGTGAAATGTAAAATAATTTAATGGGGTACAATCATAAGTTTAAAAAATAAGGCTTGAGAGTTCCCCAGTGGTCCAGTAATTAAAGCTCAGTGATTTCATCCCTGCTCTGGGAACTGAAATCCCACATCAAGCCACTGCATACTGCAGCCAAAAATAAATACATAGATAAATAAAAATAAAATACAAGCAGACTAGAATAGGACAGAAGAAAATATCAGGTTGATTCCTTGTAGTGAAGGTAAGTATTATTTCACAAAACCTGAGATGCCTGTGTCACTGATCATGATGTAATACATATTTCTTACTGTGAGTTGTGGTTAATAAAACCTGAGAAGCCACTGCTTAGGTGACAGGGCTTGAGTTGCAGCAGGATTTCCAGAGAAACTCAGGAGGAAGAGAAAGAGGGGAATCTCACCACTAAGGGGAAGATTAGTGGGAGAAAGATGGAGACTCTGGAAGGAAGATGGAGGCTGTGAAGAGTGAACATGCTTTTGGTGAAGACCCAAGGGAGTGACACGGGAGTTAGACACTGCTGCTGTGGGCAGTATTTGTCCATCACCTGGGAGCTAGCCCACCACCATCTTACCTTGCAGTGTCCCCACTAGCCCAGTACTAACTCCCGAAATGATATCACTAAGCAGCCATTCCTTGATCCGGTATTTGGGGAGCCAGTCCAAGACCGGCAGGAGAGTCTTCAGCACTCCAAGGGTTCTCTTTCTTGAACAACTGTCAAAAGGCAGGAAAACTGGACTTACAATCCAATCTCGCTCACAACCACAGCACATCCCAAAGTTTTGAACTGAACTCTGCTAATATTTTTAACTGTTTATTAAAAAGAATTAGGAATTCCCTGAAAAATACTAACAATGAAGTGCTTACCACGCCTTGGCCAAGAACTCTATTTACCCTTCTAAATGCACTGTACTAGAAAACACAGGATTAAGTGTTCCTTCCCCTCTCCCACCTTCTTAATCCTCTGAGAAAATATTCCTAAACAAGAACCCATTTTCTGGTGCCACCACAGCTTGATCAATGTGGAGTCTTTATTTTTTTCTTTCTTTTAAAAAAATCGTTTTGGTACTTTTTCCTTTTTCTGTGGAGTCTTTAAATGATACTAATTTTCAGACTTCTAACCCAGGTGCTTTCTTCTTCTCTTTTTCTTTAAAGAAACATAAACTCTGTACATTTTGGCAACAGGAGCTTGGAGCTAGTTTTTACAAAACTCTTAACATGATGAATTATACCCTGTAACTTGCTAGCTGGTGTGTTTGTTTGTTTGTTTTGCTTTTTAGGCTAGGGGGTCAAAATGGAACTGCAGCTGCTGGCCTACTGCACAATCACAGCAACACCAGATCCGAGTCAGGTCTGTGACCTACACCACAGCTCAGGCAACACTGGATCCTTAACCCACTGAGCAAGGCCTGGAATGGAACCCGCATACAAATTGTTACTAGTCGGATTTGATCCCACTGCACCACGATGGGAACTCCTGCTACCTAGTTTTTTAAATTCAACAAACTATAGATAAAAGAAGAAAACCTATCGAAAGCAGGTGAACACTACCAGACTCCTGATTCAAATAAATTATTTAACAAATAGTATTTATGAGCCAATTGGAAATTTTGTTGACTCAATTTTTACATTAAGCAACTATTTTATTAGAATATACAATCATGGAATTGTGGCTGTGTTTTTTGAAAGAGTCTCTAAAGGTATATACTGAAATACATACAGACAAAAAAAAAAACACTATATGGGATTTGTTTGGGGAAAAATGTGTACTTTCGAATGTATTTGAAGTGTTTTATAATAAAAGGTTTTTTAAAGAGAAAGCCAATCTGGCAGCAGCTGACAGTTCCCTTTTGGCTTGTAACATCTAATTACCGGTGGATTTAGAGACTGATGGAGATTCTTCTTGGGGGGTCTCACTGCCTGGCACTGCGCTCTCCTGTGATCCAGCCTTCATTCCGTGTCTCTGAGTAGCATCCTGCCTAGTTGAGCTTGGGGCTTTCAAGGACTCTTGGTCAGGTGACAGGGTTACCCATCACCTCTTTGTAATCGAGCTCCTTGCTCTCCCACGCTCCTCAACCTGGCCTTCAAGAGAAGGCCATACGGACCTGCTGTACCCCCAAGGTGCACTACAGATGCCCTAGGGCGGGAAGGAAGACGGGGCTCCGGGGACACACTCTTCCCAAAGATGACTTTCCGAGACTAGGGTCGATGCCGGCCGAGAACGCTGGAGCCAGCCTCCCACCAGGAAAGCCCGCGTGGCAGACCGGAGAGCCAGACAGAGTCCGCGCACTGGCAGAAGCCGGGTGGACACAGCACCGCGGCGCGGCCACTCAAGCCCCGCCGCGGTGCCCGCCCGCCTGTCCGCGCGTCCAGACTCCCCGCTCCACTGCGCCCCGCGCCCCTCTCCGCCGCGGCCGCTACCTGCATCGTTTGGCCAGGCTCTCTCGGAGTGTCTTGCGCTCCTGGAGGCGCCTCTCGTGCTGCTGCTGGAAGGCGAGCTCGCTGTAGACTGGCCGCGACACCACGTAGCTGCAGCTGTACTCTGGGAGCGGCGGCGGCTCCAGCCTGCTGCCCGGTGCTGCCATGACCTGAGAGTCTGAGTACGACCAGGAGGAGGGAGCGAGGGAGCAGAAGAGGAGGTGAACACCGCCCGTTAGCTGCCTCCCGGCCCCACCTGTTGCAGCGGATCCCCAAGAGCCTGTTCTCTCGCTGCCGCCCTAGGTGCCCGGGCCCACCTCCCCCGGGGCGGCACCGCCACTCTGCAGCGGCTCCTCAGAGGACCTCCTAGTCCCGAGCTTGCACCTGCTGCCCGGGACTCCAGAGCCCGACCCAGTTCCCTCAGACCTGCAGCGAGGGCGCTGTCCGCGTCCTGAAATCTCCCCAAACCCGGGCCGGGACCCGCAGCGCATGAGGGGAGAGAAGGGGACCCGGTGAGCGCTCCTCTTTCCCCGCACCGAACCCAGGGTGCAGCGCCAGGCGCCCCCTGGTAAACGAGCAATGCCCCCCCACCCCGGGGAGGGGGGCGTAGACCCTCAGGCCACGCTCCCGGGTTCCAAGCGCTGAGCGCGCGCTGCAGGCAAATTCCAGCAGCAGGGTCGCGCTCTCCCGGGGACAGAACTTCGGGCGGGTAGAACACGTCTCACCCATCCATCGGCCTCTTTTCCTAGCTACCTTGTAGGTCTCCGTTTCTTAGAAAGAAAGCTGTACGGACCCCTGCTCGGCAGCTCTGTCCCCACCTCTCCGGCCCCCCCAAGTGGTTCCATTCTAGCAACCAGAGTTGCCTCTCTGGGGGTTAAGCAGGGCATCTTCAGAGACGATCTCACCTGCCTCGGCTCGCGTCCCGTCCGGAATGCCCCCGGGACTGCCGTTCGGCTGCCTTTATAGCTCTCGCAGAAGGCAGCGAGACGTTTTATTTATGGAGCAACAGAGACACCTTAGTCCAAAAAAGGGACACACAGGCAGAGGTCTTTCTCCACCTATCTTACGGGGCGGGGGGAATCCTACCCCTCCCGAATTCTTTGTCTTCCCAAACCGGAAAGTCTGAGAAACTTACTGGCTGTCACCCAGAGGCCACCTGAAATCTCACTCACCCTCCGCCCCCGCCCCGCAGTTACTAACATGGGCTACGAGGTCAGGGGCAGAACCGCCCCTGGGGAACTTGTTACAGGAGAGCAGAGCTCAGCGTGGAAGAGGAGGTCAGCGATTTCGGGAAGAGCTGACCTTGACTCCCAGGTTCTGTGAATCCGGAAGCTCCACGGACTGACACACAGCTTTCATACTAGGTGGGGAGGAGGAAAGGAACGGTGGTCAGTTTTGCATTTTTAATAAGGCTTTGGGTTTCTAGGAAGTCTTTCTTTAGAAGTAAATGTTTATAGAAAGGTCATAATTTATAGAAACACCAATGAGTAGTGTTTATAGAAAGTTCATACTTTATTCATAAATCTTAGATACAAATTTTTCTGTGCCTGTGCCTGCTTTACTTTACAATCAAAATCAAGTGTTCAAGTGGCCCCTTTTCTTACTTAACTGTTTCTTTGGTTCTTTCCATCTTTCATTGGAACACTCAAGGGGGGGGAATAAACTGAACTAGACAGGAATCAAAACTAGAAGGGAGTGAATGGAGGTGGGGGGGGGGGCTCAATCCTACCCCACCAGTGTTTGTCTGCTGCTGGGAAGAACCTTGCTAAAACCATCTAATTTGGGCTAAGATGAAGGTGGCGAGAGTTTGGTAAACGGGAAGATTCTCTCGTGACTATCAGTAATTGCAAGAGTCTCCAAAATGTGGACCTTCTGGACACTAGCCTTCAGCTACCAACCTGGCTGGAAAATTCAGACCATGACAACTCTGTAAGCAACAGAAAGCTTTCTTGACCATGGTTAAGATTAAGAATACTTGAAGAAAGGACTTAAAAAGAAAATTCAAGTCATGAACTTCAGAATTTGCATCCATCTGTAGAGGAGAAGGTTAGATAGATAGATACATAGATAGATACATAGATAGATAGATAGATAGATAGATAGATAGATAGATAGATAGATAGATAGATAGAAAGATAGATAGATAGATAGATAGATAGATAGATAGATAGATAGATAGATAGATAGATAGATATAGATATACCGTAGTGATTCTTAAAACTAAGGACTTTCTTGCCCCCAGAGACATTTGGCAATATCTAGGAACATTTTTGGTTGTCACGATGGGGGAATGTTACTGAGATCTAGGGGAAAGAGGTCAGCAATGCTGCTAAATCTCCTATAATAAAATTTGCAGTTTCTCTAAGTTTCTGTATATCATTCAAATGTACATCTATTAATACATTGCTATGTGTACCAAATGTATGCCTCTCTCTCTCTCTCCATATACATAGTGCACATACGATTTTTATAAATAGCACACTATTATTGGATGTAAAACTCAGCTACTTATAATTATAGGCAAGTTTTTTTAAAGTCGAGTCTGAATGTACCCACTCTTCACACTTCCTACACGTACATTCAAGGTCCAGTTAAAATACTGTCTCCCCAGAGTTCCCTGGTTAAGGATCCCACGATGTCTCTGCCGTGGCTTAGGTGACTGCTGTGGTGCAGGTTCCATCCCTGGCTTGAGACCATCTGCCTAGGGAGGGTGCATCCATGAATGGTGCTTGAGTCTCTCAGAATTAATCCAGTTACTTCTCTGGATTCTCTTGGCACCCTATCTGGTCCTCTCCTTTAAGATACCTCTCACTATCTACCTTAGTATCATAATTTTATTTACATACAAGAGTTATCTCCTTCACTAGACAAAATCTTCTTGAGGGCAAGAGTGATGGCTCCTTCAGATCTTTATTATCCTCTGTAACATTTTCTAAAAAAGACAGATCTTTAACCCAAATCTATGTTTTTAAAACTAAAAAATTACACTGCATTTTGGTCTATACACTTTTTATTTCTCAGTTAAGGCTATGTCATGGATATTTTTCCATATGGATTTTTTTTAAACTTTGTCCATAACTCCCTAGGATTTCATGCTATCAACTCACATATTTTGTTCTATGGTAACTTACTCAGACAATTCGCAATTCTTTCTGTTTTTTTTTTTTTTTTCTTTGCCGTACCTGCACCATGTGGTTCCAGGGGCCAGGGGCCAACCTGCACCACAGCAGTGACCAAGGCCACTGTAGTGACAACAACAGATCCTTAACCTGCTGCACCACAAGGGGACTGCCTCACAATTTTTTATTCAGTTAATTTGGGGGCATTCTGTGCAAATATAAATATAATCCATATCCTATTCTGATTGGCATTTCGGCTCCTGTCACTTGCTCTTTTAAAAATGTTTAGTCTGCAGGCCACTTTGTTTTAGAACTTGGTGATGATTTGGCAGTGGTTAGCAATTCAAAGGAGCGAAGAGTCCAGTAGAGATTGCGGAAGGACAGAGAAGAAAATGAGCTATCAAATAACAGTAGGAGTCAATGGTAGACTCTTGAGGAATAGACTGAATTCTTCTTTGAACTGCATCTTTCTACGTAAGGATTCTGTTTAATAATTATCACACCTGCATCACCTGGATGAATATATTGCTTTTTTTCCTGTTAAATGCCTTTTCTCCTCAAAAAATAAATGGTGCATGGACAGAATGGCATCTCCCTTATAGGTTTCTATAAAGGGATAGAACTGTTTTTCTCACTGGTCTGAATTTGGCCGTCCTTTAAAAACAGAAAAGAGTAGGAAGTGATAACAGCTGGCTCTCCCCACCCAATTCACTTGCTATATTAAACACATCAAATTACTCATTTGGGCTGTAGAAATCAAGTTACACCTGTTTCACATAAAGGTTGGTGGTTCTTATTTACCAGAATGTAATCATTTCCAGGACTTTTTTCCAAAGACATAGATGTGTCACTTCAAAATAGATGTCAGACAATATTATTGTTACTTTTTAGCACTTATTTAGCAGTTAATGCTGATCTAAAATTCATTTTCTTATTTATTTTTAGGTATTTGGAGTGTAAGACAAAGTCCACTATTGGATCTGAACCCTCACTCATTTGTTCATTCATTCATTCAAGTATTTATAAGAATTTATTAGTGCTGGCCATGATACAATGATGAACAAAAGGAGCATAAACCCCGGCCTCATATCTGTGGGTACAGCAGGCATTCACCAAATGGTCACAAACTGTATATTCTATTTCACTAATTCTTTTTTTTTTTTTTTTACGCAGCACCTGTGGCATATGGAAGTTCCTGGACCAACAGTCAAACTGGAGCTGCAGCTGCTGGCCTACTCCACAGCCACAGCAATGCTTGATCCTTAACCCACTGAGTGAGGCCAGAGACAGAACCTGCATCCTCATCTATACCAGTGGGGCTCGTAATCTTTTGAGCCACAATGGTAACTCCTATTTCACTAATTCTAAAATGCACATTTTTCATATTATATCAGGACTCATCTTATACTGATAGGGTGTTATAGTCCAATTGGTAGCATTTTTTTCTTTCTTAGTGGTTCATAAAATGATTGTTTTACAATTAATGGCATAATAGGATTGATGAAATATGAATATATATATAAAATTGTAAGTGTAGCTATGCTTTTGAGTGACTGTGGATTTAAAAAATGATTTTTGAGTCCTGTGTTAAATAAGCCATGTGTTTATTTATTTTGGCCTCGCCTGTGGCATGTGGAAATTCTCAAGCCAGGAATCATTCCTGGGCTAGGAGTCTAACCCACACTACAATAGCAACCAGAGCCACTACACTGATAATACCGGATCCTTAACCCACGGTGCCGACCTGGGGATTAAACTGAACTGGCACTGCCACAGAGACCAGCCGGATCATAAACCCACTGCACCGCAGTGGGAACTCCCCCTGTGTTAATTTAAATTGGGAGCAATCAGTCTTGCTACCTTTTTCTGGTCTAGAGGGCAAATTTTTACTTGCTTCATTCTTCCTTGTTTCTACCTAAAAATGTCTCTAATGAAAATTGCAAAATAATGGAAATAGGCAATAATACCAAAAATTGTTTCTTTTCTTCCTTTCTTCCTCTCTTTCTTTTTTTAGGTTTGCACCCGCTGCACATGGAAGTTCCCAGACTAGGGGTTGAATCAGAGCTGTAGCTGCCGACCTGTGCCACAGCCACGCCAGATCCAAGCCACATCTGCTACCTACACCAAGGCTCAGGGCAATGCCAGATCGTTAACCCACTGTGCAGGAATGAAGCTACGTCATGGTGGGTGCTAGTCAAATTCATTTCTGCTGAGCCACAATGGGAACTCCTCCTGTTAACCATATTTCAAACAGAAAGACTCGGCTTTTCAGGCTAGCATTGGTAATCAATAGAAATTCTGGAACATCAATTGCCTGGGAAAGTAATTTTCCCTGAGAAATTCAACTCTGATCCCGAGCTTTATTTTCTTCATGTTTGTTGATTTTCTCAAGACAATGGGTGGTAAATTTCTCTAGTTAAACAGAAGAGAACTTAAGGAATTGCCATCGTGTCTCAGCGGAAACGAATCTGACCAGGAACCGTGAGGTTGCGGTTTCGATCCCTGGCCTTACTCAGTGGGTTAAGGAGTTCCTGTCACGGCGCAGTGGTTAACGAATCCAACTAGGAACCATGAGGTTGCGGGTTTGATCCCTGGCCTCACTCAGTGGGTTAAGGATCCAGCGTTGCCGTGAGCTGTGGTGTAGGTCACAGATGTGGCTCAGATCTGGCGTTGCTGTGACTCTGGCGTAGGCCGGCAGCTACAGCTCCAATTAGAACCCTAGCCTGGGAACCTCCACATACCATGGGCATGGCCCTAAAACTACAAAAGACCAAAAAAAAAAAAAAAAAGAGAGAGAGAACTTAAACAAAAAGAGAACTTAAATTTCTCTCACTTTTTCTGACCTCTTCTCTGGACAACTGATTTGGCTAACTTTCAGTAAGCCTGAAGTTTTGTCCTCTATTGTTTTTCAATTTTATTGAAGTGTATTTGATTTACAACATTGCATTAATTTCTAGTACAGCAAAGTGACTCAGTTATATATATATATATAACACATTATATATGTCTTATATACATACATACATTATATACATTATATACATACATACATACATACATTATATACATACATACATATATACATACATACATACATTATACATACATATAAATACATATATACGTATATATGTGTATATATATGTATATATGTGTATATATTATATATGTATATATGTATTATATATGTATATGTATATATTATATATGTATTCTAACATATACATATATAATATATACATATATAATATATGTGTATATATTATATATGTATATATGTGTATATATGTATGTATATATGTATGTATATTATATGTGTATATGTATATATATATTATATATGTATTATATATGTGTATATATATACACATTATTTTTTCATATTCTTTTCCATTAAAGTTTATCACTACTCTGTTGTTTGCTTGTTTGCTGTATGTTACTTATCCCCTCATCTCCCGATATAAGATCTGCTTCTTATGGAAGCTCCCTGGTGGCAGAGCAGGTTAAGGATCTGGTGTTGTCACCACCACAGTTCAGGTCACTGCTATGGCCTGGCCTGCGAACTTTCCCATGCCCTAGGTGGGGCCAAAAAGAAAAAAATAATCTGCTCCTTAAAGACAGAAATAATACGTCTTTTATGCTATTAAAAAATTAAATATGACTAGTGAACAAGTTGGAAAATACATTAAAATGGAAAGTAACAATCATTTCTTATCACATTACCCAGAGGTAATTACTGTTCAGCTTTTTGCTTATTTCCTTCTTGCCTTTATTTTTTCTATACACACATATGTATATATTTCAAGTAAGACTATAATGTTTGTCTTGTTTTGTAACTTTACACAATGCTTCAGCAACTTATGACAATGTAATAGATACTGGAGAAATATTTGTTGAATTATTGACTGATCATTTAATGATGGGATCTTAAAAAATCATTGGGTGGGAATGAATTTGTTTTAACAGATGAGAATTTATTCTTTTTATAGAAGATCACTAAACTAAGGAATTCTTTCTAAACCTAAGTGTCAGTCCATTCCAATTGAAAGCAACTTTCCTTGTCAATAAAAATTCATTTTTATCTAATTCAATAAATATTACAGATAGTAGAGGGAACATCGCCACATTATTATTATTTTTTTTTTTTTGACCACACTCAAGGCACGCAAAACCTCCTGGGCTAGGGACTGAACCCACAGTACAGCAGTGACTTGAGCCGCAGTCAGTCTACTGACATCGGATTATGATGAAGAAAATGGAGAATTTATTATAGGACGCCAAGCAAGGAGTCCAGGCAGCTAATACTTACAGGGCTAAAACTCCCTGAAGATTTTCAGGTAAAAGTTTTTAAAGACAAGGTGAAGGAGGGGTTTTGTGGGGTGTGTGGTCAGCTCATGGACATTCCTCCGACTGGTTGTAGTGAGGTAATCCCGAGTCAACATCATCCTTCTGGTTCTAACTAGTCTAGGGCCTACGTGCCTATGGCCAGCATAGAGTTAACTTCTTCCACCTGGTAAGGGTTTCAATAGCTGCACAACATCTCAAAGGATATGGCTCAGGATATTATCTATAGGGAGTTCCTGCTGTGGCGAAGATCCGACATTGGCTCTGTGGCGGCATGGTTAAGGATCCAGCATTGCCTTAGCTGTGGCACTTTCTCATTTCTCCTATTAAATTTATTCTTTAATTTTTCTACAGATAAAAGGTAAGCAGAAGACATGGGGTGGAGGGGTCTGTTTTGGGAAGGCCCATAGGGTCCTGCTTGGTTATGAAATGACTTAAGAGTCTAGTGGGTGGACAATGATGAAATAAATCAGATAATATCCTATGATAATAAAATCTGGTAGAGAAATAAACAGAATGATGTGTAGAATTACCAGCAGGGACAATGTCAGCAGAGGGAGAGGGAGGCCAGCTTTAAATGAGGGCGGTCATGGAAGGACGCTTTCTTTCCAAGGAGCTGACATTTTAAGGGAAATCTAAGTATGACGAGGCGACCAGCCTTTCTGGACAAAGGAAGAGCAGGTGCAAAAACCCTGAGTCAGGAAGGAGTTGGATGTGCTTGCAGAACTAAAAGGGGATTTTCCGTTGTGGCTCAGCGGGTTATGCCCCTGACACTGTCTCTCTGAGGACGTGGGCTAGAGCCTCGGCCTCGCTCAGTCAGTGGGTTAAGGATCCGACGTTGCCTCAAGCTGCGGCGTACTTCACAGATGCGGCTCAGGTCTGGCGTTGCTGTGGCCGTGACGTAGGCCCACGGCTGCAGCTCCGATTGGACCGCTAACCCCGGAACTTCCACATGCTGCAGGTGCCGCACAAAAAGAAAAAGAAAAAGAAAAAGAAACGAAACTAAGAGGAAGGCAGTGTGGTTGAAATCCAGATAGGGCAGATCTGGAGATGGCAGATTGGGAGTCCTCAGCAGCATATGGCAATTACAACCCTGCATTTAGGGAGAGAAGGCAGACAGATAAAACAAGGTCAGCACCCAGCACTTGAGAGGTCACAGGAGGAGGGCGACCTCTCTTCTCTAAAATGCCGATAATCCCTGAACTCAGGTGGAGAGGCGGGGAAAAAAGAATCTAAAATACTTTGAATGCTTTGGAGAACTTGTCTCCGAATAAAATGCTTTGGGGAGCTAGGCTTTTTTTCAAAGACACAAGAAAAGTAAAGGGAAAAAAATCTTGATACTTAAAATGTATCCTACTGTTTCTAATTATTACATGTGCGACTATTAGTTTTACCTCTTGGGTACTGAGGCTGCCTTACACTTCGTTAAGTTCTCCATAGTGAAGGTAACTGCAGTAGATCTGAGCAGAAATCGATCCCTGTGATCACAAGAGGCAATACTTCTTTTTTTTTTTTTTGCGCCTTTTTATCTAGAGCCGCACCCGCAGCATATGGAGGTTCCCAGGCTAGGGGTCTAGCAGGAGCTGTAGCTGCCGGCCTTCGCCACAGCCACGGCAACGCGGGATCCGAGCCGCGTCTGCAACCTACACTACAGCTCACGGCAACGTCGGATCATTAACCCACTGAGCAAGGCCAGGGATCAAACCCGCAACCTCATGGTTCCTAGTCGGATTCGTTAACCACTGAGCCACGAAAGAACTCCGACAAGAGGCAATCCTTTTTGATGGAACACAACAGCATATCACCTAAGGCTATTTCTGTCTTTTGGGGGGACTGGCTGGCAGCTACTTTGCTCTATAAGGAATGCTTTTAAAATTCATTCATACCTCATTGATTGAAGTACAAATTAGTAAGGACACAGGGAAGGCTAGATTCTACTGTCTCCTTCCTCACTTAAAAACAAAACTTAAATATCAACAGAGAGAAAACCTATCAAGGGAAGGACAGGTGGATGAAGAGAGAAGACAGAGGGAATGACAAAGCCAAGGGAAGCTGAAGAGAAAGAAGCAAAGGACTAGAATGGGGGCGAGAAACCAGGATGGAGGCTTGGGGCATTTCTTCTCACTGGCTGTGCCACATTGCCCAGTGTTATCTGATTTGAAAACTAGACTGCTTTTGGAGTTTCCTTGGGCACAGCAGGTTAAGGATCTGGCGTTCTCACTGCCGTGGCACGGGTTCAATCCCTGGCTCAGAACTTCTGCATGCCTTGGGCACAGCCAAAACAAAACAAAACAAACAAAAAAACCTATCTAAACTGCTTCTGAGCGTAAGTATTACCTTGCAGTGTGTATTGTTATTCTCAGTTATACAGATAATGAGATACACAGTAAAGTTAAGTCATTTGCCCAAGATCACACAGTCTGGCTGAGCTGGAATCTGGACCTAAGCAGTTTGAAGGCCACTCCTCTTTTTTTTTTTTTTTTTTTTTTTAACAGCAGCACATGGAGGTTCCTGGGCTAGGGGTCAAACTGGAGCTGCAGCTGAGGCCTATGCCACGGCTAAAGCAATGCTGAATCTGAACCACATCTGTGACCTGTGGTAACACAACAGGAACTTCAGAAACCCACTCTCTTACTTTCTGTAAAAGTAGCCAAGGTTTATAACAATATCAGCTCACCTCCCCACCAAAGGATAGAATTTCTAATCCTGCTTTAGTGCTTCAGCCCAGGCTTCATGGTCCCTTGCTAAGTTTCAGCTTCTGATACTCCTCTTTTGATAGACTATTTAGAAGTGTGACGACCACAGATGATGGGATATTATGGTACACTAATGAAGTGGATCAATGTTCATAAACGTGGAAAGAAACCTAAGGCGTATTATAGATGAAAAAAGACAAGGTGCAAAAGAATTTGTAGGGTACGCTCCGATTTGTGTAAATGAAGGGGACATACATTTGCATAAGATCTCAATCAGTGTCCCGGGAAGAAAGAGATAACACACGGAGATAGTCAATGAAGGGACTGTTTACAAAGAGGGGGCAGGCTCAAGGAAAAACACCAATAAGTCCAGTGTCCTCAGGTCCAGCTGAAGGGAAGTTTCCAAGGTCCGAGAAAAGAGCAGTGAGTAATTCTAGCCCGAGGGGGCAGGAGAGGGAGCTGTCACCAGGACCAAGAGTGAGGCTGCAGTTGGACAGGGACCGGGGCTTTCAGAGGAGGAACGGCGCTGCTAGGTCCAGGCCCAAGGAGGAAGGAGCTGGGCAGTAAATACCCCTGCTTCTCCTCTCCCATCTGATGTCCTGCTGGTTGGTGCCTCCCCGGGCTCCCTTCCTCCATTGCCCAAGCGCCGCTGGAAGAAGCCAGGGAGCAGAAGAGCCTGTTGGGCTGGCCCATAAGGACAGTCTTCAGGGCACAGAGCAGAACAGAGAAAGGGAAGAGAGGAAGGGATTGCAGGGTGGGGTGGGGTGTGGGGGGTGTCCCTTCCACGACGGAGATGCTCTATGTACAAACATAGAGCATTTCTGGAGACATTCTTAAGAAACTAGGTTCTTTTTTTTTTTTTTTAACTCCGTACACAGCCTTTTATTTTTCTTCAAGTTTCGAGCTTTTTGTGTTTTAATTATACAAAGATGGAAAGTCAGTTTTGTAACCTAAAGCCATTTACTTATTCTTCCCCCCCCTCCCCCAGGCCCCTCACTCACTCCCCACACCCAGGGCATATGAAAGTTCTCGGGCCAGGGATGGATCTGAGCCACAGCTGCGGCAATGCTGGATCCTTAGCCTGCTGCATCACAGTGGGAACTCCGAAAATATTTACTTATTAAAACTGTATTAATACCGAGCAGATGAGACAGACACGTGCGTTTAGAGGACTGTGAGTCAGTCAAGACAGATCCCTGCAGAAGAAACGCACAACCTCACTCTTCTTGCAAGACACAGGTTAAGCACCCAGCATGGTGTCCATGAGGATTCCTGACTTAGCTCAGAGGGTTAAGGATCTCGTGTTGCCACAAGTATACGTCACAGATGCTGTTCTGATCTGGTGTTGCTGTGGCTGTGGCTTAGGCCTGCGGCTGCAGCTCCTATTCAACCCCTAGCCCCGGGAATTTCCACATGCCACAGGTGCAGTCATAAAAAGAGAAAAAAAATGCACATTATTTTTAGAGCTCATTCATTCATTCATTTACTTTTGGCTGCCCCATGGCATATGGAGTTCCCAGGCCAGGGATTGAATCCGAGCCAGAGTTGTGACTTAAGGCATAAGCGGCAGCAATGCCAGATCCTTAACCCACTGTGCTGGGCTGGGGATTGAACCCAAATACCTGCCACTGCAGACACTTCGTTGCACCAACAGGAACTCCTAGAGCAATTTTAGATTTACAGAAAGATTGAGAAGATAGAATGAAGAATTCTCCCAAATGAACATCTTAAATTTGTATGCTATTTTGGCACAATTCAAAAGCTAATACTGATGAATTATTAATAATTAAACTCAATGGTTTGTACAGATTTCCTTAGGTTTGTAGTTTTTTTGGGGGGATGGGGGTTTGGCTGGACCTGCAACATGTGGAAATTCTTAGGCAAAGGGTGGAACCCAAGCCATAGCAGCAACCCAAGCCACGGCAGTGACAACACTGGATCCTTAAGCTGCTGAGCCACAAAGGAATGCCAGGATTTTAGTGTTTAACTAAGGCCTTTTTATTTTTTTCCTATCCCAGGATACTACTTTGCATTTAATCGTCATGTTTCCTTAGCTTCTTCTTGAAACTGAGCAGGACCCTGAACAGGCCCCTCAGGTACTAAAGCCCCTCTGTGTCCCTCATTTCTTGTTTGTAGAAAATGGCTTTGGTCTCCTAGGCCTTCCCTGAGTTCCAAAGAGCTGAAGCACAGCAAGCGGACCCAAGTTCACTTCAGTAACCGTCTTGGCTGTGACCGTTTGCCAGACTTGCTTTTGATGATCTCGACACTTTTGAGTACTGGCCAAGTGTTTTCTATGATGTCTGTGGCAGTTTGTCTCATTTTTCTCATTCTTTGGTGATACGTTTTTAGAGGCAGGAAAACCACAGAAGCAAAGAGCCATTTTCAACACGCATCAAGGATACTTAGTAGCAGCACTACTTCTTGTTGATATTGACATTGAGCAACTTGCTGAGGTGGTGCTCAATGTCAGCTCACAGCAACGCTGGATCCTTAACCCACTGAGCGAGGCCAGGGATCGAACCCGCAACCTCATGGTTCCTAGTCAGATCCATTTATGCTGCGCCAAGACGGGAACTCCTGTACAGTACGTTTTGGAAGAAAGTCACTATATGCAGCCCACACTGAAGAAGGAAGTTAGGAGTTTCCATTGTGGCTCAGCACATTGAACCTGACATTGTCTCTGTGAGTTTGCTTGAGAACCATGAGGTTTCAAGTTCAATCCCTGACCTCGCTCAGTGGGTTAAGGATCCAGCGTTACCACAAGCTGTGGCAGATGTGGCTCAGATCCAGTGTCAGCCTCAGCTGCAGCTAGGGATTCAACCCCTAGCCCCAGAGCGTCCATATGCCGCAGGTGCGGCCTTAAAAAAAAGAAAAAAAAATTGAACAGAACTTGACGAAACATTGTAAATCAACTATACTTTAATAAAAAATTTAAGAAAAAAATAAAGAAAAAAAGTGTAGGAAGTTAAACTCTACCTCCTTGAGGACAGACTACATAAATTACTTGCAGTTCTTCCACAAGGGAGACTTGTCTCCCTCTATCCTCATGTGTCCATCTATTCAGTCACTTATTTATGTCAACATGGAATCGTGAATATTTATTTTATACTTTACCTTATAACGCAATACCACTTTATTTTGTTGATAAAATTATTCTGACTTGGGAGGTCCCATCTTTCAAGTTTAAAATGATCTCCTTTTTTTTTTTTTTTTTTTTTTTTTTTTTTGCTTTTTAGGGCTGCGCCTACGGCATATGGAGGTTCCCAGCCTAGGGGCTGGATCAGTGCTGCAGCTGCCGGCCTACAGCACAGCCACAACAATGCAGGATCCAAGCCACATCTGCGACCTATACCACAGCTCACCGCAACACCAGATCCTTAACCCACTGAGCGAGGCCAGGGATCCAACCTCCATTCTCATGGCTACTAGTCAGATTCATTTTCACTGTGCCACAAAAGGAACTCCTCAAACTATCATTTTCTACCTTTGTGGTGTTAGACAGTTATTTAGCTTGTCCTTGATAGAGTCTCATCATTTAAAAAATAAGGTTATGCAAGAATAATACCTAACTCATGATGTTGGTGTGAGAATGAAACACAATGCCTGGCACATAGTGAGCACGTGATAAGCGTCAGCTCTTATAACTGAGTGTTGGAGGCTTGGGGAGCACTTTGAGTTAGATCTTGGTATATTTTGAGCTTCATTTCAAAAAAAGGTACATGAGTGTATGTATATGTTATCTGATGTTGCCAGGAATAACTAATTTTATCTGTCAAAAATTTCTTCCTAGCACGCTCTTTTGAGTCACGAATTTTGGCTTTTAAGTAAGCTAAAGGTTGTTAATTGGGAGAACGGCCAGAAAAACTTATCCATGGCTTTCAAATCACATGTTGAGCAAATTTGGCATCACAAGCGTCAAGCTGCCTTCTGTTTCTAATCACTTCTCTTTCTAATTTAGTTTCTCCCACCAAAAGGGATGATAATTGATTTTCATTGCAGAGTCCATGGAAGATGTCACAAGATGTAAAGGCAATTATTTTCGAGTAGATGGAACCCATATTTGCGGAACGTCGCCCTGGCTGCATCCCAAATGCTAAGCGGTTAGAAATACTTCCCTAGCTTGAGGTGATGTGCGGCTGATCTGAGGAACTGCACAAGTCTTGGCTGAGGGAAAGCTTTCTTTTCACCTACGCCTCTGAAATTCTTCCAAAAAAAAATAATGACAGCATCTTATTTATGAAAACCTCGCCAGGATCATATAGGATCAATGGTCTGAGCCACCAAGGCTTTGCCTCCAAGTCCTATCTCAAGATGGGATTCTCTCCTGTTTTTTTTTCTTTCTTTCCTGCTTTTTTTTTTTTTAAGGGCTGCACCCACAGCATATGGAAATTCCCAGGCTAGGGGTCTACTCGGAGCTACAGCCACCAGCCTATGCCACAGCCACAGCAATGCAGGATCCAAGCTGCGTTTGCAACCTACACCACAGCTCACGGCAACACTGGATCCTTAACCCACTGAGCGAGGCCAGGGATCGAACCCGCAACCTCGTGGTTCCTAGTCGGATTTATTTCCGCTGAGCCACCACTGGAACTCCTCTTTCCTGTATTCCGACTTTTCTTTTCTCTCAGCATTTACCCCTTCCCTCCCTTTAACCTTAAGAAAACAGCCTCCCTCCTCTTGAGCTCCCATATTCTGCTCTGCTACTCAAGCTTATCCTTTTCCAGTCTTAGGCAAATGCCTCTGAAAAGAAAGGAATTTGGAAATGAGTTTTGTTGGCGCTGATGCCAATCTCTTGTAAAATAGTCAAGGTTCACAAAAGGAGGAAAATCGCAAATACGGAAGAGAAGGATGCTGTTCACCCCCCATCTCTGTCCATCCAGAACCAACACATCCAGCCTTTGCTCATCAGAGAGTCTCCTGGCATCAGCCTTGGAGCGAACGCTCCTTCCTTGGAGATCTTGCTGTGTTTTTATTTCTGCCACACATCTGACATCATCTGCAGTTGTGCAAGTTCCTCCTGTATTTGGTGTTAACTCCCAGCCAAAAAACAATTTCTTGAGGGCTGCAGCTTATCTCTGCAACTCTGGGAGAGTTTCCTAACCTCTCTCACAAATATAACGAAGTAATCCTCATTCATCACATTGGTGTGATGACTCAATATAAGAGAACTTGCTGGACCAGAGTAGTTTATTCCTTTCTCTTCTCTGGTTCTCTGGCCCCATCCATGGTGCTCATGCCCGAGAGGACATACAACAATGAAGAACATACAGCCCTGGGTTTGAGCCCCTGCTCTGCCATTCCCAGAGAAATTCAGGACACATACTTAATCTGTCCTACATCGCTCTGCAAGATGGAGATAATAAAAGTATTTACTTCAGAGTTCCCATCATGGCTCCGTGGTTAATGAATCTGACTATTGTCCGTGAGGATGCAGGTTTGATCCCTGGCCTCGCTCAGTGGGTTAAGGATCCAGCATTGCCATGAGCTGTGGTATAGGACACAGGCATGGCTCGAATCATGCGTTGCTGTGGCTGTGGTGTAGACTGGCAGCTACAGCTCTGATTCAGCACCTAGCCTGGGAATCTTCATATGCCTCAGTGTGGCCCTAGCGGGGGAAAAGAAGAGTATTTACTTCACAGAGTTCCTGCAATAATTAAATGAGGAGTGGGTAAGCACTGAGAACCCAGCATAGAGCATGTTGGCTGTTATTATCATAATGCTCAGTGTAGATTAAGTGCCTAAAAATACCTAAAATAAATTGGAAGCAAATTCATAGCATGGTCCTTTTAATAAGCAGATCAGCGGAGGTAACCTTGGCCACTGTTTTCTACGTAATGGCTGTCTTCTTTTCTATTTATTGTGCCAATTTATCTTACACCTGGACCTTGTACGCCATTTGCTGGATCAGTTCAAACTGCATTCATGTAATAAAAATCAAAAATTATTTGCCAGACAAAAGCCAGAAGGAATAAATAAGTAGAATTATAATCAAATCGGAAAGGTGTTTAACAGAGAGTGAATGAGAGATTCCCACTGGCATACATCTTCTTTAAAATCTTAATTAGAGTTCTGGAAAAGGCAAAGTCATATGCTAATGTAATGTTAATATAATTACTCTAGGAACGAATGGAGATGCTAGGGGGCTGAGAACCAATATAAAGAAATCTAAATATGGCTTTTTTTCTTCCATAGAGATCCTACTGTGTTATAAACATCTCATTAAAAATGAACAGCACGTCCAGAAAAGGAAGATTCCTAACTTAGCGATATTGTTTCCTTTAAAATTTTTTAAAAATTTAATTTTATCAGCGCTATGATTTCAGGAATCAACTAGTTTCACAAGGATGAATAAGATAAGCAGCAGTCCTCAGCCCTTTCACTCAGTTTCTCCTTCCCAGGGACAACCACTTTTAAATGCTTGAGGTGGAGTTCCCATTGTGGCTCAGCAGAAGCAAATCTGACTAGTATCCATGAGGACGTAGGTTCGATCCCTGGCCTCGCTCAGTGGGTTAAGGATCTAGCATTGCCACGAACTGTGGTGTAGGTTACAGACAAGACTTGGATCCAGTGTTGCTGTGGCTGTGATGTAGGCCATCAGCTACAGATCCAATCTGACCCCTAGCCTGGGGAACCTCCATATGCCATGGGTGTGGCCCTAAAAAGACTGAAAAAAAAAATCCTTGAGCTGATTCTTTGATAGCTATTTCCGTATCTCTAATTAATACTCATGCTTTCAGAAGTTCTCTTGTGGCACAGTGGGTTAAGGATCTGATGTCCTCCCTCACCACTGTGGCTCTGGTAGCTGCCGTGGCATGGCTTTGGTCCCTGCCTTGGGAACTTCCTCATGCCTCAGGTATGGTTTAAAAAAAAAGAACAAGAAGGTAATAACATTCATGCATTTCTGTGGGTTTTTTTTTCAGTTTTCTCATGATTTGAGGTGAGAATTTAACTCCCTTTCCTGTGTTCCCGCCACTGCCAAACCTCACACACTCCCCGTTTCTCCCTTTATCAGTCAAGGGGCAGAGTTTTGGTTAACAGTGAGGATTCACATTATTATAAAGAATAATAATAAAAACAGAATTAAGAATTATAATAAAAACGGAATTTTCTATTCAGAATGGACATGCTATTACCTTTTTTTTTTTTTGGCTATTTAGGGCTGTACCCTCAGCATATGGAAGTTCCCAGGCTAGGGGTCGAATCAGAGCTACAGCTGCCAGCCTGCACCACAGCCACAGCAACGCAAGATTTGAGCCACATCTGCAACCAACACTTCAGCTCATGGCAATGCCAGATCCCTGACTCACTGAGTGAGGCCAGAGATCAAACCCACTCAAACCCACATCCTCATGGATGCTAGTCAGATTCGTTTCCACTGAGCCATGGAACTTCCTATTGCTTTTTATTTCCTGGACACGTGTGTGTGTGTGTGTGTGTGTGTGTGTGTGTGTGTTTCTTGGTTATTTGCTTAGTTTCCAATGACCACTATCACTTATCACTATCTTTTTTTTTTTTTTAAGGCTGCACCTGCAGCATATGTAAGTGCCCAGGCCAAACTGGAGCTGCAGATACTGGCCTACACCACAGCTACAGTAACACTGGATCCCTAACCCATTGAGTAAAGCCAGGGATTGAACCGCATTCTCACAGACACTATCTCAGGTTCTTTATCTGCTGAGCCCAGACGGGAACTCCATCACTATTTAATCTCAAACTGTCCTGCGGCATAATCAGGATCTCCTTTCCATATGTTCGTTCTATACAATACATTCATTCACATCAGGAATTTGCTTAACTACATCTTGAAAAAGCCTCTCCCAGAGCTGTCTGAGCTGCTTCCTGGCCAAGAATCTCCCTTTTCCATCATCCTGAGGATCCCTCTGTGTTTCTGCGCACAGAACTCCTTTCCTGGTTCCTGCCTTCTTCCTTCTCGGTTTACTCATCTTTTAGGTAGAGCACAGCTCCTTGAGGAGGAGTGTGTGGGAGGTAAATTTTTTAGGAATTTGAAAGCCTGAAAATGTTTTTACTTTCCTCTCATATTTGATTTATAACTCGATAAAATTCCAGCTTGGAAATAACTGTCCCTCAGACTTTCGAAAGCCTTTCCATCGTCTTCTCTCTTTCCGATTTCCCTCTGAGAAATCTGAACTCATTCAGATCCCTTCCCCTTTGAGTGTTGCATTTTCTCACTGGAAACTTGTAGCATCTTCTCTTTGAACCTAGGTCTTTAGTGTGGGTCTATTTTCAGACCCACTGAAAATGGAGATTTGAGGGGCTCTCTTTCCATTTCTTCTTAAGGGCTTATTCTTGTTTTCTGAAAAAAATTTTTAATAGCTTCCAATTCTGAGTTAATTTAATAATTTAATAGCTTTCAATTCTGATGGGTGAATTGAAATACACTGAGTTGAATTTTGTTTTGTTTTGGCTGCTCCTGAAAATGTCTTTTTTTTTATTATTTTGGCTATTTAGGGCCGTACCTGTGGCATATAGAGGTTCCCAGGCTAGGGGCTGAATCGGAACCATAGCCGCAGACCTAGGCCAGAGCCACAGCAACGCCAGATCCAAGCCAAGTCTGCAACCTACATCATAGTTTATGGCAACGCTGGATCGTTAACCCACTGAGTGATGCCAGGGATCAAACCCACAACCTCATGGTTTATAGTTGGATTTGTTTCCACTGCACCACGATGGGAACTCCCCAAAAATGTCTTTATTTTACCCTCATACTTGAAACTTGTGGCTTTATAGCATACAGATGTTCTCAGGCCAAGGACTGAACCTCTCATCAGTAACGAGAGCAGCAGTGACAACACCAGATCCTTAATCCACTAAACCACCAGGGGACCTCTAGTTGTTATTTTTTACTGTACTTTTCTTCCTCCGGCACGCTTTGTATTTTCACCATTTTTGTTTTTCCAGTTTGTTTTTTAGTCTCTATGTTTTCCTATTAGAGGCCCTTCTTAGAACTCCTGAGGTCTGACTGCCTGTTTATACTTAAAAGTGGGGCCTCAAGGGCTGCCTGGAAGCTCTGAGCGAGTGAGTGAGACATCCTGTAGCAAGAGCCGTCTGGGAACCCCTGATGTCAACACCCATGGCTACGTCACCATGTCTTTCCTCTTGGGTCTGAGAGATCCCTACCTAGAAAGGGACTCGTTGGTCTTCTGCCTGGAAGTCAGAAGGCCAAACTGGCTGCTGTCATTGTGGGCTGAGGAAGAAGTCCTGCAATTAGTATGCAGACCTTATTTGCTTACCTGTTTTCCATTTATGAAAGAGATCTTCTGCTTCCCCCTCTTCGAAGAGAGAGACTGTGCCGGGGGCGGGTGGGCAGTAAGTCAGCGCTGCAGAAAGACAGGGGCATTTAGGGATCCAGTGCTTCTTAAACAGCTTTTAAACCACCCCCCCCCCCCATTTCAGCACAGGCCTGCCCTCTTTTGCCGGAAGTAGCGGTGCCACCACTTCCAAGCCTCTGTGATTTGGAAGTTTAAACTGACTTTGCTCTTGAACCCTGGAGGAAGTAGGATTCTTTCTTCCTCAGTTCTGCCAAGTCAGTGCCACTTGCTCTGCTGCTTTGCAGCTTCCAGAATGTTGGTGCTGCTTCTTCCCATACTCACTTTACCCTGCTAGATTTGTGCTTTTATTTTCATTTTGTTTTTTTCAAAATTGTATGGCTGCACCCATGGCATATGAAATTCCCGGGCCAGAGATTGAATCCAAGCCGCAGCTTCGACCTATGCTGCAGCTGCTGCAATGCTGGATCCTTTAACTCACTGCTCCTGGCTCAGGATCAAGCTCACACCTCCTAAGTGACCCAAGAACCTTCAGTCAGATTCTTAACCCACTCAGCCACAACAGGAACTCCTGGTTTGTGGCTTTAAAAGGTCTCTTTACTCTAGTGTGTGTGCAGTTTAGGAGAGAGTAGAAGGGTGGGTTTCATCAGTTATCTGTTTGCAGTTCTGTTTTCTTTAGGTGAAAATCCTACACCTGATATTTTCCAGGGTTGAGAGAGTTCTGCAGCTGCCTTGATGTGCAAAAACCAAAGGCAGTAGGCTCTGGGCATGCGGAGGTTAGAGGCCCTGTGCCCTTTCAGTTCTGAGATGTATAACCATGCTTTGGATTTCCTCAGATAGAGTCTAAAAAATTCTCGAGATTGAGAACCAATAAAGTGTTATGGGAATCCGATTGCAAAAAGCATTTTCAAAAGTATTTGGCATTCAAATAGTTTCCTCACTGTGGAAGAATAGTGCCCCCCCCAATATAACCATATTCTAATCCTAGATACTGGTGTGGGTTTTTTTTTTTCTTCACTTTTTAGGGTTACACCTTTGGCATATGGAGGTTCCCAGGCTAGGGGTCTAATCAGAGCTACAGTTGCTGGCCTACGCCATAGCCACAGCAGAATCCAAGCTGTGTCTGCAACCTGCACCACAGCTCACGGCAACACCGGATCCTTAACCCACTGAGCAAGGCGAGGGATGGAACTCGCAACCTCATGGTTCCTAGTCGGATTCATTTCCGCTGTGCCATGACGGGAACTCCCCTATATACTGTTAACTATGTTAAATTACATGGCAAAGAGGAATTAAGGTAGTAGATGGAATAAAAAAAACAGATAGTAGCAGAGAGTTCCCTGATGGCCTAGCGGTTAAGGACTTGGTGTGTCACTGCCATGGTTCAGGTTACTGCTGTGGTGAAGATTCAGTCCCTGGCCTGGGAACTTATGCATGCCTTGAGAGTGGCCAAAAAAAAAAAAAGTTAATTTTCTTTTTTTTTGGTGTTTTGCCTTTTCTGGGGCCACACTCACGGCATATGGAGGTTCCCAGGCTAGGGGTCTAATTGGAGCTGTAGCCGTCACCTACACCACAGTCACAGCAACGCGGGATGCGAGCCGCATCTGTGACCTACACCGCAGCTCATGGCAACGCCAGATCCTTAACCCACTGAGCAAGGCCAGGGATCGAACCCACAACCTCATGGTTCCAGTCGGATTTGTTAACCACTGAGCCACGACGGGAACTCCAAAAAAAAGTAATTTTTAAAAAGGCAAATGGTAGAAAATCAGTCATTTTTAAGGTAAAGAAATTATCCTGGCTTCTCTGGATAGACAGAATGTAGACACAAGGGTCCTGAAATGTGAGACGGGAAGTAGAAAACCGACTCAGAGTGTGATGTGATGCAAGAGAGACCTCACTTGTCCTTGGCTTTGGAGCGGAGGCACAAAGAACTGGGAAAGGCAAGGAAACAGGTCCTCCTCTAGGGCCTCCGGAAGGAACCAGCCCTGCGAACGCTTGGATTTTAGCCCCATCACACTCACTGCAGACTTGTAACCACCACATTGTAAGAAAATATTTTTGTGTGGTTGTGAAATTGACAGCGCTAACGGCCTGAACCCAGCTAGAACACAGATGGGACTTGAACCCACGTGCCGGGCCTTGAAGCCAGCCAAAACCCAGACTGTGACTTGAACCCACATGCCGGAACTTGAAGCCAGCCAAAACCCAGATTGATGCATACTCGAACCCAGCCTAAAGCCAGATTAGGATTTAAACCCAGGGTTTTAAATTAGAATTACTCACCCTGTGTCTGGACTCACTGAGGTTCAGCTTCTTTATGCCTCGGTGCAGAAGAAATTCAGCGAGAGACAGAGTGACAGGCCAGAAACAGATTTACGACGACAGGAAGCTTGTAAGAGAGACAAGCGGGCTGAAAAGGAAGCTCAGCCCGAGGATCCGGGGGGGCCACAGTTTTATCATCTGGTTGGAAAGGCCCGCCTCTTCCTTTCTGGGAGCAGTAGCTCCTCCTCAGTATCCGGTAAGGTGTATATTCAAATCAGCTGAGGGGCAGTCTTCAAACTCTTGCACTTGGTCTGAATTGAAATGCAGGTCTCATCCCATCCCCCACCCAAAGACCCTAGGCAATTCTCGCACCTCCGCTAGTTAAGCAAGCCTGCCTTGTTTTCACGGTTTTCTTGAACTTACAGTGGTCTCCCAGCATCTCCCAGGTTTCCCTCTTTGTGATCCCCCATTGCAACTTCTGCAACCACCTGTGCCTGCTCTAGCCCCATCAGTTGTAAGCAACATCTGTGATAATGTGCTACAGTAGCAACAAGAAATGAATGTATCTATTATAAAATTAAAAAAGAAACAAAAAAAACCCCACAAACGGGAGTTCCGTCGTGGCTCAGTGGTTAACGGATCCGACTAGGAACCATGAGATTGGGGGTTCGATCCCTGGCCTTGCTCAGTGGGTTAAGGATCTGGCGTTGCTGTGAGCTGTGGTGTAGGTCGCAGACGCGGCTCAGATCCTGCTTTGCTGTGGCTGTGGTGTAGGTTGTAGGCGTGGCTAGGATTCAACGTTGCTGTGGCTGTGGCTGTGGCGAAGGCCGGTAGCTACAGCTCCTGTTAGACCCCTAGCCTGGGAACCTCCATATGCTGCGGGTGCGGCCCTAGATAAGGCAAAAAGAAAAATAAAGCTTGTGGTTCATATTCTGTTAAAGTTTGAAAACATTTTCAGCATTGATTACATTAACATTACATCAGTTGCTCTCCCACGTCTTACCTAGAGGCAGATTTATATGGAGTTAATGAAGTATAAGTCTTGGGCATCTCAAGTGCACCTTGGTACCCCTTGGACTACTGGACTACTGGACTACTGGAGTGGTGGAGTGCAGCCAGGAAGCAGTCCTGATAAACTGCCCAGAGAGGCCTTAGAAGAGAAGGATCTGGAGCTGCAAGGCTCTAGCAATTGGTTGGGATTTGTGCTAATATTCTGAATAAATCCTCCTCATGTTCAAAACTAATTCTGCGGAGTTTCCATCGTGGTACAGCGGTTAACGAATCCGACTAGGAACCATGAGGTTGTGGGTTCGATCCCCGGCCTCGCTCAGTGGGTTAAGGATCCGGCATTGCCATGAGTTGTGGCATAGGTCACAGATGCAGCTCGGATCAGGCATTGCTGGGGCTGTGATGTAGGCCAGCAACTGTAGCTTTGATTCGACCCCTAGCCTGGGAACCTCCATATGTTGCGGGTGAGGCCCTAAAAAGACAAAAAACAAACTAATTTTTCTTTGGTAATCTTGTATTCTTTTTCTTACAGAGGTCTCCCCAAATTTTATCTGCTTTAGGACCCCTCAAAATTATAGATCTGCCCCTGCTCTTGCCTTTTTCTTTCTTTCTTTTTTTTTTTTCCCAGTTAGAGGAGTTCCTCTATGGATAAGCAGGTTAAGGATCCTGTACTATCACAGCTGTGGCTCTGGTTACAGCTGAGATGCAGGTTTGATCCCCTGGTCCGGGAACTTCCATATGACACAGATGTGGCAAAAAAGTGTATGATCAAAGAATTAGAAACATCAAATTATAGATGAGTGTGTATATATATTTTAATCATTGAGAAAGGAAAAATAAGAGTTGCGGAGTTCCTGCTATGGCTCAGCAGTAATGAACCCAACTAGTATCCATCCACGAGGATGTGGGATTGATCCCTGGCCTCGCTCAGTGAGTTAAGGATCTGGCAATGCCATGAGCTGTGGTGTAGGTCACATACACGGCTTGGATCTGCCGCTGCTGTGGCTGTAGGCTGTGTGCTGTGTGCTGTAGGCTGATGGCTACAGCTTGGATTCAACCCCAAGACTGGGAACTTCCAAGTGCTATGGGTACAGCCCTACAAAGACAAACAAACCAATAAACAAAAAGAGTTGCATCTAAGGTTCAAGTGGCTAATAAAACACCCCAGGTCCAGGCATTTCCACAATATCAAGTCTCCTGATGGGATTTGAACAGAACTAGGTTACTGGCCAGGAACAGGTATTTATTCATATTTTTAAGAAAGTTGGTCAAAATTGTAGCTGATTCTGGAGTTCTCTTGTGGTGCAGGAGGTTAAGGACACACTCTAAAACAAGGAGTGAGATGAATCATCTGAAGATAATTTGAGGCATTAGAATTGAATTCAACCCAAATAGGCAAACATTATTGCATTCCTATGCAAATTGAGCACTGGGCTTTCCTAGAGCAGAAGGTGAGGTGTCAGCAGGAATGACAGCCCTTACTAGTTAGGAAAAGTCATCCTAAACTTCCTCAGCATATATTTTCATTACATAAAACTGGGGGGTGGTCCACATTAAAAGCTATTTATAAATTCTCCTTTCAGGATATCCCTTTTCCCTTCTTGCTTCCTTTACCATTGGGTACTGGTTGTTTTTGTTTGTCTCTTTGCCATTTTTGGCTGCACCTGCAGCATGCGGATGTCCTTTGGCCTGGGATGGAACCAGAACCACCACAGTAACCAGAACCACAGCAGTGACGATGCTGAATCCTTAACACGCTGAGCCACGAGGGAACTCCTGGGTACCACTTTTTGTATAATTTTCAGAGTGGCTTACCACCGGAAGAAGTTCTTTCTTTCTTTCTTCTTTTTTTTTTTATTTGCTTTTTAGGGCTGTACCCGCAAGATACGGCGGTTCCCAAGCTAGGGGTCTAATCAGAGCTACAGCTGCCAGCCTATGCCACAGCCACAGCAATGCCAGATCCAAGCTGCGTCTGTGACCTACACCACAGCTCATGGCAATGCCGGGTCCTTAACCCATTGAGCGAGGTCAGGGATCGAACCCACAACCTCATGGTTCCTAGTCAGGTCTGTTTCCACTGTGCCACAATGGGAACTCCTGCACTTTATGCGTTTTACCTCACTTAGTTCTCTCAGTAAGTCCATGAGGTTGAGTCTTAGTGTCACTATAAAAACGAAGAGACTAAGACTCAGAGTAGGATTTGATCCAGGTGGTCTATGCATATAATCTCAGGGCTCTACTGCTTCCAGAGCATTTTTCTGCCAATAAAGATTCTCAACTTTATTGGCAGAAATAAAGAGGGGATCGTCACATGCTCTGTGTCACAGGACAGTGGGTTTCATCCCTTTTCTGTCCTCACATACTGTGGTTATTGCACAGTCCCAACACTGGCACCGGATACCTGGGTGGGTAATTCTCAATAGTGCACTTAGTGCCGGACTGGGCATGTATGCATGACCATAGGTAGCTTGAAAAATAAACCCTGACCCCTCCGGTGATGTTTATATAATGGATTGGAGGTCCTGTTGCAGAAAAGTATTAACTGATGTGGGGGAATAAGAGCAGGTCACGAAATAGTTTGTATAGTATGATCTCATTTTGGGGTTTTTATTCTTATGTTTTTTGGCTGCACCCGAAGCACACAGAAGTTCCCAGGCCAGGGACTGAACTCATGCCACAGCAGTGACAATGCTGGGTCCTTAAGCTACTAAGCCACCAGGGGACTCCCATGATCTCATTTTTGCAAATGTTTGTGTATAAGCGCATTAACCAAACTAACTGCATTTTTTTCTGTGGTTCTTATGTTTTCTATGTTAGTTGTGTGTCAGTTTTGTTTCCAGAGGGGAAAAAAGAAAACAAAATAAATTTAAACTTTTCAGAAAGTAAATCCCCGTGGAGGGTTATTCCAGGAAGCTCTTGGCTGAGAAGTGGCGATCCAGAGGTCATTTATGTTCCAGGAAACTGGCAGCCCCTGGAAGAATGAGAATGAAATTCTTTGCCATGGGTGTTGCTTCAAGGAGAACAACACTTTCTGAAGGAGCAATAATACATTCTGGAGAAACTTGGCTGACCAGGGAAGCATCTGGCTTAGGGGGCAAAGTTGAAACTTCAGATATGTTCTTTGCTCAAATTTAGGAAAAGAGGGGGCCATCACGAACAAAACCCTATAGGAATTAAGTCTTTCCTACTGTTGTCATGATTAGATCTTAAGCTCTTATGTTTTGTGTGTGTGTACAAGATATCACTGAATGCTCTTGAATTCCTGTGGTATTTGTTCTCCTTGTGGTGAAAGTCACAGTAAAAAGGACAAGAGACCAGAGGTCTACTTTCCTTTTAAACTCTTAGGGTGTGAGATGCACAGCTCTTGTGGGGGCACATTGCATGCCTCTGATGGACTAATAAAGCTTAAGTTAAACAAAAAAAAGATAAACATGCAGAGGAAGTCGACATGTAATTGAAAATCATGATCATGGAGTTCCCTGGTGGTTCAGGGGCTTAAGGATCTGGTGTTGTCACTACTGTGGCTCTGCTTACAGCTGCAGCTCAGGTTCCATCCCTGGCCTGGGAATTTCCACATGCTGTGGGTGTGGCCAAGAAAAAAAAAAGGGGGGAAAAATATCATGATGTAAATATCCTGATGTAAATGGCAGGGAAGATGAGATGAACCTGAAAGAATAGGAAAGAGAAAGAAAAAAAGGTCAATGACTTTGTGCTGCAAGGACAAACGTATTTTTAGCTTTTTATTCATGTCTAGGCTGTAAAGAGAAATAATGCTTTAAAAATATCTGCTGTCACTCATTTATTGAACTATGTAGTGAGAAGCAACTTGGGGGAGGTGGGTGTCAGGGACCATAGCACCATTCTGTCTTGTTCCTTGAGCTCACATGCCTCAATCTCATGATCTAAGATGGCAGTGCCTGTGCTTCAGGCAGCAGAATGAAGAAGAAAAAGAAACTGCCACCATGGTGACAATCCTACAAAGAGACTGGAAAATATTGTCCTTATGCTTGGCAGCTGTGTGTAAAAACATCCGGTATCACCACAGGCACATGAAAGTTTGGAGGTTGGGCAACACCCAGTACTCTCCGCCACAGGCATCCATCGCAGAGCATTGCGACCTCGGCCACATTGACATTTGGGGGTCAGATAACTCCATTCTGTGGGGGGCCATCCTGTGCGTTGTAGAGTGCGTGTAGCAGCGTTCCCTTGGTTGTAACCATCTGAAACAGTGCTAAATGTCCCTCAGGAACATCTATGCCCTGTGGGGAAATACTCTTCCACTGTGTGCAGAATTACGTAAGTCTCTGGGCGGGAGACAAAACCCAAACCATAAATGAGATAAATTTCAGACAGTGGTGAGTATGAACACACAATATTGTGACAAATACTATTAAAATAGGGTAACAAATAGGGCTGGGATGTGGGATGTAGTGTGCACATACAAATGCTGAGGGAAAGCACACAGCTTGCTCCACAAGGAATCTGAATGCAGGCGTGGCTGGCGGGGCAAGTGGACTGAGGTGAAGCTGGAGAGGAGGTGGGACCCCGAGGAGGCTTTGGGAGTTTGATCTCAAGTGCAACGGGAAATAATCATTAGACTTTAAACACGGAGTGCCGTGCTTCCTGAGAGCCTGTGCACAAGGGAGTAGTGAGATTTGGGGAAGCAGGGAGCCGAGCAGGAAGCTGTCATAGCCCAGGGAAGAAGTGATGACGCCTTGGTGTGGCAGTGACAGTGGGAAAGGAGACAAAATTGAAGGAGAAAAAGAAGAAGGGAGATGGCTAAGGCCCGACCAGCTGGAAGGAAAGTGTCAGTTTTCCACCCATTGTGACATTCAATCCAGCCCATTACAGATTTGTCTTGTATGTTCCTGATTTAGTTTCTTGTAGCTGCTGTAACAAATTACTACACACTTGGTGGCTTAAAACAACACATTTATTGTCTCACAGTTCTGCTGTCCAAGATCAGTTAGGGCGGTGTACGCGGTCATGCTCTCATGGAGGCTCCAGGGAAGGACCAGTCCCTTGCCTCTTCCAGCCCTGGAGGTCGCAGCACTCCCATCCCTGCCTCTGTGGTCACAACGCCTGCTTCTAGTCTTGGGTGCTAATAGCTCCCTTTGCCTCCTCCTTGTAAGGTTGCCTGTGACTGCACTTAGGGCCCACCCAGATTATTCAGGATGATCTCTCCATCTCAGGATCCTTATCTTAATCTCATGGCTTGCCATATAAGGTAACATTCAGTCTTGTCAAAGGAGAATATTCCCAGGTTCCAGGGATTAGGACACGGATACCTGGGCCACTGTTGGAAATCACTTCCGTCTGCAGAAGGAGAGATGAATAAGGTCATATGCTTAGAGATCAAAGTGGACAATGATAATGGGGAAATAATAAAATGCCATTTAGTAAATTGATTAATGAAATGCCGAAAAAAAAATGGAAATTATATTTTCTTTTCATTAGTGGAATTTCAAGAATTCAATGAAAGGTAGGCTGAAGGATACATTCCGAAGGGTTTCATAGATTTCAGATAACCATTCTAGATATTGGTCAAGGCATAAAAGGACCACTGTGTTTGCAGGCTGTATAGTGGGCTCTCAAATGCAAGGTGCATCATATGTCAGTGGGGTTGGGCATGGCCTTTCTGCTGTGGTGGGACGCAGACGGGAGGGATAGTGAGAAGGCCGTGGACGAGGGCATAGGAGTGCAGAACCAGACCAACTCACAGAGGCAGAGCAGGATAACAGGAGTAGGTGCATCCAGGTGGCTGTGGCTGGAAGGTCCGAGGAGGCAAGTCTCTCCATAGGCAAGCAGAACAGCGGCACCACCACAGACAGCAGTTAAATTCCAGGCTCCGGATTGGGGTTCCGGGCAATCTAGTTACCAGTACTGGGATCCAAGATAGGGCCAGGCAAGTGATGAGGTTGACTAAGGGCAAATTCTAGATGCTCAGCTAGAACTCTTGAGTGCGACTTCCTGGAGTCTGGAATTTCAAGGCAGATTTGCAAGCAGGAAGAATCTGACAAAACTCAAGTAACTGATAAGGAAGGGCAAGAGTAACACTTTGTGCTTGAATCTATAATACAGCCCAAGATTAGAAGTCATTATTGACAGCAGGTTCACAACTCAGTATACAGTCTAACTAAATCCATGGAATACGTGTTTATGATAGGATTTGCTAAGCACCTCTCACTGGCGAGGAAAGTCCTAAGAACCAACAGGCAAGAGTTCAAGACGCATTTGGCATGACTCAGGGACCAAATGCCCTGGTTCATATCTTGGCTAGTACATGGCAGTGTTTTGTCTGGCAAATTATAGCTACTTTGTATATAAAAACTGGAGTGATAGCTGGTAAACAAGGACACCTGAATTCTAGACTCAAATCCTTACCCTGGAACTATCCCTGGTAACTTGGGAGAACTGCACACTTTAGAGGTTTCACTTTGCACACCAGTAAAATTGAGAGGGTTGAGGACTAAGAATACTTACATGTACACTTTAAAGTGCTTTCTGGGACTTTTTCAAATCTTTAGGCTCTTGAAAGACTGCCCAGACTTTCTCCTGGCTGTATCATCTGAATAACTTTGAGAATCATTGTGTTCTCTTAGTTTATAGGGTAAACCTGAACTAAATGTTATGATTCCCTTTTGGAGACGAGAAAATGGAAGTCTAGCAAGTTTGAATAATCTTCAGATCGTGTGGTTAAATGAGTGGTGAGGCTAGGATCAGAATTTGGTTCTACCATTCTAAATCTGTGCATTTTCTACTTTTCTGAATGTTTCTATGTTATTACACTTGATTCCTGTTCACCAGGCCAGGATCCCAAACACTCAGTATCTACGTCCTCACCCTCATAGCTCACACTCGGGTATTTCTAAATTGCTACTTGTTCAATTTTCTCCTCTGTCTGCATTCCCTTGTTTTGTTATTTCTGGTGCTGCCAGCCCATATGGTGTACCTCCCATTTCTTACTCTGCTAAATGTCTCCTACATGTCTGTTTTCGACAGTAACTCTTTTTATCCGAAATGAAATTCTTATGGACTTGCTCATTTCACCCACTTTACAAAGAAAGCAATTAGATCCACAAGTTGGTGCTAAATAATAATAAACAACAAAATATAAAATAAGTATCAGGAAAGTAAAACTCCAGTAATTACTTTCCATTTTCTTTCATATTCAGGTTTTTATGAGCCAAGATGGTTTTCAAGTCTAAACACTGGAACAACCTAAATCACATTAATATTACAATCATCCTCTTCTAAAGGAAACTAAATGAATAGCTGAATGGAAAAATAGTATTTCACATTCAGCTTTCAGAATACAGAAATATCTCAGAGAAACTGTGACACCAGTGTATGTGTATTTGAGGTAATATCTGTATAATTAGTAACTCTCACAGCAGTAGGAAACACTGCTTTTTGCATATGTTATACATTAACTTTCTAAGTCAAGAATTTCACCTTGCAAAATAATTTCAATTCAGTGCTATGGCAGTTATGCAAATAGGTGTAAACTCCATTCCAAGATGGACTTTAAAGAAGTAGAATGCTTACTAATTACATGTTATTAACACAAATGCAACAAAAATAGTCCAACAAGTGCAGAAGCACAGTAACAAAAATATAATTATCAATATAGCTGTCTTATGAGAGTAAACTATAGAACCATCAGGTTTAAAAAAACTTAAGGTCGCTGTGTTTATTTTTTGCTCTAACTCTTTCTGATAACTATAGTGGCTAAGTTCTAATCATTTATCCTTATTTAATCTCCCTATGAACAAATCTGCTGATATTGAATGCTATTTTCAAATACATCATCATCTGATTAAGTAATTATTATTATTGGAAATTCACTGAAACTTTCAAGGCTATTTAATGGTTTCATGCACTTAAAAATCTAATTTTGGAAATAACTAGCTAATGAATTTTTCCTTTTATTGGTAAACAGCCACCACATACCAGTGTTAATATCAGTATCTAAATAAGGTGTTTGACGTGCTTATATTTTACTTAAGAGCTGGCAGACAGACTTTACAATGTCTGCAACATCAAATATTGTGATAATGCCATTATGATAATAGCCTATATATACAGCATTATAAAAAATATTGGCTGGTATATTTTTCTGAAGTGAATTTTACACTTTCTAGAGGCTAACATGATAACAAATCTGTTATCTTGACATGGTGTATCACAATCTTCTTTCGTAAAGTTCACAGGCCTTTCTTACTGCCTTTCCCCGCACGATCCTGCAAGAAAAAAGTATGACCTAGGTAGTTACAGTGAGAAACAGATTCATACATAGTACAAGGATTTTTAAAAAACATTATCCTCTCTGTGCATAGTTATTAACTACGACGACAGGCAAACGAAAATATAGATTGAGATGGAGCTCCCATTGTGGCTCATCAAGTTAACAATTCCACTAGTATCCATGAGGATGCAGGTTTGATCCCTGGCCTTGCTCAGTGGATCAGGGATCCAGCTCAGTGAATTAATGATTCAGTGTGTTGGAGTTCCCATCCTGGCAGAGTGGAAACGAATCTGACTAGGAATCAGGAAGTTGTGTGTTCGATCCCTGGCCTTGCTCAATGGGTTAAGGATCCAGCGTTGCTGTGAGCTGTGGTGTAGGTTGCAGACGCGGCTGGGATCTGGAATTGCTGTGGCGCTGGTGTAGGCCGGCAGCAACAGCTCCAGTTAGACCCCTAGCCTGGGAACCTCCATATGCTGCGGGTGTGGCCCTAAAAAAAATAGATGATCCAGTGTGTTGCTGCAAGCTGTGTTGTAGGTCACCATGAGGCTCCGATTCGACCCCTAACCTGGGAACTTCCATATGCCGCAAATTTGGCCCTAAAAAGAAAAGAAAAGAAAAGGAAGAAAATATAGATTGAGAAAGTCTCAAATTTAAAGTTCACTTTTGCCCCTGCTTTAATCTAGTTTGCTTTCATTTCACAGGTTATACTTGGGAAACAAATTTCTAAAACTCCCCTCTTGCAAACTCAAGATTTTTGGCAAAGAAAGAATGAAGGGAACCAAAAAACCCATATGGGATGGCCCTTAGTTTTTTTTTTTTCTATTCCTCAGATATTTGCCAATAGAACTAGCTTCTCAAATTATACATTGTTTAAAACTGGGGGGAAATGGCATAGAAATTAACCTTAAGAGATCATTTGCACTAAGAAGGTAGATGTCTACACTGAGAAAAAAATACCACAAAAAACAGAGTTGTAATGTTACTGCCTTTTACGGGAAGCCCATCAAGCAGCTGTTCAGGCTGAGCATGAACACTTTCAGGAGTACCTTTAATGGCAGAAACTCTAAGCAATCAAGTCAGAAGACAGGACAAGAGGACGCAGTTTGAGTAAGGTGCCGCTTTCACGTGCTGATACACATCTCACCACTTTAGCACAGCTAAGTGGAGCTGCTATTCCGGACAAGCCCCTTAACGGAAGGGAGACTTCCCAAAATGAAATTTAAAAAGTGGCCAGTGCTGACGGGTCTGTGCTGCCAATGACCCTAGGTAACTTTGTGTTTTCTTTTCTAGAAGACAGCCAGGGCAAACAAGGAAAGGCAAAGACTACATATTTTGAAGGGAGTATTTTCTAATATTTATTCAGTGCCTATAACAGGGAGGGGATCAGATGGGGAAATCCAAACAGATTTAAAAGATGTAAAGTGGGATTTGCTTAAAGAAACCAGCTTTTCCCTCTTCCACCTGTTTCCTTAATCTTTTAAGAGTCCTTCATTTTTATGATTTTTTAAATTTAAAGTAAATCAAGGATGTATAATTAAAAAGCTATGTTTCTCAATGAACTGTACGATGTAATTCAATTACTGAGGTTGGTTTGACAATAGAAGTAAAATTCACGAAGGACAACATGATCCAGCTTTTTACTGTTAAGTGATCTACAGCAATCTTTGGCTTCTCAAGTGGGTTCAGAAGTTGAATATGAAAGAGTAAGAGGCCACTTTTTAAGAAAATGGTTCTCAGTTAATGATATGTAAATCTCAGACTTTTATTCAGGTTCTCATACTGGACAATGGTAAGTAGACAGATGGGAAGAAAATGTGTCCAATCAAGAAATTAGCACCTTATGGTTGTATAGAGAGTTTTTCTTATTTAAAGATAAAGTGCTTTCGTGCACAGGATCTGATTTAATGCTCACAAGATATTACAATCCTCATCTAAATACTGAAGAAGCCAAGGTCATGATTGTCAAATGATTCACAGGCCTGGTATGCCACAGAACTGAGAGCTTTTCTCCTTCAAACAGATATTTATTGCAGGGAATTGGTTCTATAGGTGATGAGAGAGCAGGCACACTAAACACAGTAGTAAGGCGCCTCAGGGATTACCAACAGCAGAAAACCACTACCACTCTTCAGTCTGGAGGCAATGGGGGGGATGGTGTTTCAGATTCCAGGAACGAGGCACACCAGATGGAAGCTGCCCGGTGGGTACCGAAACCGTGGAAAGATGAGACAGTGGGAGAAAATTTTGGCTTTCCCCCTCTTCCTGCCTTCAGGCTTCTACTAGTGCCTCCCTTTGGCTGAATCTGCCCAGAAGCCAAGGGGCAGATCCCAGAACCCACGGTCCAATGACCAGCAGAGTGAGAGAGCATGGTGGCTAATGATGCACATTCTGGACAAAGATATCCTAACTGTGAATACTATCACTTTTCAGTGATATTCAACATTTCTGGGTCTTGTTTTCCTCATTCACAAAAGAGGTTATTAAAATATGTGTTTTAATTTGGTGGGCTATGAGAAAGTATGCAGGATAATATAAATAAAGCTATCAGCTAAGTGCTTGGTTCAGAGAACACCCTCAGTAAATGCCATCTATTAAGTATTTCAAAAGCCTGGATATAAGCAGAAATTATATCATACCCATCAAGACTCAACTCTAAGCTTGACATTTGGCATATTTGGGATGGTTTTTTTTTTTTTTTTTTTTTTGCTTTTTAGGGCCGCGCCTGCAGCATATGGAGATTCCCAGGCTAGGGGTCTAATCAGAGCTACAGCACAGCCACAGCAACACCAGATCTGAGCCGTGTCTGCGACCTACACCACAGCTCACAGCAACGCTGGATCCTTAACCCACTGAGCAAGGCCAGGGATTGGGCCTGCATCCTCATGGATGTGGGAAGGGGTGATTTTTTCAAAGACACAGGTATAATTACTTTCTTGGGAAGGGATTACTCACAAAGCTTTTGAACATCTTTTATCAAGAATGCATAAGCTGCAAGCTGAAGCTTTTTTCTGGGGAAAGAAAATGGATGGAGGGAATCTCACTGTCACATACATTCTTCAGGGATTAAGAGAATTACTAGCTGTTACCACAACGGGGACATTCAGCAATGGTCACTCGCTATAAGAAAACAAGGGTGGATTCCTGCTTCTCCTTTTGCCGTGGTTTCTGACACCAGGGACAGAATCCACCAGTACAGATACTCATCCTTGCACCCTGACCTCATAAATGGCTCTGGGTGTCCAGGGTTTGGAGCACACGGGGGTATTTATCCTTCTCTGATCGCCCCGTTGTTTAAGTAGGCTAATTAAATCAAATATGCAGCTCATCTGGGAATAGCAGATTGCAAGTGTTCTCTGGACTGTCCCTTGACTGGTTCTAATCAAGGTAAAAGTGGCTGGATGAGAATAAGTCGCCCTTTCAGTGAAGCTTCTAGAGAAGAATTAATACTGACAATAGTGATAATTATGATAACAGCCATTAATTACTCTTTGGGTGTTTACTACCAGCCAGGCACAATGCTCAGCACCATTCATATTCTACTTAATCCTCCCAACAAGCCAGTGAGCCAGGTGTTATTATTGTTCTGATTTTCCAGATGAAGGAAAGTGAGCCCCAGAGAGGGGACGTAACCTGCTTGGGATTGCAAAGCTAGTAGAGTTTATTAGTTATTTCAGGACTATTGGTTATTCCAGACTAATAGTTAATCCAAGTCTGTGTGACTCCAAGGCTATGAGCATAGTGCTTGCTTGTCTTGTGCCTGGCAGTGCTGCTTCCTCAAGATACAATGACCACTGACATGCAGGGAAGTGAGTCCAGGACTAAGGCTTCTAATACAGCGAAATAACTGTTGAGCTGTAATTGCTAACAGGGCTTGATTGAAAGCCACCAACATTGCCAAATTCTAAGATAAGCCCAACCTGAAAGCAGAAGAGCACAGACTCTCCATCTTGGGAGGAACTGGGAGGGCCAGGCTTACCTCTGGAATGGTCTCTTCCCCAAATTCTCCCCGTACATGGTCAAAGTGGGCTGGGAAATAAATGCAGGTCAGAGGCTGGCAGCCCAAGAGAGAAGGGGAAGACCAGCCCTAAATGGCAGAATGAATGGAACTGACTCTTGAGGGACTGGAGGGCAAGAGAGAGAAAACCAGGCCCCTGACCTTGTGACTCAATGACAAAAAGCCGTCCTTCATTTCCATCTTTCAAATCAACTCTGCAGGTGAAACATGTATTTAAATGCCACAGGCTTTATCCTAAGATGTTTAAAACAGTGGGACAGAAGTAATGTAATTTGGATCTTAATATTTGGCTTTATTTTGACAGTCACAAGGCAAACATTCTAAATGGCAAACTAAATTTTCCTAGACCCAGTCTGTTTTTCTTTTTTTTTTAGGGCCACACCTATGGCATATGAAGGCTCCCAGGCTAGGGGGTCGAATTGGAGCTGTAGCTGCTGGCCTATGCCACAGCCACAGCAATGGCAGATCCGAGCCACGTCTGAGACCTACACCACAGCTCACGGCAATGCCAGATCCAAAACCCACTGAGCAAGGCTTAGTGATCGAACCCAAATCCTCATGGATGCTAGTCAGGTTTGTTTCCACTGAGCCATGATGGGAACTCCCAGTCTGTTTTTCAGTGCTGCCATTTTTATGGCTCAATTCTTTTGCTCAAAACATCACCAAAACTAGAATGCTGTAAGTTAGCAGAGCAGTAATTCTTTATAATTATCTTGTTATTTTCATGCAATATTCTAATCTTCACCCTCCACATAAAAACTGGATTATTTAATCATTTAGCAAAGTCAAGATTAAGTACATCCTCTTGACTTGGGAAGGGCAAATAACCCAAACAATTGATGTAGGTAATTACTATTTCAAAAAGCTGAGGCCATGAAGTGGATGTCACCCACCTGAAGTTCTGAGTGTTCTTTCAGGAGCAGGTCATACTCTTTTGAAAGTCGCTCTGATTGCACCTTCATTGTCATCACATCACTTTGTGCCTTAGAAAGGGCTAGAAAGCAGTGAACAAAATTTTTAAATTTTTATTTTGAAGTAATTTCAAATTTACAGAAAAGTTGCAATACTGATATGAAAAGTTCCTTTGTAGCCTTTGTTCAAATTCACCAGTTGTTAATGATGCGGACGTTGTTACTGTATTCTGTCTTTCCACATACATGCAATTATTTTCTTGACCTATTTAAGAATAAGTTCTAGACATCATGCCCCTTTACCTTAAGTACTTCATTGTGTGCCTAAGAATAAAGATATACGCACAGTACAGTTACCAAATTTAGGAAATTTAACACCGATCCTGTAATTTATTTATTTTTTTTGAGGGGCTACACCTACAGCGTATGGAAGTTCCTAGGCTGGAGGTTGAATCAGAGCTGTTACTGCTGGCCTATGCCACAGACACAGCAATGCTGGATCCTTAACCCACTAAGCAAGGCTGGGGATTGAACGTGTGTCCTCAGTGGGTTCGTTACCACTGAGCCACTGTGGGAACTCCCTACACAATCCTTGTTATCATTCACATTCCAGTCTTGGCAACGGTCCCAATTATGCCCTTTCTATCATTTTTTTTCAGTTCAAGTCCAGGAATTTGGTCCTATATCAAAAACCAACATTAAAGTTGTCATGTCTCTTTAGTTTCCACTGATCTGAAATAGTTCTCCAGCCTTCCCTCTGCCTTTCTCTCCCATATCTTTCATGACATTGATATTTTTAAGATTACAGGTTTTTTCCTTTTTTGGGGCTGCACCTGTGGCATATGGAGGTTCTCAGGCTAGGGGTCTACTCAGAGCTACAGCTGCCGGCCTACACCACAGCCACAGCAATGCCGGATCCTTAACCCTCTGAGCGAGGCCAGGGGTCGAACCCTCAACCTCACGGTTCCTAGTTGGGTTCATTTCTGCTGTGTCACGATGGGTACTCCTAAGAATACAGGCTACTTTTAAAAAAATAAAATGTTTTTCACTTTGATTTTATCTGATGTTTTCTCATGCTTAAATTCATGTTATGCCTCCCACTTACATACAAATATGACATGAACGATGCTGATTGTCTCTCAAGGTATCACATCCAGAGGCCTAACTGCCTCTCACTGTTTTTTTCCATTTTATAGCTAGTTTCCTCCTTGTAACTAAGAAGCAGCAGGGAAGACAATTAAGACTATGTAAACATTGTTCCTTGTCAAAACTTCCCCCTTATATTTAGCGTCTAATGATCATTTAAACCTTCCATTGATGGTTCAAAAGAGTGATTTTCCAACTTCACCTTTCTATCCAAATGTATCAGTCAGCATTCTACTATAAAGAAGAGACTTTTTTCATCCATCCATCCTCCCACCCATCTGTATCCATCCACTCATCATTCAGTATGAGCTACTAGATTCCTACTTTTTCAATGACGTATCATTCATTACTACACTTAATTTCCCCCAGATTTGGCCAGTGTGAACCCCTTTCAGGCTGGCATCTATTTCCTTTGATGATGCCTCCAACAGTTTCTGGCACAAAATGTTTTAGGTTTATCCTCACCCTGCCCTGGCGCAGCCTACACTCCGGCATTATGAAAGAGAACTTATCAAAACGGTTTGCTTTTGAAAAAACTAGAGTGGACTTAGATTAGTGTGTAGCCATATTTGTGCATCATCTTGAGGTAAAGTCTTTAAGTACCACTTATACATCCTCATATTTTTCAGCTTTGTATAAAAAAGTGATTGTCTTTGTTCTTAAGGAAATAGGATCAATAATGCCTTAGTAAGAATGTTCCTTAAGAACAATCACCTTTTTTTTTTTTTTGCCTTTTCGTCATTTTAGGGCCACACCTGCAGCATGTGGAGGTTCCCAGGCTAGGGGTCTAATCGGAGCTACAGCCACCAGCCTACACCGCAGCCACAGCAACAAAGGTTCCGAGCCGCGTCTGTGATCTATACCACAGTTCATGCAAACACCAGATTGTTAACCCACTGAGCAAGGCCAGGGATCGAACCCGCAGCCTCATGGTTCCTAGTCGGATTCGTTAACCGCTGCTCCACGACGGGAACTCCAACAATCACTTTTTTATACAAAGCTGAAAAATATGGGGGTGTATAATTGGCACTGGAAGGCTTCACCTCAAGATGATACACAAATATGGCTACATACTAGTCTTTATCTATCAAGGAACTACAATCTAGTCAGCAGAGTAGGCAGAAAACAATGTATATAAATATGATAAACATTTAAGTCTACACATTGTGGAGAAGCTAATGAACAAATGCGTAGAAGAGAAGAGTAGCATAGGATGGACTGGAGAGATTCTGGGAACCCTGAACAGCTCTGCATGTAATTCTGCATTTGTAAATCTTTAGGGTAGGCGTTACGGGAAGGAAAGTATGATGTATAAAACTTAAAAGTCACTTTTTTGGCAAGATGAAGTTAAATTATAGGTTCTATTTATAAACAGTTTGGTTGCTTTTCCTCTTGAGAAGCCATCATATGGGCATTTTTAAATAAAATATGAAAGTCACTACCAACCGAAGTGCCTTTTGTATCAATACTTTCTAGACTATCGTGTCAAATTAAACTCTATGCATTGTTCTACATCTGCACTGCCTAATAAATGTTCTAAATCAGTGTTGTCCAATATGGTAACCACTAGCTACCTGTGGCTATCAAATACTTTAAATGTGGCTAGTCCAACTGAAGAGATGAGTTTTAAATTCAGTTTAAATTAACTTAAATTTTGAAACAGCCATACATAGTCAGTACCTAGCCACTTTGGACAGCCATTACTTCCACAGATGCATAAATCTAAATTAGGAATTAAGAGTTGAGTTTGACAAATTTAATGTGTCACTTGGTAAAGAAAAGTATGGGTAAGATGTGGAGGAGAGGTTCCGGTAGTGGTTAGATTTCCCTGGGACCTCAGCTACGACATAAAGACTTGGCATAAGGCATTTCCAAGATGATACGTGAAAATATAAAACATGGTTTATTTTCAGGACTTTCTTTACCAAAAATGTTTAAGAGCCTGGACTTTTGGTATGTAAAAGGCAGAGAAAATTCTATAACTTAATAATATCTGAATAGTCTGTAATGGTGGTTTTAAAAATGTTGGTGAGGAACTTGTATTAAGCAATTCATCTTGTTAAAAATTATTTATACTTATATTTCTGCATGAGTTATTTAATAAATTCAATAAATCTTAGACATCAACTCAGGAGATCCTTATTAAAAAAATAAAAAATACCAATTTTTTCTCAAGAATTTTTAGGAGAAAAGATGAGTCCGGTAGGCCTATGAATCTGTAAAAGAAGCTAAAAAACTACTTGTACAGCCAAAAGTTTCTTCTGATCATTACCGGGATGAAGCTATAACAAAACAACTCCAGGCAAATCCTGTTTTTCTTACACTTATCAAGCCAAGGCATGAACTGTGTTTCTGATTTTATTTTGCATTTCAGTGGATATTAATAAACTTAATGAATACCATCTTACTGATTTCACTTCAATTAGGAGAGGCTGTTACTTTCTCTAGGAGCCTTTTGGACTGTTTCCCAGTCCTTTCTCTATCTCTCACTTTATAAAAATTACAATACTCTGTTTTGGTTATCTTCTACCTCCTTTAGGAACTGCCTTCATGACTAAAGGATTATATAAACTTGTTATCTGACATTTGAATATGCTTGTTTTATTCTGAACCAGGTTATTTTGGAAACAGCATATACAGGGAAGACATAAGACAAGGAGGCTTGAGGTGATAGATCTAACTCACAATTTCAATTTTCTCATCTGTCAAAATGAGCTGCTATCATTTGCCAGTGGTGGTATGGAAATGCTGAGATATTTCAGGGGAAAACTGGTCAGATTCAGTTATGTTCACTAGGAGCTTTTTGAGGCACATGCATTATTTATTAATACAAAGAATAACTCCAGAAGTTCCTGTTGTGGCATAGCAGAAACGAATCTGACTAGTATCTATGAGGACGCAGGTTCAACCCCTGGGTTGGGGATCCGGCGCTGGTGTGAGCTGTGGTGCAGGTTGCAGATGCAGCTTGGATCCTGCATTGCTGTGGCTGTGGTATAAGCTGACAGCTGCAGCTCTGATTCCATCTTTAACCTGGGAACTTCCACACGCTGTGAGTGCGGCCCTAAAACAACAACAACAAAACCCAATTAATGTTACAGTGAAATGTAGTAAGCCAAAATGTTAGTGTAAATGACATGCAAGCAGACCAAAAAAATATCTGTGCCAAACCTGTATCTATGGTGCACAGTGGAAGGCACTGGTGACGCCAATACACCACGTAAATGTATTGTATCACTATGATTTCTACCTGAGATAACAGATACTATCAGCTAAGCTCTGCCAGGAAATGCAAGAGAAAAATTTTAGAGACACTGGCAATGATAGCTCAAATTGGCTCTTGTACAACAGCTGTAAGGATTGGGCCAGAGGAAGATATTTTTAATTTGAAAAATTTCCATACATCTAGTGTTGATTTCTTTCCAGTTCATTTGGTACTATTTTTGAGAACTCAAGTGTGGCATGCTGGGGCTATGCCGTACTTAATCCTTACATGTGCTATTCCTTTACAGTGATCAATCACTGGACTGTTCATCCACAGTAATGATTCCAAAATATATGGAAAGTAGACACAAACTTCTGTTCAGTAAAGAACATACGCTATGGTTTTAATCATATTATGGTTATTTGTATACATACCTATACTGTCAGGTACATGTGGGAAAGGTTTGTTTTATTCATCATGTCAGTCATTACCCACCCTCTTCGAAAACTCACATCCGTAGGCTGATAAGGTGCACTGACTCTACTTCCTTTATCTCTCACCAGTCCATCCATACATTCCACTTGATCTCTGTTACCACTGTCCTCACCTCTAGTTTTAATTATGGAAATGGATTTCTTATTTGTTTTCTTAGCTACTCCAATTGATTGTCCACAGTAGTGTCAAAGTGATTGCTCGATCTTCTACCTAAAAAACTTCCAAATGTTAACATATAAACATGGTGAACGAGGCCCTTTATGACGGATCTTGGGCCTACTTTTTCTTTTGGCCATACAAGTGACATGTGGAAGTTCATGGGCCAGGGATCAAACACACATCATAGCAGTGATCTGAGCCACTGCAGTGACAACACCAGATTCCCCCCTTTTTTTTCCCCTTTTTAGGGCCGCACTGTGGCATATGGAATTTCCCAGGCTAGGGGTCGAATCGGAACTACAGCCACTGGCCACAGCTACAGCCATAGTAGTGTGTGATCCGGGCCTGCGACGTACACAAAAGCTCATGGCAATGCCAGATCCATAACCTACTTATCGAGGTCAGGGATCGAACCCACATCTTCATGGATCCCTGCTGGGTTCATTAACTGCTGCGCTACAAAGGGAACTCCCTAACACCAGATTTTTTAACCTGCTGAGCCATCAGGGAATATCCCTAGGCCTACTCTTCAACTCTTACAATGCTTCTAATTTATTTTGTGCTCCAGTCACACTGAGCTCCTTGCAGTAATTCAAAAAGGCATACTCTTTCAGTTACATGCTGCTCCTTTTGTTAAAACTTCCTTGCCCATCTCCCCCCACTTAACCTCCCTGCCTTACTCATTCTCTCACATTTCATCTGGCTAATTAATATTTACCCTTTGAAATGTCAGGAAATTATCTCTGATCTCTTCTGCTGGGTTCTACTTCATCTTGAGTGTAACTTTAATATAGCACTTATCATGCTGAAGTGTAATTACATCCCTACCAGACTGTGGACTACTCAAGAAATGAAGCTGTCTGTGTCTCGTCTCTCTGTTCTGGGCACCTAGCACTGTGCCTAGCACATGACAGATGCTTAAAATATGTTCCCTGAAGGAAGGAAAGGACAAACAAAAAGTCTAAGGTTTAAGCATCTGAAAGATTCACTTGTTGGGAACCAGTTCATTTTTTGAAAATATAATGTCAAGTAAACAATGAGGTGCCACTTTAGTTACCTGATAGTAATCTTGGTTGCAATTAAAAATAACTACATCTTTTTTTTTTTTGCTTTTTAAGGCCATGCTATGTACGACATATGGAAGTCCCCAGGCTACAGGCTGAATCGGAGCTATAGCTGCCAGCCTACATCACAGCCACAGCGATGCCAGATCTGAGCCTTGTCTGCGACCTACATCACAGCTCACGGCAACGTCAGATTCTTAACCCACTGAGCAAGGCCAGGGATCAAACCTGAGCCCTCCTGGATACTAGCTGGGTTTGTTACTGCTGAGCCATAACGGGAACTCCACAAATAAATTAAATAAAGACGTACCTATACATAAGAGTTCCAAAAATTTATGTAGATGCTCCATCCTCAAGGAGCTGGAGTAAAATGCCCTACTTCTTCTTTTTTTTTTGTTGGTCTTTTTAGGGCCACACCCTAGGCATATGGAAGTTCCCAGGCTATGGATCAAATCAGAGCTGCAGCTGCTGGTCTACGCCACAGCCACAGCACCATGGGATCTGAGCTGTGTCTGCGACCTACACTGCAGCTCGCAGCAATGCTGGATCCTTAGCTCACTGAGCAAGGCCAGGGATCGAACACTTGTTCTCATGGATGCTAGTCAGGTTTACTAACTGCTGAGCCCTGACGGGAACTCCAAAACTCCCTACTTCTTAAGCGTGAGCTGCAAATGGTGACTTCCTTCCAAAGATTACACTATGTATGGAAAGAGGGGAGGGAAAAGTAACTTTGCAGTAGAGAAACCTAACAAACACTACCTCAGTTAGGCGTTTAAGGTCAACATCAACAGTGGTAAATCGTGTGGGTATGTATTCTTGATATAATATGGTGAAAATGGCACTTTACCTCTGTGACTTTCTTCTCAAGTTCCCAGAGCCCAGTCTAATTATGGAAAATATCAGAAAATTCCAATAGAGAAACATTCTACAAAACAACCAGTACTTCCTAAAACTATTTTTACTTCCTAAAAATAGGAAAGTCTGAGAAACTATTATGGCCAAGAGGAGCTTATGGAAAAATGCAACTAAACGTGGTATCATGAATGAGATAGAAAAAAGGTGAAAACTGAGGAAATCTGAATAAAGTACGGGCTTGGTCAGTAATAATATAGCCACATTGGTTCATTAATTATATAAATGTACCATATCAATATAAGACTTGGAAAACAGGAGACACTGAGTGTGAGTACAGAAGAGTCTCTGTACTATCCTGCCCTAGCCTCCTATAAACCTAAACTGCCCGAATATAAAGTTTATTTTTAAAAAGTACAGTGAGAAAAGACCCTACACAAAAACACATATATACAGGACAAGGTACAATAAAATTCTTAGGCTATAAGTACTAAGAACCTAACAAATGTGACTCCCTAAATTCCTTTGTTTTAAATAAACAAAAATGTAAATTTTTTTTGTGTAAAAGCTCCTGGTTTAAAAATTTTTGGAGTATGTATTTAAAAACCCACCAAAGTAGCAATATCTTAAAAAGCTACTGAGTTGGTAGTGAGGAGATAGATAAAAGAAAAGCAGATATTCTAGTAGTGACCTAATACATTTCAAGAACATCCAAGTATAGGTCATTTAACCTTCATATATAAATCTTATGTGTAAAAGGCTTAAATTACTTTAGAGGGGAGTTGAGGGGCAATATGATTATAAATACCTTAAAAATATTTAAAACAGGGTTCATAAAACTAGTTTTTATGAAATCTACATTAGGGTCTGTATGTACAGCAAATGTAGAAGAGTGGTGAGAATTAAGCTCTTTAACAGCAATGAAAAATCTTTTACTGTTTTCATCAAGAATATTAAGAAGAAAATGTTTCTCCCAGTCTCTAACTTCTGAGAGTCCATGAAACCTAAGAACCCCTCCAAAGATTCCTACTGCTCTTAATGGTAGGAGATGAAGCTGTTACATAGGTGAAACTGCCCTAAGACAAGGGAGTCATCTATATGTTTATCCACTTAACACGGAAAGCACACCAGCATCAGGCATCTTCTAAGTGCTGAGGATGAAAAGACAGCTAAGGTCTCTCCTCTCGTAATACCCATTTTCTGGAGGACGACACACAGCAAAGAAGCCAATCAACCAATAGTGGGTGTCATGTCATGCAAGAAGTTAAAGGAGGTGGGGTGGATAGAGAATGACTGTGTGGCTACATTAGGCTGAGAAGTTTCTCTAAAGAGGTGAAAGTTAAGATACTATTCATTCTGTCTGCTGAGTGTGCCTAGAGATGAACACACCTAGGTCCAGGTCTTATTTTCTAAATACCATTCTCCACTTAAAAGGCTCACTGGAAGAATGGTTGATTCAATGGACTAGAGGAGGAAAAGTACAAGATGAGCTAGGAAAATCTTGTTATACCAGAATGTCAGCACTTAAGCATGGGGGCATGATAAAGGCAATGGATAAGCAATGGGATCCTGCTGTATAGCACTAGGAACTCTGTCTAGTCGTGTATGATGGAGCATGATAATGTGAGAAAAAGAATGTATGTGTAGCTGGGTCACCTTGCTGTACAGTAGAAAACTGACAGAACACTGTAAAGCAGCTATAATGGAAAAAATAAAAATTATATTAAAAAAAAAAAAAGAATGGGGGCATGACAAAATGGGAGGGGACCCAGCTTGAAAAGACTCCTACTGGTCAAATCTGAGATGACCTGAACAAGAAAACATAATGCTTATAATAAATTATAACCAAATGAGTATATTCAACAAGCAAACATTAATAACTGGGGGGAAAAGGGAAAGCTCCTCCTCACAACAGTAGGGCATCTCATAAGTGGTGAAGGGATAAGGGAATTAGAAAATCATCACAAAATATAAAAATAGTAAGTGGGAAGAAAATATGAAGAGAGAAAAAGGATAAGGCAAGTATATTTCATTTGGGTAAGTGAGTAACGGATAGAGCACATTTTGGGGCTATTATTTTTGCATATCTCCTGTGATTTGAATCATTATGTGATTCGAATTTATGATGTCTGAATAAAAAGTTAAATGGAAAAACTTTTTTATTTTTTGTCTTTTTGCCTTATTTAGGGCCGTGCCCGCGGCATATGAAGGTTCCCAGGCTAGGGGTCTAACAGGAGCTGTAGCCGCCGGCCTTCGCCACAGCCACAGCCACAGCCACAGCAACACAGGATCCGAGCTGCGTCTGCAACCTACACCACAGCTCACGGCAACGCCGGATCCTTAACCCACTGAGCAAGGCCAGGGATTGAACCTGCAACCTCATGGTTCCTAGTAGGATTCGTTAACCACTGAGCCACGACGGGAACTCCGAAAAAGTGAAGATTTTAGAGAAGTGCAATAGGACTGTCAGTGTTGAGGGCCCACTTTAACTCAGTGACCATTATTTAAGAGAAGTAGTTCCTTCATCAGTGCTGACATGTTTGGACACAGGTACCAAGCAGGTGGATATTTGACTATCACAGCGCTAGGTCCTTGACAGAGGAGGGGAGTGAAGGTGGACGGGGAAGAGGGGGGAGAGGGAAGGGGGATGAAGAAGGTAAGCAGTTTACAGGTGACTAATTATGATGAACAATGAAATTTAAATTGGATGAGGGAGGAGTGGGCAACAGTTTTTGGGAATGAGATTTATTAGTATTTAATGAATACTAGGTCTGGAACACTAGGTGTAAGCTGGGGACAAAGAGTTGACTTAGACATAGTCCCTGTCTTCACAGCACTTATAATCTAAGTAAGAAAGATAAACAAAAATTTCTACAGAGTACACTATTAAATAAGTATGCAGAAATATGGAGGTCCAAAAGAAGGCCACTCAACCCAGCTTGAAGTGAGAGTTTCAGGGAGGCTTCTTAGAGGTGGCGACAAGGAGCTGACGGATGAGCACAAGCTACTGAAGGGTAAAGAAGAAAATATTAGAGGCAGACAGACCTGCAGTCCTGGGAAGAGGTGAAAAGTGATGAAACACCACTCTTAGGAAAACTAGAAACTCCCATATTTAATAGAGGAGGGAAAAATTTAGACTGGACAAAGTTGGGGCAGGCAAAACTGGAGATGACGCTCGGGTGCAGATCACAGAAGACCACATATGCCATCTTGAAGAGCTTAAAGGTAACAGAAACCAACAGAAAGTTTTAAATAGTGCACCACACAATAGTGTGGTGTTGAAAAACTGCTCTAGTGGCAAAGAAGCCAAACTAAAGGCAGAGAGACTAAACCACAACATGCTTTAGAAGACTGCCTACTTTGCAAGAGGAGGAGTAAGACATTTCTGGAATAGAAACAAAGCTGCCCAAATAATTACACTACCGAGTAAACACTAACGAATAAAACCAAATACAGCTTTATTTTTCACATCCAAATGACAAAGGGGAAATGAATGATTTTTTTGCATGCGTCTCAACATCTCTACCCGTCACTAGGTATACTGGTGCCTGCCCCTACCCTCTGGGTACTGTGAACATGAATGACGTTTATGGATAAAGTACTTTTGGGTTTTAGAAAAGACATGGACTTAAGGCATGTGGATACCTATAAAGATTATTGGTACTCTGGGCCAGGGAACTGATGAGTAGGTTCTCTAATTTAATAAATTAAGTCAGCCCCACTGTTACATTGCTGGCGAAAGAAACATCAATAAATGCATAAAGACTTCCTTCATTAATCTTAGTTAGGTTGCTAAGTAATGTATTTAAGAAAATAATTTGGCTCTGTTATTTCGCAAAGAATAATTACAAATTACATTAATGTGCCTGCTTTGCACTTAAAAGTCAGGATGTACATTTTAGGCAGAACACTGTGTAGCATAGCTTATACAAATTGCTTTGAAAAGGCTATGCTTTATAAAGCAATTTCATGTGTAAGCAGAAGGAACACATAGAATCTAGAAGAATTTACAAACCATCATATATGAAAACTGAATGAGTCAATTTGAGTATAAAAACTAGTTTGACTATATACAAACATATATAATTTTTTAAATTATCTGATCAACATTCACGCAAGAAGCACTTAGGTGCACAGCAAATTTTATAACAATATTAACAGCAGAAACCAATCTCTTCACTGTCATCTCATTTATACCAAAAAAAAGTATTATTCTTTATTTGAAGACCCTTAATATGGGTTGGTAAACTACTTCTGTAAAGGGCCAGACTGTAAATATTTTTAGCTTTCTATGCTTTGTGGACTCTGTCTAGTTTACTTAACTCCACAGTCACAGAAAATACGTACACAAATGATCATGGCTTTGTTCCAATAAAAGTTAATTTCTAAAATCAAGGCAGTAGGCTGGATTTGGCCGACAGGCCATAGTTTGCTGATCTCTGTCCTAAAACACTTAAAAGTCTTAACATTTTCTCTTAGATTATAAATTTAGTCAAAAGAACTATAAAATATCAGAACACAAGAGGAGGAGGAGCTAATTTATACCAGATTTAAGAAACCTAAGAAGTTCCCCATTTTATCTCTATCAATTTTCCTCTATACAGTTAGGGGTGCTGCACTGAGATTCAGCTTTAGGAAGAGAAGGTTTTTCCCTCTTTAACTTTCCAGCTCATTTTCCCAGCTGACTGCTCCCATCCATTTCAGAAGTGTTTTTAGAGCAGAGTTGTCCAGCTTAATTTCTGTACCTTATCTGGCAGCAAACATAAACCTGGTACAAGTTGATCCAACCTGTATATTCATCAACATATTTAGAGAACTAAGCTTGATTATGTCCTTACCATCTGGAACATTCCGTTATTCAGTATGCATTTAGCATTCTCCACTCCATGTTTATTTATTTATTTTTGTCTTTTGTCTTTTTAGGGCCTCACCACTCCATGTTTTTTTAGTAAACTAATTCCTATCATACAGGGCAAGAAATAACTTGTCATTTTATGTGTATATGCTGGATCAATCCATCTGGGCTATAAGCTCTTCAGGGAAGAGACTGTTTTCTCTCGCTTTAATGCCCCGCAGGGAGCTGATAAAAGCTTCTCCTCAGGTAGCATCAGTTATGCCTGCTGGTTTTGTCAATGGAAAGGGATCCTTGAATTTCTGTCTTAAGTTACTATCTTCCCTGTAGCTATTCCTTCTGGTCACAGGATGACACTAAAACAGTTTATTTTACACGTACAGGCCTGGAAACAGATAAAAAGCTCACAGAAAAAGAAGGTGAAAGTAGTCCACAGCAAGAAAGCCTTCTTCCAGTTTAACAATAACATAAACTGCATGTGAAGAAATATAAACTAATAAATGTCAACACAACTTTTATTTTTTTAAAAAACACCTAGGAGCTACAACCTGATTAAAAGGATGGGTCATACATTTTATTTGCTTTAAATAACTGATATTCTATTAATTATATATAATCTATTCCACATCTGTCAAATAAACTATGCTATTCTTTTAAAACATGGGACTTTCATTTTTCAGTAAATAAACGAAGGAAAGGAGATGTTAAAGAAGCATAAACTTCCATAAAAGTAAACAGAAAATATGTTTTTTCTTATTCAAATAATAAAAACTCTAAAAGGTCATAAAACAAAAAAAAACATATGACTAAAACCACTTTTTTTTTTTCGGTCACACCCCCACATATGGAGTTCTTCCGCCAGGGACTGAATCTGAGTCACAGCTGTGATCTATGCCACAGCTGCAGCAACACCAGATTTTTTAACCCATTGTGCCAGGCTAGGGATCGAACCTGTTTCTAAGTAGCAACCCGAGCTGTTGCAGAGACAATGCCAGATCCTTAACCCAGTGATCCACAGTGGGAACTCCTACCAATTTTTTTTAAAGCATTGCAGATTTTAAAATAAGCTGGTGGCTTTGCTATAACTGCAGGTTAAAGACTGTTGAGTTTGGAGTTCCCTGCTTGGCATTGTCACTGCTGTGGCTTGGGTTTGATCCTGGCCTGGGAACTTCCACATGTTGCAGGGGTGGAAGAAAGAAAGAAAGGAAGGAAGGAAGGAAGAAAGAGGAAGGAAGGAAGAAAAATGGAAAAGAAAGGGAGGGAGGAAGGAAAAAAGAAAGGAAAAAAGTAAAGAAAAGAGACAGTTTAGGAGTTCTTGCTGTGGTGCAATGGTATTGGTGGTGCCTCTGCAGAGCCAGGACACAGGTTTGATCCCCTGCCTGGCAGAGTGGGATAAAGATCTGGCACAGTGCCACCTGCGGTGTAGGTCACAAACTGTGGTACAGATCAATTGCGGCTTTATCTGATCCCTGGTCAGGGAACTCCAAATGCCGTGGGGTGGCCAAGAGGAAAAGAGAAAAGAAAAAGAAAAGGAAAAAAATCACTTATGATCGAATTAAATAGAGTAACTATTGAAAAAAAAAGACAGTTCACACCAACAAGAGTTTGTAACTGTACAATCTGCTTGGGTTAGACTTTGAGAATCTATCTATCTATCTATCTATCTATCTATCTATCTATCTATCTATCTAGTCTTTTTGTCATTTTAGAGCTGCACCCGTGGCATGTGGAGGTTCCCAAGCTAGGGGTCTAATCGGAGCTACAGGTGCTGGCCTATACCACAGCCACAGCAACATGGGATCCGAGCTGCTTCTGCAACCTACACCACAGCTCATGGCAACGCCGGATCCTTAACCCACTGAGAAGCCAGGAATCGAACCTGCAACCTCATGGTTCTTAGTCGGATTCGTTTCCACTGTGCCATGACAGGAACTCCTATTTATTTACTTATTTTGGCCGTGCCTGTGGCATGTGGAAGTTGCCAGGTCAAGGACTGAACATGAGGCACAGCGGTGACCTAAGCCACTGTAGTGACAACAGTGGATCTTTAATCCACTGCGCCACAAGGAAACACCAGGAATTTATTTTCAGATAGAGAGATGGCTGAAATAGTTCCTCTGCATGGAATGAGAAACCCCACAGTTTTAACTTTGTATAAAAAGCTTTATGTCTTATCTTTGTTTAAGACTAAAGAGGCAGGAATTTCGGGTTACTGGTACACAGAACAATAGTTACCCTGTAACTTTCTCTCTTAGGTGGATCTTGAATTTCTCTCATAAGGCACTTCAAATATTTTCATTCCCTGGTCCCTATGCTAGTATGACTTTTTTATTACTGGCATTAGAGGGTGATGATTCTTTTAAAAACTCTAACATCTTTAAGGATAGCGAAGGTGGTTTGTAAAAGGAAATGCTAGAATGCTAGCTCTTTTCAAGGTAAGCCATGGTGATATGGAAACGTTTATCCAGGAAGAGAATCGAACGAACTAGTTGAGAGTTGAATAAATGAAACCTTATAGTTGATAAACTAGTTTAAACAGGATTAGAAGATTTCATTTCCTAGTCCAACTCTAAGGTCCCTGCTATCTGCTGCTGATACTTAGGCACACAGAATGAGCCTTTACCCGCAGTTTTCGTTTTGCTTGTGTACACTTTATTTAGGAAACATTTAAAATTTGCTTTAGAATACTACTCCTGGGTATTTATCTTAAGAAAACTAAAATGCTATTTAGAAAAGATACATGCATCCCTATGTTCACTGCAGCATTATTCACAAGAGCAAGATATGGAAGCAGTCTAAATTCCCACCAGTAGATAAATAGATTAAAAAAATGTGACTCACACACACACACACACACATGAATACTACTCAGCCATAACAAAGAACGAACTCTTGCCATTTGTGATAACATGGATGGACCTAGAGTGTATCATGCTAAGTGAAATAAGTAAGACAGAGCAAGACAAATAATGTATGATTTCACTTGTATGTGGAATTTTAAAAAAACAAGAGAATTTAAAAAAGAGAGAGACCAGATTTGTGGTTACCTGAGGTTGAAGGTGGGAAGAAGAAAATCAGATGAACGTAGTTGAAAGGTATAAACTTCCAGTTATAAGCTAAGTAAGTACTAGGGATGTAAAGTACAACATGATAAATACAATGAACACTGTTGTATTTTATACGTAGAAGTTGTTAAGAGAGTAAATCCTAAGAGTTCTCATCACAAGGAAAAAAATTTTTCTATTTCTTTACTTTGGTACCTATTTGAGATGGATGCTCACTAAACTTTTTGCAGTAATCACTTCATGATGCATGTAAGTCAAATTATTATGCTGTAAACCTTAAACGTATACAGTGCCATATGTTAACTAAATTTCAATAAAACTGGAAGAAAAAAGAAATAAAAGAAAATTTGCTTTATCCTCAATAGGTATGCTTTTTAAGGACAGTTTTAATTATGTTCCATGCTAAATGATCTTACAATGAATACACTATTTGAAAAGTTCCTAAAAAGTTGCTGATAGAAAAAGAAAGGAAGGTAGAAAAGGAAAGGAAGGGAAAAAAAGTAACAGGATAAGGGCAGGGTCAAGGAATTTGCCTCAATCACTTTTTTGTCTTTTTCTTTGCCTTTTATGTAGGGGAAGTACACTAGCACTCAACCTCCACTATTAGACTGGCAGCCTGGCAACTTTCAGTCTGGCATATTACAGATATACTTTTGCTCCTAAAGGAATGAGAAAGAGACATTTACACATATAACCCATTCATTCACTTTTAAAATCCCATCTACATTTACCACTGCCTGAATGCATGCAATGACTGTACGGCATATATTTCCTTGAGTTTTAAGAATAAATTCTGCTAAAATATTAAGAATAAATACTGGGAAGCTCTCCTAGAAGAGTCCTTTGGAGTCGATCTTCTTGGACATGAGAAGATTTTCCACTACATATAATGTCTATTCTTACTATGAGAGCCTATGAACTTTATAAATTCTTCAGAGCTTAAGTTCTCATTATTCATGGTAGTCCCTTTCCCAATTACTCCACACACTTGGACATCAGAGTAACCATTAAACAGATCATTAAAAATGACAGATCAGGTCTTACACCTGACTAAGTTAGTCCTGAGTGTAAATTGGGTGCTTTGGGCCATGCACACTCTCTTTTGGTTCACTAGGGTCACATTACTGCACTGAAGCACAGGCAGTTTACTAAGTCTGGTCAAAAACCTGAGCTGGTTGTAAAAACTGATGGCACTACTGGCACTACTGAGAGACTGAGTGCCCTTATTACCTGCCATCAGAATAACACTTTTCCAACTTGGGGTGAATCAGTTTAAATAGACATTTAGATTTATGCTTTGCTTCCACTAATATATTTGGAACAAATGTTTCACGTAAAGAAACACCAAGAGTTCCTGTTGTGGCTCAGTGGGTTAAGGACCTGATGTTGCCTCTGTAAGGATTTGGGTTTGATCTCTGGTCTGGCTCAGTAGGTTAAGGAACTGGCATTGCCGCAAGTTATGGCACAGGCTGCAGATGTGGCTCAGGCTACAGATGTGGCTCGGACCCGGTGTTGCCATGGCTGTGGCATAGGCCTGCAGCTGAAGCTCAAATTTGACCCCTAGCCTGGGAACTTCCATATACAATTCATATGGAAAACCCTCTATTAAAAAATAAACTACATTGCTTTTCTACTCCGTTTTCAAATATAAAGAAACTTTCTGAAACAATTCTTAAAGCACTGTCAGTCTTACGTTTAGAAATCAATGAATATATTTGAACGGTACTATGTACAAAGCACTGTGCTGCTGAATTCATTCAAGTCTTGTATAATTAATTTCTTAATTCTTGTCTCAATGAATGGATTTGACTGGTATAGGTCAGGAGAACATAGCCAGGGTTGTACTTCCTTTAGAAACAGAACTTTGGGGAGTTCCCTTTGTGGCTCAGTGGTTAATGAACCTGACTAGGATCCATGAGGATGCAGGTTCCATCCCTGGCCTCACTCAGTGGGTTAAGGATCCAGTGTTGCCTTGAGCTGTGGTGTAGGTTGCAGACACAGCTCAGATCCCGCGTTGCTGCGGCTCTGGCATAGGCCAGCAGCTGTAGCTCTGATTTGGCCTCTAGCCTGGGAACTTCCATATGTCGTGGGTGTGGCCCTAAAAAAGCAAAATGAAAAAGAAAAGAAAAATGGAACTTTGGGCAGTTCCCCACATGGCTCAGTGGTTAACAAACCTGATTCATATCCACGAGAGGACATGGGTTCTATCCCTGGCCTTGCTCCAGCATTGCCATGAGCTGTGGTATAGGTTGCAGACATGGCTCGGAACCTGTGCTGTTATGGCTATGGCATAGGCCAGATGCTGCAGCTCCGATTCAACCCCTAACCTGGGAACTTCCATATGCCACGGGTGCGGCCCCAAAAAGACCGAAAAAAAAAGGAAAAAAAAGAAATGGAACTTTGATCTTCTCAAGGTCAGTAATAATGTTATCTAAAATAAAAACTCTGGGTAAATGAAATGTGTTCATAAAATACTACACACCTTGCAGGAACCAAACAGGACATACCCAAACAGGTAAAATCTGCTTTAACCTCAACACTGATTCACTTTGAAGGCAGTTTTGCAGTCTACACTTCAAACACAGAAACTTGGTATCTCTTATTATCAGATTACAAACAAAATGCCTATATTATCAAAGAGTTCATTTTCTCCAAATATCTGAATTACCTGTTCAAGAAATAGAGTTTCTCATATCAATGAAAATAATACTGAATTTAGAATTATACACCAGACTTATGAGGTTAAAGCTCTAAATATCTCAGAATTGGAATTTCTGAAAGGCAAAGGGAGAAAAACTAAGCTGGCCAGGGTTAACAGAGGTGTTGCATGGCACATAACCTATTCCTGTCTGTACTACTCTGCTTACAACATAAGGAAAAGGATCCTTGGCAGATATGAAAAAAGAAAGCAAGAATTTATAATAACTTTTAAACTAATTAAAGGCATTTTGGAAATAGTCCCTTGCATTCTTCAGAAGGATTAGCAGCAATATTTTGCGCTGGGTAAAAAAAGAACATTATTTCTCTTCTGAAATGTCTGATTACTAAATTTATTTTCATACAAATGTTAAAATTTCACGGTCATGTTCCAAATCTTTTGGAATTGCAGAAGAGCCAACAGTGCAAACTCTTACAAGATTTAGAATCTGGGGCTATACTATACCAACCATATCATTTGCCGCTTGTCTAGAAGGTTAACTAATTTTTTAACTTACTGCCTCTGAATGATTTTTTTTACTTTAAATAAGAAGTAGGAAAATGACTATATATTTTATATCATATGAACTACCCTATGGATTCTTTTAAAAACAATTAGCTTTTATCTTCAGGCTTTCCATCTCAAATTCAAATATATCTTGGTGAACTTAATCCTATCCAAACAATTTAAATAATAATAGCAAGTTATAATATAGAAATGTCTATTACACAGAGGCCTATTTTAAAAAAATTTAACCTTACAAATGGTATAAAGAAGGTCTTTGATTCAGTCACTTAACATTCTCCAACTCATTTCCAACATAAAGTACTGGAAGAGATATGAAACTGGAGAAGGTCTATGCATTGATCATTGTCTTGACTGACTGGCTGAGAGTTAGTTACCCCAGTGTCTGGACCAAATCAGGCCTGTCATATGCAGGAATGCTGCCCAGGGACCAAGCCATAAACTTTTATTCTGAGCTTCCTGGGATGCCAATGGCCTTGTGGTATCTACTTGTTTGTGCTCTGCAGCCGCAGGCAATAACAACTTGTTCCTTGACTAAGATGAAGAAAATACTATCAGAACTATTTTTCAAAGAACAAGGAGTTGTAGAAGAAACAGCTGCCTTTGGTGAAATGGTGCTGGATGCCCTAGCCCACGCCCTCACTGCAATGTATTTTAGAATGCTACGTTCAAACTCTCAGCTGACATCCCAGACTGTGGCTTACTCTATCCCCCAGCCATCTCTTTCAAGGAACGTTTTCTGGCAGGTAGAAGATATCAGGGCTTGAGATAAGCTATGTATTTTCTTGTAACCAAAACTGTCCCCCTGCTTCTTTCAAAGAAGCAATATATTATGATGGAAAAAAGTCATTCATTTTCCAAAAATGTGCTTATAAGCAACTTTTTAGGAACACAGCTCTTTTGCTAAGGCAGGAACATCTGTATTTACAACACAGATCTGAAACACCTACATGTTTTTCTGTATAACAGAGCATGTTTCTCTTTGCTGAAACAATGCTTTATCTTCATATTTGAGCAGGAATTTATAAATAGGTCACTTGGTATTTTAGCCAGAAGAACACTGAGCCATTAGTTTTGTTTTGGGGAAAACAGTGAAGTGTAACAGCATAATATATCAAGATACTTTTTGTTCTTTTGCACATGCACATAACATTACCATCTGAAACCTTCCTTAATTCAGTTTTCAGTTTTTCCTTGTCTTCAATTAGTTTTTTATTTTCTGCTTCCAAAATGTGTTCTTCTTCTTTGCCATAGTTTTTCAAGAGCTATCAGAAAAGAGTTATAGAAAGAAGTAAGCTTGGATTGCAACAGCCAGACATTTTTCCAGGAAAAGAGCTGAGTAACATATTTTAAATTACTGGTCTTTTTTTTATTCTTTGTCCTTTTCAGTATTTTATTCTTTTCTAAAATGTACTTTTGCTAACAGAAACTTGATACTAGGCAAACACACATACAAGATTTCTTCTATCATTGAAATCTCCGAAATGAAAATAACAAGCATTTCTGGTTAGGTTACAATTAAAATTATATTTTCAAAAGTATTCAGATAAGTAATGTGAATGTCTTTTCCTTGACTGAGTGATGTAAATCTAAAGAAAAAATACTGTTCTGAAAATAATATTACTTGGAAAGCCACTGTGTTCCAATTGCAGAGCTGTCTACTCTGACAAGTTTAATACAGATGAATTTATAATGGATAAAGATGGATAAGTGGAGGATAGAGATGGGGAAGTGGAGAATGACTGGGTTACCTCTATGCTTGGAAAATTTTACCTAATTTTCGCTCATTCAGTTACTCTTTTATAATGTTCTATATGTTTTCAAATCTATTCTGGTTTTTCAAACGCTTATTTTATGTTTGAGGCTTATCTTTTCTAGGCAAGAAAAATTAAGATATGAATACTAAAAACATCATTGAGTAAACATTTCATAATCTGTATGTCCAGATAGAAACCATTACTGTTAATAGAATTAAGGAGCTGACTTATCTAAAAGAAATTTTAAGATGTTAAGTTACCAAGAAAGGCAAATTAGATTAATGACTGAAAAGCGGAACATGTACATACTAGTGTGGGTTATTTGACTAAATAAAGTGGCAGCAATTTGATACAGAAAGCTCCCATAGTCAGGTAAAAAAGCAACTCAAGGCAAATTTAAACAGACTGACACAGAAAAGAATTTCTACTGCAGGGTAACTCCTTTTCTAACGCAAGCTGATATAGTAAACAAAATTCACAAAGTTCTGTTGAACACTGCTACTCCTGTGCAAATATTTTACAATGCTAGTACTATAAAGAATAAAAACGTTAACAGAAATACGGTTTCTGCTTTCAGGTAATTTTAATCTAACAGAAAGAATAAGACAAGCATAAATACTGTACCACAAGATAAAATACAGTCCTACTAGTACTACTGCGTTATAAGAGATTCGGCAGATCCAAAGGAGGAATTAAAGCTTACATGAATGTATTACATAATTCCAGGCAAACTTTTTAGGAGATAAAGGACTGAAGTACCTACTAAAACCAAAGGAGGCTCGTATTTTCAAAATTAAAAACAACAACAAGAAAATTGCTTTAAAGAGCATAAACTAGGAAAAACCCCTCCAAGTCTTTATAAATTTGTTGACTACTTCAAGTTTAAAACAATCCTGTTACTTCACTGATTTCAGTTCACACAGTCTCCAGTGATTGCCCAAATTGGAAGAGAGTGACTGAGTTACAGGAATGTTTACACTGACTGCTTGAATTATTATATGCCACTGACTTGGAAAAGCTGGATTTGGTGTTGGTCTTGTAAATAAGCTTTCATTACCGCACCTATAAACGTGTTCAACTTTATTATGTGTAACTTTATTATGATGCTAGAGAAAGACCAAGAGCCCTGGAATCTGAAATTCAATAGTTACGGGTTACAATAATGCACGTATTCAGTGTCCTACCTACCTTTTCCCACCTTGGTAAGTGGCCCCCAAAAAATGAAGAAGTAAAGCTCTGTCACTGTTGTTACATTAAAGTAGCTAAATTAGAAGTTAATTGGTCTTTCATAATTATTTCACTTCATTAACTCAATACTGGAACAGAAAGGGGTCCCAAGTACCACCTGAAAGTCATTTCACAGGTTGGCATACGATCGAAGGGCATGAAACACTGTGGTTAAGAGTGTGGATTCTACAGGCAGCCTGCTTGGATTGAAATCTGAGTTCTTCCTCTTATTACTGGAATGATTTTTGTGCAAGTCAACCTTTCTGTGCCGCCATTACTTCATCCATAAAAAGCAGCTAACAACAGTACCGACCTCACAGGGTTGTTGTAACAATTGAAAGAGTTAATACCTTACTGTGAACACTTGAACAATCTTAGCTATTATTTATAACCTTGAAGCCCAGAACAAATAATGTGATTGCCCCATGTCACAATGCTAATTACTGGCATAACTGGGACTGGCAATCAAGTCTTTTGGGCTTTAGGGTCAAGCACTTTCCATTAATTAGATAATGTGTCTCTGATGAAGAATGAAGAGATGTTTTAGCAATTTTATCCTTCCTCAGCTGGTATTTCAAAACCTGTCTTGAAACAGAAGTCATTTTTGACCTTCTGACCTATGTCCTTTATTGGTCATTCAGTTACACTTTGGGCACTGATAGTATTTATATCCAGTTGAAGACTTTCTTTCCGATGTGTATTGGCTGCAGCCTGGTTTAATCTGTGCACCTCTGGTGATCTAGAGCCACTGACTGAACACAGATAATGCATGGAACCAGGACACCATGGAACCAAAGGAGAGTGGAAAAAGGGGAGAAAATGTGGTGGAACAAATAATCAGTAATCATGAAATAAATTTCCTTGCAAGTTAGTGACTGGTTCTGAAAACAATCTCAAAAGAAAAGTTATTAGGAAGGACAAGATTAATTTAGTAATTTAAGTATATTAATTATAGACATACACTATATACAGAGAAAAATAATAGTACCAAAACTACAAAAACACTTTCCATTTTTTTAGAGCTCAATAGGAAGAGGAAGACTCCTAAAGAATATGAGGAAAAAAGCAGTGTTCTATAGTAGTTACAACTCATTACTCTAACATGATGGGCATAATTTTAAATCAAGATCAATACATGGTAAAGCTACAAGTACAAGGCTGTGTGCTTTTGAGTTTAGCCATCACATATTAATTGAGGCCTTGAGGTTTTTGTTTTATGAAATGAGATCAAAGGACAGAAAATGAAGCAAATAACATTAAGGTACAAAATGAGGCTGATTGTGCTGGTGAGGTACTTCAATGACTATTGCTTGCTGCTGAATACAGAAATACCCAACAGCTTGATTTCCCAAACCTGTATTTACAATAAAGGGAAAAGTTACATGACATCTATGGATCAATGCCGCTTCAAAACAAAGTAATAAATGAGTGTTTATTCTCTAAAAGTTTCCTTAAAAGATGCTGGTCATATTCAACCCAAAGAAACATTTTTGAATCCTGCTTCTATGAAAAAAGATCTTTCTTAACCTTTTTGCTGTAGTGGAAATAACCAGACAACGTAGGTGAAACACGGGTTTGAGTAGATGACCATGACATTACAGTATCAAAATATTGTTTTGCAAGGAGTTTTGCCTTAATAGGTTTTAGAAAGCTTTATATTGTACTATATAACAGCTAATTCATTTAGAACTAATGAAAGGTGATGCTTACAGTTCTTTTCTGTTGGAGGCTGGGCTTTAGGACTTGGATAATTCTCTACTGTTGAATTCACAATATATATATATATATATATATATATTTTTTTTTTTTTGGCTTTTTGGCTTTTAGGGCCACATCCGCCGCATATGGAGGTTCCCAGGGGTCCAAATGGTGCTGCAGCCACTGGCCTACACTACAGCCACCGCAATGCCAAATCCTTAACCCACTGAGAGAGGCCAGGGATCTAACTGGTGTCCTCATGGATGTTAGTCAGGTTTGTTAACTGCTGAGCCATGACGGGAACTCCTGGATTCACAACACTTTTTACGTAAATATAACTTGATCTAATATATAACTGACTGCTTGCACTTCATTAATTCATAATAGGGAAATAATCTTATTGCATTATTTTAGGAATGCTTTCTTCAAGAAAATTTGTTTCACTTCTGAATGGTTCTACTGATTGTTTCCTTTTTTTTTTTTTTTCCTTTTAAGGGCTGTACCTGTGGCATATGGAAGCTCCCAAGCTAGGGGCTGAATCAGAGCTACAGCTGCTGGCCTATGCTAGAGCCATAGCAAAGCAGGATCTGAGCCGCGTCTGCGACCTACACCACAGCTCACGGCAATGCTGGATCCTTAATCCACTGAGCAAGGCCAGGGATCGAACCTGCATCCTCATGGATACTAGTTGGATTTGTTTCTACTGAGCCAAGAAGGGATCTCCAGATTCCTTTTTCTAAGCAGAAAAAGAAAGTATTTCAAGGAAAACTTATGGGGCCTAATATGAACTGAAAACACTCAAGCTGTGAGATCTGACTTCTAAATTTTAAACTTAAGAAAAAAATGCTCAAAGTAATTTTGTATATTCCATTTGTTCTCTTTACTTAATGTGGAAAATATCACCTGATACACATTCTCTCTGAGCAGCAGGAGAAAGACAGACAACACAGAGTTTTCAAAGAATTATCAGCAGCAGAACCAAACTAAAGATTTAAAATATTAAATGTAGTTATCAATCTATGGCAACTATTTTCTTCTGCTTCCTACATAATCATCATTTAAAGACAAAAAAAAAAAAGGGCTTAAAAATAATTTAACCAAAAAGGAAATGGAAACATAGAGACTTATTAAAACTTGCTTTAGGTAATAAAGTAAAACTGATGCTAATGAAGGAATTAAAAATTCATCCTCTCAAAACACTGTTTTCTCCTTGAATCATAGAAGTAGGTCCAGTGGAATTAACCTACTATGGAGGGAAACTGTGAGAACACACAAATCTAAAGATAATAAAATACTTTTGAAACCTACTTTTTATAGAATATTGTTATTCATGGTATTCTGCTTATAAACTATGAAAATTCTCTTTTCAGTGCTGAAAAATAATATACCACCCCTTGGGAATATCAACAACATTTATACAGTGTTTAAGAAGAAAATTTAAATACCCGTTTTAGTCTTTCATTCTCTTCCATGAATTTTTTGGCAGCATGGTTAGTATTTTCTGCTTGACTTTTAAGTACTCCTTTGTGTGACAACTCTTTTGCCAGCTGAGTAATAAGGGTAACCAGACGTCTCAACACTCTAAAAAAATAAAAAAAATGTCAGAATAGTGCATAACCAATCATCAGGAACTGTGATCCGAAGCAATAATTATCCAGTGACTCCCCTTCAGGTATGGGTGTGGAGCAGGGTGATGTTTAAGGAAAAAAAGCATATATATATATTTTATATATATATATATATATATATATATATATATATATATATATATATATATATACTATGTGTGTGTGTGTGTGTGTGTATATATATATATATATAATATATATATACACACACAATTTGGCTGCACTCGTGGGATATGGAAGTTCCTGGGTCAGGGGTCGAATCTGAGCTGCAGGTTGAACCAATGCCACAGCTTCAGCAAAGCTAGATCCTTAACCCATGGCACTGGGCTGGGGATCAAACCCATGTCTCCCAGAGACAACGTCAGATATTTAACCCATTGTGCCACAGGGGGAACTCCAGAAATATATACATATTTTTTAATCCAAGACTTCCAGTCAAAACAAGCCTATGTCTCACTTTGTTTTGGAATCTTTGTTAGAAGACTAGCATTTGGAATGCAGGTTCAGTGGTACTTGACTTACTTTCTTTGTAGAGGCCTTTGTTCAGGAGAAAGAGAAACAGAACTTCAGTGTGGCGGAGCCGAAGAATTTTAATTTCCCCTCGGTTCAAAATTTGCTATTTAAAGAGCTTTACGTGAGGCTGGCCAAACCTAAAAACTATTCACTGACTTCTATTTATGGGTAACTTCCATTGTTAGCAGTACTAATCGTTATCTTCAATTAGTCATTCAAAGATATTTCCTCAGGGACTGGTTAAGTGTGAAATGCTGTGCTAGGCACTGGAGACTTGGCAGGAAACAAGACAAAGTTACCGCTCTCAAAAAGTTTAGGTTCTATTTGGGGAGGCAAGAGTTAAAACAGTATTTAAGGAGTTTCCGTTGTGGTTCACTGGAAATGAATCTGACCAGCATCCACGAGGACGCAAGTTCGATCAGTGACCTTGCTCAGTGCGTTAAGGATCCGGAGCTGCCGTGAGCTGCGCTGTGGTGTAGGTCACAGATGCGCTCGGATCCCGTGTTGCTTTGGCTCTGGCGTTGGTCAACGGCTACAGCTCTGATTTCACTCCTAGCCCGGGAATCTCCATATGCCGAATCTGCAGCCCTAAAAAGTCAAAAACAAAAACAAAAAAACAGTATTTAATTACAACAATGAATGATACTTGCAAAGTACATATACCATACATTCTCTGGGTGTGTACAGCAGGAGACCCACCAACTTTGGGGGAATGTTGGTCACGGATCTCAGTTTTCCTGAGAAAGGGGCTAAGGATGAGTTGAAACAAGCCAGAGAAAGAAGAAAGGGATGAGTGTTTGGGCAGAAGGAAAAGCTGGCATGAAGATCCTGAAGTAGAAAGGAGTTAGGTACACATTCAGAACTCTGATGCAGAATGAATGAATGAACGAACAAGCAGTGAAGGGCAATGTGGGTAGAACGTGGCGAGCAGGACAGAGAAGCCTATGAGAGGAGGCTCCAGAGAGGTGCAGGGACCAGACCATGCAGGGCCTTATGGGCCTATCAAACCTATAAGATATGACTATGATTTCTCATTTGAGTGTATCATCTGAGTTCTTTTATAAAGATGTTAGTAGACGAAATAGGCCAAAAAAAGAAATCTATAGTTACAGGCAGGAAAAGTGAGAAACCTAAATCATATTTTAAAAATGTGCTTAAAAAAGGAACTTACAGCCAGAAAAATAATGAAAATCCAGAAATATAAAGATTTCTTTGAGACCTAAAAAGTTTCATCTGTGTATGTTCATAGGCAGCAGGTCTGCTGGCTGAGCTCCTTTCAATGGCATGAGCTGAGGAATACTTTCTTACTTCTCTCACAGCATCTATTAGAGAAAAAGAGGAAGCATTACTTTCAGATTTTAAGAATATAAAGTTATTATTAAAATGGGAAGCAGTTTTAGAATAACCCACCGAACTTCTAGACAATGGACTACTTTAGGTAGAGGCTCTCTTTTTGTCTTTCCTCTACAGCACCTCGGAGGGTATGCTCAAAATAGATGCTAGGTAAGTGGATAGTGGTAAACTTTGAATGTCACTGTATTTTGCTATTTTACTATTCATCTGGTACTCACCATCATTGCACTCTCACCTCTAGCTATACTACAAACTATTATCTTTCACTTTTTCTATCCCTAATAGGTTGGTTAAAATTCAACCTACTGCCAAAACATATATAGGTCATATCCCACCACAGTCAATTCCAGGAGACTATCTCATTTCTCTTATTGCCACTAGCATTTTACTATATCTACTATTCCCTTTTTAGGGCTGCACCTGCGGCATATAGAGATTCTCAGGTTAGAGGTCTAATCGGAGCTACAGCTGCCGGCCTACGCCACAGCCACAGCAACACTGGATCCGAGCTGAGTCTGCAACCTACACCACAGCTCACGGCAATGCTGGATCCTTAACCCACTGAGCGAGGCCTGAAATAGAACCCGCAACCTCATGGTTCCTAGTCGGATTCGTTTCCACTGCACCATGATAGGAATGCCCTTTTTTTAAAAGCTAAAGTATAGTTGATTCTCATAGTTTCAGGTGTATAGCAAAGTGATTCAGTTATATATCTGTATTCTTTTGCAGATTTTTTTCATTATAGGTTATTGCAAGATATTGAATATAGTTCCCTGCGCTATACAGGAGCTCCTTATTTACTTTATATATAGTACACTATTACTTTAAATTATTTATTACTTAAATTACTGAGATTTTAGAGATATTTGATTATACTGAGGTTTTCACTGACATAGATGTGTTAAAATGGGATTGACCTATGGTGGCACATGGTCTCCCAATGGGCTTGCGGTTGGCACTTGCTACTGGAAATGTTCAGGTAGCTGCTCTTTTGATGCTTTCAATTCTTCTAAGTCTTAGATTCAGGGGAATCACTTCTTTCTAATGGAAAACAGATTTCATATTATAGCATCTATATTTAGTGCACTCTTAGTCACTGGATTCTTGTAGTCCTAGGAAAGATACCTGCTTAGAAGTCACAAAGGCCAGGGGAGGTATAAGCAAGTTAGGTTGCTCCTTTCATGGGGCCATCAGCATTCACAGGAAAGAATTATTGCCATACAGGAGAGAGATTCTAGGTGGAAAACTAAGGCCACTTTTACCACTACTTTAATTAATTAATTATTTTTTTTTTTGGCTGCACCCCTGGCATATGGAACTTCCCAGGTCAGGGGTCTAATCCGAGCCACAGCTGCGACCTGCGCCACAGCTGCGACCTACACCACAGCTGCAGCAATGCCAGATCCTTAACTCACTGTGCCAGGCCAGGGATCAAACCTGCGCTGCTGCTGAGACAACATTGGATCCTCAACCTGCTGTACCACAGCAGGAACTTTAAAAAAAAAATAGCAGCTTTATTGAGATAAAATTCACATACAATAACACTTACCCTTTTGTATAATTTGTGTATAATTCAGTGGTTCTGAGTATATTCACAAAGTTGTGTAACCCTCACATTAATATTTTCATCAACCCAAAGAGAAACCCTTATATTCTATAAGGACATCCTCCTCCTCCATCCCCCACCTCCTGGTAAACACCAGTCTACTTTCTATCTCTATGGATGTGCCTATTCTGGATATTTTACATAAATCGAATCATATTTTATGTAGTCGTGTCTGGCTTCCTTCACCTAGCGTAATGTTTTCCAGGTTCATGTATGCTGCAGCACATATTAGCATGTCATCACTTTTTTATGACTGAATAATATTCCATTGTACAGACATACCACATTTGGTTGATCCATTCATGAGATGGACATTTGGATTTTTTCCACTTTTGGAAATTATGGATAATACTGCCATGAACATTCATGTACAATTTTTTTTTGTACTAACAAATGTTTTCATTTCTCCTGGTACAGACCTAGGAGTGGAACTGCTGGATCATATGACAACTCTACATCCAACTTTTTGAGGAACTAGCAAACTATTTTCCAAAGCAGCTGTACCAGTTTACATTCCCATAAGCAGTGTATAATGGTTCCAAATTCTCTACATCTTCACCAATGCTTGTTATCTGTGTGTGTTTTTTTTAATGATTTTAATTTTTTTCCATTATAGCTGGTGTTATCTGCATTTTGATTACGACCATCCTAGTAGGTATGAAGTGGTATTTCAGTGTGGTTTTGTTTTGCACTTCCCTGATGGCTAATGTATTGAGTATCATTTCATATGCTTATTGACCATTTGTGTATCATCTTTGTAGAAATGTCTATTCAGAACCTCTACCCATTTTTTTTTTGCTCATTTTTAAATTGGATAATTTGCCTTTATATTTGTTTCCCAAATGTCTATTATACTTTTTTGGAGGGGGCCCAAAACTGGCATATGGAAGTTCCCAGGCTAGGGGTCAGATTAGAGCTAGAGCTGCCAGCCTACACCACAGCTCATGGAAACACTGGATCCTTAACCCACTAAGCAGCGCCAGGGATTGAACCCGCATCCACATGGACTAGTCAGGTTCATTTCTGCTGAGCCACAATGGGAATTCCTTTCATACATTTTTTTTTTTCAAACTGGAAATTACATAATAGGCATGCATTGCATATATTTACGTCTCTTTAGCCTCTTTTAACGTAGAATACACACTAAAAGACACTGACTAAAGTGACAGACCAGTTGTTCCACAGAGAGTTCACATATTCTAGATTTGTCTGACTGTGGTGTGGTAATCTGTCTGATTGCAGTAATTTGTAACTCCTGTATTTCCAAAAATCTAGGCATCAGATATAAAGACTTGACTGGATCAGGTTTAATACTTTAGGCAAGAATCCTTCATGGCTGAAACCATATAATTTAGCCTGACCCATACTTTTTTGTTGGTATATTTGATTACTTGATTAAGATGATGTATTAGCCTTCTTGAGAGAAACAGATCAACAGAGTGTGTGGGGCTGGGGTGGTGGGGAGGGAGGAAGGGAGGAGGAGGGAGATACTTATTTAATGGAACTGGGTTGTATAATTGAGATGTAATTCACATATCATAAAGGCTTGATAAGTCCAATATTCTGAATGGGCCTATGCTGAATCCATAGATCATTTTGGGAAGAATAAACACTGTAATGATAGTGAGTTTTCCAACTGATAAAAATATCTTCACTTATTTTCACCTTCTTTATATTTCTGCCAGCAATGTTTTTTTAACTTTCATTGTTTAGATCTTATACATCTTTTATAAAGTTCTTTTCTAAGTTTTTTTTAAGCTTGTTGGTGCACTTATAAGAGGAATTTTTAAAAATTTCACTTTCGAATTACTGCTTATAGTACAGAAACATACTTAATTTTTTTTCTTTTTGGCCACGTACACGGTGTGTAGAAGTTCCTAAGCCAGAGATCAAATCTGCACCACATCAGTGACCTGAGCCTACAGCAGTGACAACACTGGGTCCTTAACCCACTGCACCACCAATGTACTCCGAGGACTGTTTTATTTTTAACTTGCAATCTTTTATGCTTTCTATTTTTTTCTTATTATTGTTAGGAAATTATACTTCATTGAATAAAAATAGTGAAAGTAGGTATCTTTGTTTTGCTCCCAATATATGGGGCTAACTTTCAAAATCTGACAAAGAATGATGCTAGCTCTAGGTTTTATAGATGCTGTTAATCAGAATGAGGAACTTTCCTATTTCTAAGTTGTTAACTTTAAAAAAAAGATTCAATGTTCTCAATATATTGTAAAATAGTCATCACAATAATTCTAGTTAGCAATTATCACCACAAATAGTTACAGAATTTTTTTTCCTTGTGATAGGAACTTTTAAGATCTACTCTTAAGAGTTTTTGTTGTGGTTCAGTGGGTTAAGAACCTAACACAATGTCCATGAGGATAGGGGTTTAATCTCTGGCCTCACTCAGTGGGTTAAGGATCCAGCGTTTACTGAAAGCTGTGCTGCAGGGCACAGTTGTAGCTCAGATCTGTGTTGCTGTGGCTGTGGCACAGGCCTCAGCTGTGGCTCCAATTCAACCTCCAGCCCAGGAAATTCCATATGCAATACAGTATTTTCAAAATTTAATTTCATTTAATCACATCTGCAGCATATGGAGGTTCCCAGGCCAGGGACTGAACTTGCCTCACAGAAGTGACAATGCCAGACCTTTAATCTACTAGGCCACTGGGGAACTCCTGCAATACAGCATTATAGACTACAGTCACCATGCTGTATATTACATCTCCATGACTTATTATAACTGGAAGCTTGTATCTTTTGACTCCTTTCACCCATTTCACCCACCATCCCAGACCTGGCAACTACCAATCTGTGCTCTGTATTTATTAAGCTTGATTTTACTTTATTTTTCAGATTCCACATATGAGTGACATCATACAGTATTTGTCTTTCTCTGACCTATTTCACTTAGCATAATACCCTCAAGGTCCATTCATGTAGTCACAAATGGCAAGATTTCATTCTTTTTAATGGCTTAGTCATTTCTCACATTGCCTCAATAATATAGTAAAAGCATGATAACCACTACAAAACAACTAAAAACAACAAACAAAATAATATTTATGAGTTATTCTGAGCAGGCCAGAGGAACCTGTACTTTTAGGTCACTATTCCTTGGCAATAAAACATGAATAACACGCCTGAAACCATTATGCAAAAAAAATGCTAAAGATTAAGCAATACTATCAAAGAAGAAATGTAAATAGTCACACAACCGCACTTGTAGAATGGATCATTTGCATAATAATGAAGAGTCAAAGTTTGAAAAGTGGGGTGGGGGACACAATAAGGGGAGGGTGTGACACACAGTCAATTTTCTATACAACTTGGAAATAGTCTTTTTTGAGATCACTGTGGAAGAGTTCAGATTCCCGAGATGCATTTCTGCTCACACTACATTTATTCTCTTGGGTTTCCTGCTTTCTTTCTGCCTATTCCAACTTGCTTAAAACACACACAGGTGCACTCATACCTTTCGGTTAGTACTGGCTTGAGGAATATAAACACCTTGTAATGATTACCTTATTGAGCGATAACCAATAAGGAAAAAAAATCCAAAATAAAAGATGAATTAAGTTCGAGTAATTCGAACTACTGGGTTTGGATTATTTACACCAATGTCATTCTAGTGGGCGAGAACACTGGACTAAGTGCTTACATGTGTTCTGCACTTAAACCTTCTAACACGTCAGTGAAGTAGATGTTAGTACCCTGTTCTGAGATGGAAACACTGAGGCTTCATGGCTACATCCCTATCTGCCTGTCTTTACCATCCATGATTAAAGCTCCTGCATTCATCATTCGTGATGCCCTATTCTTTGGGAATTAATTACTCCCTCTGCCCACAGAAGTAGGCTCCAGCCAGCCAGTCAAGATTCTGCTTTGTGTCCCTGACCCCTGGCCATAGTCTATCAGAAGAGGAAAGGACACCTGATGCTGTGGCTGGAGTGCCAAAACTTGGCAACTGTATGATGCCTATTTTTCTGCCCTGGGAGTAGAGTATCAGAGTCTGGAGAGATAAGGAAGAAGGAAGCAGACCCAGTGAGAACCGCCTAGGAAGACTTCCTTCCCTGGGCTGCTCTGAAACAACTCTATATTTTATTTTAAATTCCCCTTTCTTAAGTGAACTCAAGTTGGTTTCCAATAAACGTAACCAAAAGAAACTTGGCTGACGTTTCCCTTCCTCATGTGGATATGAGGCAATTTTCAGTAGAAATTCTTGTGATAATTTTAGAGTTAGAAGGTCACAATATACTTCCAGAGCTAGTAAGAGCTTCAGAGATTATTTCCTCTCTCCCATTACTTTGCAAATGGATAAGCCAAACTCAGAGAGATGAGATGACATTCCAAAGGTGTTTTAGTTAGCTGGTGGCAAAGTTGGGACCTATTTTCCTTCATGTTTTTTACTTGCTTAGTGTTATTTCTTCTACGGCTGGAGATTCAATCAGTAACATTAATGACATACCATTAATGAGACAAGTACATTCTGGAATGAAGCACAAACCCATTCACACCCTCATATGTTCTCGCACCAGTTACTCCCAGTTTATAAAGAGGATTCCACTTCAGAGGTTGGTGGTATGGCATGTGAGAAACATTTTCTCACAAAACAGTGGCATACATAGTGGTTATGGCCCCAGGTTGGCCCCTGTATAACCTACCCAACCCCCAACATAATTCCAAGGGAATTCTGAGGGAAAAGAATCTCTGCAATGGGTATCAAAGGCTGAAGGGCCAACAGGTGGCTGGGTAATCTCAGACAAATTACTTAATCTCTCTGAGCTCCTAAAAAACACAGTAATTATTTAGAATCATGGAATTCCAGTTTGACAAGAACCTTAAAGGTCTACTTCTAATTTCTAAGATACTTGTGATCACGAATTTTCAAATATGCTGAAAAACCAGTACAACAAACGTATTTCCACCACCTAGATTCAACGATCGTTAGCATTCTGCCATATCTGCTTTACTTGTCCTTTTTTTTTAACCATTTGAAAGTAAGCTGAAAACCCAAATATTTCAGCATGCACCTCCTAAGAATAAAGATATATGCCTATGTTACAGGTATTAATAAATGTTTTCTGTAAAGGGCAGATAGGTTTTAGACCACATGGTCTCTGTTTCAACGATCCCACTCTGCAGCTGTTCATGGAAACATGCACAGATAACATATAAACAAATGGGCATGGTTATATTCTAATAAAACTTTATTTATAAAAATAGGCATTTAGTCTGCAGGCTATAGGTTGCTGACTTCTGCTATATAATAATAACACTGTTTTAACAACTAAAGTTAACAATAATTATCTA
>PVHT020000019.1:798293-830885 GCA_004024745.2 Catagonus wagneri | reverse complement strand
AACAATAATTATCTAAATATTATCTAACAACTAGTCCACATTCAAATTTTTGCAGTAGTCTTCAAATGTCTGCGTTGTTGTTTTTCAACCAGGATTCAATCAAGAGTCGCAGCCTGGGGAGTTCCTGTTGTGGCTCAGTGGTTAACGAATCCAACTAGGAACCATGAGGTTGCGGGTTCGATCCCTGGCCTTGCTTAGTGGGTTTAGGATCCGGCGTTGCCGTGAGCTGCGGTGTAGGTGGCAGACGTGGCTCGGATCCCGCGTTGCTGTGGCTGTGGCGAAGGCCGGCAGCTATAGCTCCTGTTAGACCCCTAGCCTGGGAACCTCCATATGCCACGGGTGCGGCTCTAGATAAAGGCAAAAAGACAAAAAAATTAGTCACAGCCTGCATCTCAAACTCCTTTTGGAAGCCTAGTGATTCTATACCTCTGTGTGCCTCCCTAAAAGCTAAGCCATACGGGTGCCTAGGTCCCTACAATAACAAAGAATTGTATAACTGGTAACTGAAAACTAGGCTATGGATTGCTGCTTATAAATCTTAAAACAATGTCAAAGAGATTAAAAACCATTGCACTCTGCTGAAATTTATGTTTGCGCATATAGAACAGTAATATCTATCAACTGCCTATCAATATATCAATTATCTACTCTACATGCTATCAATATACTACATAACATAAGGTCAACTATATACTAATGGCACCATCAACTTAATTAAAAACTAATGAAATAATTAATAATAACAATTATAGGAGTTCCCATCATGGCTCAGTGGCTAACAAATCTGACTAGGAACCATGAGGTAGCAGGTTCGATCCCTGGCCTTCCTCAGTGGGTTAAGGATCCGGCGTTGCCATGAGCTGTGGTGAAGGTTGCAGACGCAGCTAGGATCCTGTGTGGCTGTGGTGAAGGCCAGCAGCTTCAGCTCCTGTTAGACCCCTAGCCTGGGAACCTCCATATACCGCGAGTGCGGCCCAAATAAGGCAAAAAAAAAAAAAAAAAATTATAGTTAAGTTTATTCAAAGGAGGAATCGAGTACTTACCTAGAAATAGGACAATCAAGAGGACTATAATAGTAAGAAAAGCCTTGTTCCAGAAAGTTGCAATTTTACTCCAGAAGCTAAATGAAAAAATCTTCTGCCATCTGTAAAGCAATACAATTACATTAGGTTTTAAAAAAAATATTAAAAGAACGTTTTGAGATACTTTCTAAATACTGAACTAACATTTTGGTAGTTGTGTAGTGAGTGAAAAGAATGACAGAGATTTAAATTTTTATGTCATATGAGAGAATTATCAGTTCTTAGCAAAAAGAATGTCTCATGAAATAAAGGACAACTTCCTTCAAATTTAATAATACTGTGATATTTGGTTATCTTTGGTCTGGTGGCTTAAATATTCTAAAGTAAAAATAACTTTTAAAGTAAATACACATTAGGAGTTTCTGCTGTGGCTCAGCAGTAACAAACCCGACTAGTATCCATGAGGATGTGGGTTCAATCCTTGGCTTTGCTCATTGAGTGAAGGATCCAGTGTTGCAATGAGCTGTGGTGTAGGTCACAGAGGCAGTTTGGATCCCAAGTTGCTGTGGCTGTGGTGTAGGCCGGCAGCTGTAGCTCTGATTCAACCCCTAGCCTGGGAAATTCCATATACTCTAAAAAGACAAAATAAGTAAGTAAATAAACAAATAAATAATACATGATCAAAACCTTAAAAACGAATTCTTATAGTAAAATGTTAAACTCCTGATAGAATTTATCACTTTATACCTTCCCTAATAAGGATAATAACTCAAATAACAAATATTTATTTTCATAACAACTAGCAACATTTCAGGAGTAGGGAGATCTGACTCTCTATACTATTTATTTTTTTAAAATAAAAATAACAGATTCATTTTTACCATCTACTCCAAGTAAAAGAGCTTCCCTTTTATCACAAGGTAATTTAAGAAAATCACTGAGGTATTATACACATAGAGTAAAATGCAAAATCTTAAATATATGGCTTGATGGATTTTTACGTGTCGAACAATATAATCAAAAACAGAGTGGTAAGAAAACGTGGATTATAAATGGCAATGAGTGACAAAGTAATCCATCACACAAGTGGAAATGTAACTATCTTTGCATAAGGGCTTTTAGAATGGATAACACAACAGTTCCCACTGTGGCTCGGGGAAATGAATCTGGCTAGCATCCATGAGGATACAGGTTTGATCCCTGGCCTCGCTCAGTGGATTAAGGATCCAACGTTGCTGTGACCTATGGTGTAGGTGTATTCTATAAAGCAAACAGTCAAATTCTCACAACTTAAAAAAGTTTTAAGGAGTTCCCGTCGTGGTGCAGAGGAATCGAATCTGATTAGGAGCCTTGAGGTTGTGGTTTCATCCATGGCCTCGCTCAGTGGGTTAAGGATCCGGCATTGCCATGAGCTGTGGTGTATGTCGCAAAGGCGGCTCGGATCTGGTGTTGCTGTGGTTGTGGTGTAGGCCGGCAGCTGTAGCTCCGAATTGACCCCTGGCCTGGGAACCTCCATACGCTGTAGGTGCGGCCCTTAAAAAAAATGCGAAGAAAAAATAATAATAATAAAAAAAAAGTTTTAAGATTAGGTTTTGAAAACAACTCTAAGTAATAACATGAAATTGGTGGAGTAATGGAGATTAATACAGATGCAGTTTCTTTTGCTTCTATGCTTCCAAACCAGACACTGCTCAAATTTTACATTACAGAAATTTGCATTTTTAGAAAGAGAATATAAGTGGCAACACCTTGATCTAGGTCCAAATGTAAAGTCACATTTCAAGTAAACTGGCAGCATAAAAGGGAGCACAAAAGAGATCCCCTATAGGAACAACAAGAAGTTTATAAGGCTTAATTCAAGGAAGAGCTAATAAGAGCTACTATATAGAATCCTTAGTATAGTTCTCTTCTAAGCACTTTTACATGTTTTAGCTCATTTAATCATTCCAACCAATACACGAGGTGGATGCCCATATTACCTCCATTTTACAGATGAGGAAACTGGCCAGAGATAGTAAATACATGCCCAAGCTCACACAGTAACAGAGCGAGTTGGCATACAAATTCAGGCATTCTGATCTCTGAGCATGTATGTGTTTCATTTTGTTTTCGGCCGACCCTGCAGCATGTGTAAGGTCTGGGCCCAGGGATCAAACTCATGACACAGCCAGAACCTGAGCCAAAGCAGTGATAACGCCAGATCCTTAACCCGCTGGGCCACCAAGGGAACTCCTCTGAGCATGTGTCTTTAACCAGCAGGTTACGTAAGAAAAAAGTAGACAAATTAACTGAAGATTGAAGCCTCTTCCTTGAAGATTATGGTGATTACACATATAAAGATGAAAAGGTGTGGATACACACAGCAAGAACACATTGTAAATTATCTGTGTGCATACATACCACATTTTTCTTACATATATTTGTATATGAGAATATATTTATATAATGTAAGTATATAGACACAAATCTATCAAATAACTACTTGATCAGAATAGGAAAATAAATTATATTTGGCAAACTTTTTTTGTCAATTCTTAAGCCTTACTTACAAGTCAGATGTTTCTTTCTTTTGAATATAGGATTCTATTGCTGCAAATATTACCAAAAAAACTTAACAGGGTCATACTGAGGATTTGAAACAAAATTAATAGCATAAGAGATAGAACCATGGAAAAGAAAGGCTGAAAGACAGATTCTTGTCCAGAAATGCCATAGATCAGCTAGATAATCTTAGACCACTTTCCAAAGAATGAGCGGGTTGAGGGAGTTCCCTTGTGGTGCAATGGGTTAAAGATCTCGAATTTTCACTGCTGTAGCTCATGTCACTTCTATGGTGTGGTTCAATCTCTGGCCCAGGAACTTCCACATGCCGTAGCCCCCCCCCCCCAAAAAAAAAGGAATGAACAGGTTGAATAAAATTATCTTGAAGGCCCCTTCTTATGGTATAATTTTCTCTTCTATAAGGAAAAATAGTGATGATATAGCTAATAGACAAATACAAAAGTGAGTAAAAATCTAGGTAGGAAAAGAAGCAAGTTAGAAGTTGTGAAAGATTATTGGACCCTGAGTATAAATAAAAACTTTCATAAGTCTCTTCCGGTCAAAGTATTTTTACCAAATTTCAGTAGGTTATCTTTAGGATCTCATTTATAAAAGATTTTCTTTCATGTGAACAAGTATCTTACAACCATTTTTTTTTTTTTTAATGGCCGCACCTTTAGGTCCAGGGATGGAATCTGAGCTGTAGTTGCAGCAATCCTTTGCTGAATCTTTTTAACCCATTGCTCTGGGCTGGGGATGGAACCTGGCATTTGCAATGACCCCAGCCTGCTGCAATTGGATTCTTAACCCACTGTGCCGGAACGTAGTGGGAACTCTTGCACTATTTTTTTTTGTCTTTTTCGGTTTGCATCCTCAGCATATTGAGGTTCCCAGGCTAGGGGTTGAATCAGAGCTGTAGCCACTGGCCTACACCACAGCTACAACAACGCAGGATCCAAGCCATGTCTGTGACCTACACCATAGCTCACGACAATGCTGGATCCTTAACCAACTGAGCAAGGCCAGGGATTGAACCTGCATCCTCATGGATACTAGTCAGATTCATTTTCACTGAGTCACAAGGGAAACTCCTGTCTTGTAACATTTTTATGTATGTATTTCATCATGGAATCTGGATCTAAAACTGAACTCCTAATAAGTGGATCCAAGGCTTCAATTAAAACAGACTTGTGAAGGTCCTTTATTAGCATTTATAATATATTTTCATTAATTCTGTGAGGATAAAGTAGTAAAACTGCCATTAAACAAACATTAATGAAGTAGTGAGACCAAAACTAAGACTCATTTAAAGGCTTAAATTTCTTTTTTTTTTAAGGGCCTCACCTGCGGCATATGGAAGTTCCCTGGCTAGGGGTCGAATCAGAGCTGCAGCTGCAGGACAATGTCATAGCCACTGCCAGATCCCAGATCCTAGCCAACTCTGAGACCTACCTACACCACAGCTCACAGCAACAGTGGATGGATTCTCAACCCACTGAGTGGCCAGGCATGGAACCTGCATCCTTCTGGACACTAGCGGGGTTCTTAACCAGCTGAGCCACACTAGAACTCCTAAGCTTAAGTTTCAAATCATCATTCCACCACCCCAGTGAAATACTTCTACACCCATGTCCTGGAAACATCATTTACCATTTACTTTATAGTTTATTGTTCTAATTCAGGTCAATAAAGCAAAGGTAAAAGCTGATGTGACAAGACAGGTGTCAAAAGTATGACTAGTAATCAACAGAACCAAAGGCCCATGTCCTTTTCATTTTAGAAGGAAGGGGCGAACAGTTATTTGTACATATGTTTTATATAAAATGATATTTTAATATGGTTATTATACATTACCTGATTGGTTTGTGAGTTTATTTTTTATTTTTTTGTCTTTTTGCCTTTTTAGGGCTGCACTTGCGGCATATTGAGGTTCCCAGGCTAGCGGTCTAATCAGAGCTGTAGCCGCCGGCCTACGCAACAGCCACAGCAACGTGGGATCCGAGCCGCCTCTGCAACCTACTCCACAGCTCACGGCAACGCCGGATCGTTAACCCACTGAGCAGGGCCAGGGATCGAACCCGCAACCTCATGGCTCCTAGTCGGATTTGTTAACCACTGAGCCATGACGGGAACTCCGTGAGTTTATTTTTATTTAAAAAGCACCTTTTATATAATCAACACTCAAACTCTTTTAATCCGAAAACTTTTCCATAACACACTAAACCACCCAAAGAACTAATCATATATTGATTATTGTAAGGATTTGGAGGTTTCCTACCTCTGAGGAGGAATAAAAGGTAGACAGAAGATTAAAATGAGTCCTATTTCAGCGTAAAGAAAAGTCGCAACGGCCGCCCACTGAAGTGTCATTTTTTTTCTTCACACCTAAATAGAGAAAACGTTTTATTTTATTCCGTCGCCTTTCAAAGAAAACTGGGTTAAAGGCCAAGCCCGCGGGGCACAATGCTTCCGGGCCCGCCGCCTTCCCCTAAACCGCAGGCGCCCGGCGGTGATCCGCAGCGGGGCCGCAGGGGAGGGAGCAGGACAAGGATGGGCTTGGAGGCCGGGTTTCCACCTCCCCGGCAGTCTCGCAGAACCGACCCGGCGGCCCTGGCAGCGCCACGGCCGTCCTTCCCGTCCACTTTTCGCGGCGTCAGCAGCTTAACGCACCCTCCGCTAACGCCCGCGCCCAGGGGCCCTCCCGCTCCGTTAACGCGCCGGGCCCAACCGCGGGTGGAGCGGCACGACCCCGCGCTCCACGCCTCCTCGGGCACCGGGGTCCCTCGGGCTCCCGCCCGGCCTTACCCCGCCAGCGGCCGCCCGGCTGCCCGCGCTGCTCCGCGGCCGCAGACGCGCGGGACGTCACACGCCGCGGCGGGGGAGGGGGCAGGGAGCGCCCCACCCTGCCCCCCTCCCCCCCGCCCCAGCCTCCGCGCCTTCCGCTCACTGTCGCCACTCGGGCCTCGGCCTCCGCTCCCCGCCGCCCCGGGAGGAGCTGCGAACACGATCATTAGCAATAATTGTTTTCTAATTGGTGGTGGAGTTAGTGGGTGACTGACTCTTCGATCCCGTGCTTGGGGCTCCCAACTGCAACTTCTGCGCGAGAGCCGACTTAAAATTTCTCATAAAGTGTTGTTTGGTAGGAGGGGTGCGGTTAACCGACGTCCTGAAAGAGCTTGGCGGGTCCGTGGCGCTGGAGCAGGAGCAGCGGATAGGATGCTGCTGGTTCAGGGGACGTGTCTAAAACGCTCTCCTTTCCTGGTCGGTATTTCGCCATAGGTAGTTTCGTAGTCTCCAGTTGGGCCATAGGTAAAAACGGAAAGGTAATTTGATTGGGTGGTTGTGCCGCATTTTGTTCTGAGAATGTAGAGTCAAAACACCCTTCGTGTAACGTTTAATGCTCTTGTCCAAGGGCTGGGAAGTGGAAATACATTTTAGGGTGATGTTTGGGGGCTGATGGGAAAGGAAAACGTGGGTATGAGTTTATTCTTCCAATTACTATTTTACGGGCTTTCAAATTGCGTGAATATACTCAAATTATTAAAGATGTCCCCCCCATATTAACTTGTCATTAACGCACATGAAAAGTATTGTCCTAGAGACAATTGTTTTGGGAACGTTAAAGAAATGATGAAAATTGGGAATTCCCATCCTGGCTCAGCGGAAATGAATCCGACTAGGAACCATGAGGTTCGATCCCCGGCCTAGCTCAGTGGGTTAAGGACCCGGCGTTGCTGTGGCTGTGGCATAGGCCGGCAGCTACAGCTCCTACTAGACCACTAGCCTGGTAACCTCCACAGGCCAGGGGTGTGGCCCTAAAATGACAAAATGACAAAAAAAAAATGATGAAAATAAAGTCGGTGGTTATTGAATACAAAAAGACCACATTTAAGTCAGTGCTTTTTCTTCTCACAAATATACTTGATTACATAGAAAAAAGATTTACAACAAATTAATAAATTAAATTCGTGTAGACTCCTTACTTTTCTTCATTGGTTCCTTTGAAAGGCTGTGCACTTTAATTATGCTGCTGTTGTCACAACACTCAAGTATAACTGACTTCAGAGTTAATTTACAAACATAAAAATGACAAGTTTTGACTATAGCTCCTATTTGCTTGTATACTACTTACATTTAATGAAAAAGCCGGTTATCCTTAAAAAATCCACTAATGCTATAAAATTTGGTTGTGATGATCGTTGCACAACTATAGATGTAATAAAATTCACTGAGTAATTTAAAAATAAAAATAAAAAAAGAGCACATAATGTGCCTAAAAAATAATACCAACACAGTGCTTATGTTAAAATGGATTCATTTAATGTCCCCAAACTCTTGAATTAAACTATTTTAGTTTATTTATAATGGTTTTTATGTTATAATAGATGAATATATTAATTATGGAACTGCTTTATTTTAACCCAGGATAACTCTTGCAGTAGCACATTTACCACCAACAAACTTCTATTAATAACATTCCGGAACTATGGAACTTTAAAGCTAAAATTATCAACTGCTGAAAGGCATAAAAATAACATTACTAAAAACAGTATATGAAAATTAGGGTTTTAAATTAAAAATAAAAACCTGTTTACCATTCTCCAGGAATTACTATTTCAAATATGGAGTTGTCTCTGGGTGTCTTTGGGGAATTGGCTCCAGGTCTCTCGCAGATTGGAATGTCTGTGGGTCCTTAAGTCCCATATACAAAATCTTCTAGCACCAGGGACCAACTGTGTAATCATCTCCAGATTAGCTACCAAACGTTTTATACTTATGATAAGGGGGATGGAAATAGCTTTCAATCTTCTAAGGATCTAGAAGGCTCAAAATGTGACAAATTTAATGTCACAAAGAATTTCATGGAATCTTAGTTTTAAACACAGAAAACAGCACATCTAACCAAATCTTGTTACATACTATTTATATATTTGCTTTTACTTTTTTTTGTGGGGAGGAACCCCACACCTGAGGCATATGGAAGTTCCCGGGACAGCTGCCAGTCACAGCCACAGCCACTTGGGATCTGAGCCTCATCTGTGACCTACATCGCAGCTCACAGCAACCTTGGATCCTTAACCCACTGAGTCAGGCCAGGGATTGAACCTGTGTCCTTATGGACACTAGCTGGGTTCGTTTCCGCTGAGCCACAACAGGAACTCCCTATTACATACAATTTAAGACAATTCATGAATTAGGAAGTGGCAGTTTGCTTTTCCAATTTGAACTTTTAATTTAAGCCCTGAATGCAATTTTATCCAGAATTTCTTACTTTTCACATAGAGATGTTGGTATTTATTTTCTCAATTTTTGGCACTTATTTTCATTTAAAACATACTTCATGTTAACTTACAGATACTGTATAAGTCATCTTTTATTTATTTATTTTTTGTCTTTTTTTGCCTTTTATATAGAGCTGCACCCGTGGCATGTGGAGGTTCCCAGGCTAGGGGTCTAACAGGAGCTGTAGCCGCCGGCCTACCCCACAGCCACAGCAACGCGGGATCCGAGCCGCGTCTGCAACCTACACCACAGCTCACGGCAACGCCGGATCCTTAACCCACTGAGCAAGGCCAGGGATTGAACCCGCAACCTCATGGTTCTTAGTCGGATTCGTTAACCATTGAGCTACGAAGGGAACCCCTAAGTCATCTTTTTAGTATTAAAAATTTTTATTTAAAAATGTTAAAAACATGATTACTTTAGGGAAAAAAGTTCTCAAATTTTCTAATCCATAATAGGATTCAAAGCAATGTCTGTCAATGTTTGACCCACCTGCAGTCTTCTTTAAAACTAAATTTTGGAGCCACCCTAGAAATCTACTGAATCACAGTCTTTGAGGATGGGATGTAGGAATGAGTTTTAAAAATTCTCTCGGGGCACTGTTTTTATACTAATGTTTGGGAGCCAATGATTTGAAGTAAAAACCAAGATGTGACTTTGGTTGATTTCCCTGCACGTATAAAATAAAGAACATATTAAAATAATTTAGGAAGTTCAGTCAATTCCATAATGGTCTGTAAGGTAATCTAAGACTGCAGATGTGCTAGACAAAGCGTTAAATATTCTTTTTTCCTGCCTTGAAGTTATCTTTTCCATCATGTACATTAAATGCTGATGGAAACACATATAAGGAGTTCCAAGTTCAAGAGCAATGTCAACCCAGTCCCAGATGCATTTCAGTGGGGTTTCCTCATATCCAGCAAACATGGCCGGGTTTGCTAACAGTCCTCTTGCAACCATCACACCTACAAATTAAAGCACATCACATTTGTCCACACATTAAGAACTCATGGTTATAAGGTCAAATTGAATGAAACAAACTGAATATTAAAAAATACTTAATACCAAGATTTCACAATGCCTTAATATTAATTAGTTTAATTCTTAATAAACAATTTAGATGCTTTTTATAAACCAATAAATTTTTTTTTGGTTTTGGCTTTTTTTAGGGCCGTACCTGCAGCATATGGAGGTTACCAGGCTAGGGATTAAATTGGAACTACAGCTGCCGGCCTACACCACAGCCACAGCAATGCCAGATCCGAGCCACGTCTGCAACCTACACCACAGCTCATGGCAATGCTGGATCCTTAACCCACTGAGCAAGGCCAGGGATTGAACCCGTAACCTCACAGTTCCTAGTCGGATTCGTTAACTGCTGCGCCACAACGGGAACTTCTAAACCAATTAAGTTTAAATGAACTTATAAGACTTATTTTTACTATTATTATTTTTTTATGGCTGCATTCCTGGCATATGGAAGTTCCCAGGACAGGGACTGAATCTGAGCCACAGCTGCAACCTATGCAACAGGTGCAGCAATGCCAGATCCTTTAACCCACTGCCCTGGGTTGGGGATTGAACCTGTGCCTTCAAAGGGACCTGCCCTATTGCAGTTGGATTCCTAGTCCACTGTGCTACAGCAGGAACACCAAACTTTTTATTTTTAGGGCCATACCTGGAGCGTATGAAAGTTCCTGGGCCAGAGGTCAAATTGGAGTTGCGACTGCCGGCCTACGCCACAGCAACACCAGATCTGAGCTGCGTCTGCCACCTACACCACAGCTCACGGCAATGCCGGATCCTTTAACCTCCTGAGCCAGGCCAGGGGTGGAACCCTCGTCCTCATGGATACTAGTCGGGTTCATTACTGCTGAGCCACAATGGGAACTCTGACTTTTTTTTTAATTTTTAAATTTTTTTAGGTCTTTTTAGGGCCATACCCACAACATATGGAAGTTCCCAAGCTAGGAGTTTAATTTGAGCCGTAGGTCCCAGCCTACGCCACAGCCACAGCAATGCCAGATCTGAGTCGCATTCATAACCTACACTGTAACTCACAGCAACACTGACTGGATCCTTAACCCACTGAGTGGACCCAGGGATCAAACCTGCATCCTCATGAATACTAGGTGGATTCTTAACTCACTGTGCCAAACTGGAACTTCAGACTTTTGAGTTTTTTAGAAGACTTGTACCTTAAAAAAATTAGTCTTTAGGGTAAAGACTTTAGAGACTTTAGAGTAAATTTAGAGTAAATCTGGATTGTCATAGTTGGGTTTGCTTGAAGTTAGGTTTATTTGCATTTTCTCATCTAGCAATAGGTATCACAGGGCTTGGTAAGACCAAGTTTAAGGGGATAATGAAACTCCATAGCAGTTGGGGTTTCTCTGGCTCTGTGACCACTCTTGCATTCCCTAATTCCCATTTCTATTCTATGTTTTATTTTACTAATAGGCTATGCAGAAGTTTCTTAAATAGTCACTCACTGGATGAGATGGTGGCAGAAAAGTAAATGAATTAACTTACCCCGAATAAAATAATCTGTTGTTAGAAGAATTAACTTTATTTAAATGAACTTCTTAGCTTAAATAGGTATAACAGGAAAACATGGCTCCAATTGAAAGGAAAATAATGAAAATCACATTAACTTGACTTTCCCATCCCTCCTCTTTAATTTTTTTGCTAAAGCCAAAAAACTCAAGTACTTATTTCTTACCATCTGTCCCAGTAACGTGCCACACATTTTCTGCTTCTTTTAAGCTTCTGATGTCTCCATTAGCAATTACAGGTATAGACATATTTTCTTTAATTATTTTAATGGCCTCGTAGTGAACTGGCTGGTGTCTTTCTTCAACAGTTCTTCCATGGACTGTAATCCAGGAAACTCCTGTTGCTTCAGCCTTCCGACAGAGATCTACAGTTCTTGTAAGGTCGTTGTGGATCCTATAATTTCAAAATTATATCTATCTTTTCAGAATACACAAATCTTAACGCTAAAATCAAAAAACTATTTCATCTAGTAGGTTATTTAGTTAGCTTTACTATAGCGTAGTATTACCACTTGTTACTATCAGTAAGGTTCAGGAATCATTTCCTGTTCAAGCCCTCAAATTTAGCTATTTCACTATTGGCAATACATAGGATGACAAAATTAGTTTTACCTAGGGCTCCTCTCTTTTGGCCTTGGTAACTGAAAAACTCATTGAAGTATTGCCACAGATGAATTCAAAGTTGCTATCTTAATATTTTCTGTGCATACCCCCAATCTGTAAGTGGGAGAACTATAATAATTTATCTTGAAATACCAAAAAATGACTTTCTAGTTTATTTTCTTTTCATTGTGAAATCTTCCGATTTTCTACTCTTGGTATTAGGAATGTTTCTTAGCACTAATTAATTAAATAGTACACAGAAAAAGTTGTTTCTTTCGAGAAAGAGTTTTTAATAGAAAATAATTTTAATAAAAATTAAAATAAAAGTATTTTAATTTTTGTTAAAAGATACAAAGAGGTAGGCATTTTGGATTATAAATAAAAATTATGATTCTATATTCACTTGCTAAATGTCTTGCTTCAATATTTTCATATACCAGATATCTCCACATCCCCAGACAAAAAGAGTATTCTTTTAAAACACTTTTTTTTCTTTTTAGGGCCACACCTGCGGCATGTAGAAGTTCTCAGGCTGGAGGTTGAATTGAAACTGCAGCTGCTGGCCTACACCACAGCCACAGCAACATGAGACCCGAGCTGCAGCTGTGACAGGTACTACAGCTTCCAGCAATGCCAGATCCTTAACCCACTAAGTGAGGCCAGGGATCGAACCTTCATCATCACAGACACTTTTGGGTTCTTAACCCACTGAGTCACAATGGGAACTCCAGACAAAAGGAATATTCTTGGAGTTCTCTTGTAGCACAGTGGATTGAAAGTCCAACATTGTCACTGCAGAGGCTCAGGTTGCTGCTGTGGCACAGGTTTGATCTCTGGCCTGGGAACTTCCAAATGCCACAACACCTCCCCCATCCAAAAAAAAAGGGAATATTCTTTTATTTCTTAAGTAATGGACTATCTTGTCAATAGATGAAAATATTACCTTTACCTTATTTTAATAGATACTGAAAATCTGGGATTTTCCACTTGATTCCTCACTTGTTTCACCATATCTTTAACAAGCTCTGGCTTGTTTATTAAGCAAGCTCCATAACCTTCTGCTAATGCCCACCTTTAAAAAGTAAACACAACAACAAATACATTGTAAATAGCTGGAAGACAAGATAACAAAGTCTAAAAGCACTGTAAGTGCATTTATCTATTTTTCTATCCAACAATCTGGAAAGGAACCAGATTTTTAAAATTCATAGATCCAACATTTCCAAGTGTATTGAGATTAGGAAAACATGTTCCCAGATTAAGAAGCACTTAGGGAAAATGGTTTGCACTCGCAAATGGGAAAATTAAAGTTCATTCAACCAAAACAGATTTAAGTATTTGTAATTAATTGCAATTACTTCAGATTTTTAAAATTCCAAATTTGATGTTTATTGTACATAACAAGAGGTTTTATTAATCTTAAGAGTAGAAAGATATTTTTGGCTTACAGCATTCCAACACCACTAAAAAGCTTACTGAATTCTCCTAATGAGTACACAAATATGTCTAATCTGATTTGGATTATGCTATATATAAAACCTTTTTTTTATTCTTTGAACACATTTTAAATTATTGACAGATAATCTAGTACAGTGCCAGGAAGGTAGGGATATTATCATTAAATTAAATACATCTTATCAACACCCAGTTACTCAGACACAACCAAATAGACTACGGTATAGGAAGAAAAGGTTAATTATAAGGTATTCTTATAATTGAAGTAAGAGAAGAAAGTGGTGATCCCACAAATCATAGAATTATAATGTTTAGAGCAAATATGTAGCAGTAAAAATACATTTTAGGGATTGCTATAGACATCAGACTCTCACATAACTACTTATGGATCAGGTTCAAGGCAGATCCACACATAAAAAATTATAGTGGTGAGATGAGACAAAAACCTGTTAAGGGTCTATACATTGTTTTAGCCATAAGTTCTAAATAATATTTCCTTATTTTTTCTTTTTATTTAGAGCTCAAGTTCTTTATTTTCCTTATTTTGTAAGTTTTGGAAAACCAGAATGATAGTTTACCATGTTCACACAGTTTTTTTGTAATCTTTTTGAAAATCCTTCCAACTTCTTTGAGCTTTACCTCTGAGGGCAACCACAGTTAATGTCTATTCCATTCGCATAAGGACAGACTATTCGAGCAGCATCAGATAAAAGTCTTGCATCATTAGCAGCAAACTGAACAATCAATGGGCAATCACCTGATAAAATGAATAGCTCAACATTAAAATTCACAGAAACACACACATATACACCATATGCACACACAGACACAGAGATAACTAATTCTTATGTTTGTATAGTATAAAATAACTTTATAGCTTAAGAAGTATCTGTTCAAACAAGATAGCATTAAAATAATTTAAAATATTTTAAATTACATGCAATTTACACTGGTATAAATTCAAATGTACACAATTTGATGAGATGAAAAGTATAACACTCTTGCCAAACGGACTCCTTTCTGAAAGGTGAAAATTAGCTTAATGAATTCCAGAATGATTTTATGTATACCTGTAAAATTTAAACAACTGTGAACATTCTATGTTCTTTGCTAAGCTAACTGTGTTTTTCCCTGGATGTATCTGGGACCTGTATTCAGACCTGTTTTCCTCTCTTTAGTGGCATATTCCACTGTAATGGATGGGCCATACAGTGTGCATCTAGACAGTTTTTCACTTGTGGCTCTTGCAAACAATGCTGTGATGAGGATACTCTCATATACATGCTTTTATGAGTATATTCAGAGTAAATTCCTAGGAGTATAACTGTTGGGCAGGCATCTAACATTCTGGGAGATATTACAAAATTTTCTTTCAAGAGTTTACCACTACAGATACACACCAATGTAGATGACAGTTCTGGTTTCCTTACAACTTATTCTACACTATATACTGAACACCACATAGTTCTATTTGTGGCCTCCCTCTTCATATTCTTTGCACAGGCCTCTACGTGCAATTTTTCTTTTAGTTGTCCCTTTTTTATTACTGAAATTCTTAAAAATCTTTTTGTCTTTTTAGGGCCGCACCCGCGGCATGTGGAGGTTCCCAGGCTAGGGGTCTAATTGGAGCTACAGCTGCTGGCCTACGCCAGAGCCACAGCAACGCGGGATCTGAGCCGCATCTGCAACCTACATCACAGCTCAGGGCAACGCCAATCATTAACCCACTGAGTGATGCCAGTGATCGAACCCGCAACCTCATGGTTCCTAGTCGGATTTGTTTCTGCTGCACCACAATGGGAACTCCTGAAATTTGTTTTTTAAAACAAAGAAATTAGCTCTGCTCTCTATCATAAACATCAAAAATATATTTTCCCCAGTTTTTGTTAGTCTTTGAGTGTATCTGTATTCTTTTCTTACAAATAAAAGTTTAATTTTTTTTTGTCTTTTTGCCTTTATGTAGAGCCGCACCTGCGGCATATGGAGGTTCCCAAGCTAGGGGTCTAACAGGAGCTGTAGCTGCCAGCCTTCGCCACAGCCACAGCAACGCGGGATCCGAGCCGCGTCTGCAACTTTCACCACAGCTCATGGCAACGCCGGATCCTTAACCCACTGAGCAAGGCCAGGGATCGAACCCGCAACCTCATGGTTCTTAGGAGGATTCGTTAACCACTGAGCCACAAAGAGAACTCCATAAAAGTTTAAATTTTAATATAGCCAAATGTATTAGAGTCTTCCTGGGTTTTAAAGGAAACGTCTTCTTAGATTTCTGGGTATCATTCTAGTTCCTTTGATTCAGAATTTCTTTCTTTTTCTTGTCTTTTTAGGGCCACACCTGCAGCACATGGAAATTACCAGGCTACGTGGTTGAATCCTAGCCACAGCCTCAGCCACAACCACGCCAAATCTGAACAGCATCTGTGACCTGCACCAAAGCTCACGGCAACGCTGGATCGTTTAAATCACTTGAGTGAGGCCAGGGATCGCACCTGTGTACTCATGGATACTAGGCGGGTTTGTTACTGCTGAGGCACAACGGGAACTCCCAATTCAGAATTTCTATGCTAGTACACTGATTTACAAGAGTGGATTATCACGGGATAGCAAAATTTGCTTTTTTCCTATTTAACAACCATTTAAATATACTTGGTCAAACTTATTTTCAATTCAGTGCTAGAAGCTGAGGATACAAATCAACAAGACATAGTTCCAATTCTCAAGGAGTCCATAGTCTAGTGGGAGAGACAGGCCTGGGAAGAGGAAATTAGAGTACAGTAGGATTAAGTGCAACAGAAAATATGTGCTTAGTAGAAAGGACTTTAATGGACAGTGACTAGAACAGTTCGTTGGCCATAACTTGAGAGCATTAAGAAGCAGGAACTGTCCTTTCCCAGAGAGATAGAGATCTGGGGCATAGGCTTGACTAAGATTAGAGTATGTTCAGGGACTTACAATAACTTATAAAGTTGGTGGGCCGTGGAGAGAAACTAATGGAAGGTAAAGTTGGAAAACATGTATTCAGAGGCTAGATCATAAAGAAATTTATATATTATCCATAGGTGCAGGGATTTTACTCTTTAGGTTGGTGGTTCAGAATCACCGGGAGGAGGACTTTTTAAAACAGATTGCTCAACACAAGAGTTTCTGATTCAGTAGGCCTGGAGTGGAGTCTAGAAATTTCCATTTCGGTTTTCAGATAATGATGATGCTACTGGTCTGAGAAATCACACTTTGAGAATAATCACTCTCTCAGCAATGAGTGATCCAAGGAAGATTTTGAGCAGGGAAAAAAAGTGATCAAATTTACATTTTAGAAAGGTCACTTGGGGCTGTCTGGATAGTTTGGAATGGGGTAAGATCAGAGGCCATGAGATAGGAATCTTATCTCATAGTCCAGGTGAGAGGATGGAGGCCTTAAAGAAGGCTGACTTACACTTTGATATATTATCAGGCATTGAATAAAAATATATTTTAAAAAGTTTATTAAAACATACAAAAAATTAAAAAATCTTAAAGTAAAATCTCTAAATTGCATTGTCTCGGATTAGACAAAAGAGTGTTGAAGGTTTTTTTTTCCTTAAAGTTTTACAAAGGCAACAAACTCTGGCTTTCACATACCTTGGTTTGTGGTAAATTCACTGTCTCTGGCTTTTACAGATTGGACAAAATCAGCAGCAACTATCATTGGTGTATAGCACAGATCACAACTGTATTTTCTTACCAGTGTTCTAAAAGCCAACCTGTGAGCACATAAAACTTTAATTAGGCATTCAGAAAACATCATAATCCTATATACTCTGGAGTTTAATTTAGTTAATTATTAAATATTTAGGGAAAGTTCTGCCTATGGGAAGATGCAGTGGATGTACTCTTCCCTATTCTGCCTTCCTAGTATAACTAAAAATTCTAGATATTATATGTAAAATAAACATAAGGAAACTTTGAAAGGTGGAGAGAAGAGAGCAGACAGACCTAGTGACCTTGGGCAGGACCTAGGGAATAATAATGCTGAGTTCTCTGGGTTTTCTTTTGCCTTGAATATCCTAGAGACAAAAATAGCCCCAGCAAAAGCCTGCTCTTTCTAACCAAAGGACCAGGAGAGGGGCAAAAAGCTTTGAGATAACAATGGTTCTACTCCAGCCCAACACCAGAGGAAAAAACATGGCTCCCACATCCACAAGCAAAGGTTGAATGGGGAGCCCAGACGTCTACCTTTCTAAAGCTCTAACAAGGTTCTTCAACACCCCTCTACATGGTATTAGAGAAGGCCGAGTAGGAAGCTGGGACTTCAATCCCTAGTATCACAGAGGGATACTATACTTTGGTCAGTAACACAGAGGGTATCAGTGGACATGACGTGGGGAGCCTTGAATTCCATACTTACCCAGCAGTAGCCTGGTGCCCTGTGTCCTTCTCCCTCCTCCCACCCACCCCCCGCAGGGAGTAGTGTCAGAGAATGCTCAGTGAAGAGCTGAAGAGCAAGGACTTTCATCATTGCCCAGCAGTTACCAAGACACTCCTCGCATCGGGAGCTGGAACTCTCACCCCTGTTCAGCAGTAATGAGAAGCCCCATGCCCCACGTTGTCAAAGGAGACCAAGTGGAAAAGCAGGACTTCTGCCTCCACCTGAAAGTAATGAGGTGGTGCTTTCTCAACCTTCCCCTGCTGTGGTGGTGTCAGAAAAAGCTAGTTAAAGAACAAGTTTCAATATTCAGAATCAATCACTGTAATCCACCCTATTAAAGGCTAAAGAAGAAAAAAAATCACATGATTGTGCCAACTGATGCAGAAAAAGCAGTTAACAAAACAGTATTCATTTGTGATAAAAAAAAAACAACTCAGAAAAACGGAGAATCTTCTCAACTTGTTGAGGTGCATCTACAAAAAATTCTACAGTCAACATTATACTTAAAGGTGAAAGAATACCTTCCACCTAGATCAGTAACAAGGGAAAGATGTCTGCCTGTATCATCTTATTCAACACAGGAACTTTGGTCAGTGCAATAAGGCATGAAGAATAAAAGGCATATGATGGAAAGGAAGAGTTGAAACTATATTTGCAGACGACATGATTGTCTTCTTTGACGATCCCAAGGAATTTATAAAAAGAACCTCCTAGAACCAGTAAGTGAAATTTAGCAGGTTCAGAGGATATAAGATCAACACACAAAAAGCAATTCTACTCTTATATACCAGCAATAAACTCATGGACGCTGAAATTAAAAGTACAGTAATAACAGAGTGTAAGCCTTACAAAATATGTACTGAATTTGTACATTGAGAACTATACAACACTGATGGAAGAAATCAAAGATCTAAATAAATGGAGAGACATACTGTGCTCATGAGGAGACACAACACAGAAAATGATTCCGTTCTCCCCAAATTGACATACATATTTAATATAATTCTTATGGAAATTCCAGCAAGATTTGTTTGTGGTTACAGAAAAGATCATCCTAAAATTTACTTGGAAAGGCAAAGGAACTAGAAAAAGAAAAAAGTAGGATTTGGTCTAATTTTAAGACATCATTATATGTATGTGATCAAGACTGTGTGGTACTGGCAGAGAGAAAAACACAGATCAATGGATTAGACAGAGAAAGCAGAAAAAGAACCATACAAACATGCCCGACTGAGTTTTGATAAAGATGCAAAAGTAAGTCACTTTCTAACCAAAGATAGAAACATAACCTTTTAACAACTGTGATGGAGAAATCAGACATCCATAGGCAAAAAAATTAGCCTCGGAGTTCCCGCACTGGCTCAGCAGGTAAAGAACCCGAATGGTATCCATGAGAATGTGGGTTTGATCCCTGGCCTCTTTCAATGGGTTAAGGATCCAGCATTGCCATGAGCTGTGGTGTAGGCCAAAGGCATGGCTCAGATTCCACGTTGCTATGGCTGTGGTGTAGGCCAGCAGCAGCTATAGCTCCAATTTGACCCCTAGCCTGGGAACTTCCATATGCTGTAGGTGCAGCCCTAAAAAGCAAACAAAAAAAAAAAAAAAAAAGGAAAAGAAAAGAACCTCAGCCAAAGTCTCACACTTACATGAAAATTAATTTAAAATCATAAACTTAAATATAAAAGATAAATTAGAAGACTTTGAGAAAAAAATGGGAGAAAATCTTCAGTATCCAGAGCTACAGAAATATTTTCATACTCGACAACACAGGCATAATTTTCCAAAGGAAAAATTGATAAAAATTGACTTCATCATTAAATAAAATGTTCCTCTCCAGAAGACCTTGTTAAGAGGCTGAAAAGACAAGCCACATGTTGGGAGAAAATATATGCAAACCACATATCTGACAAACCAGTAGTATCTAGAATAGAGAACTTTCAAAACTCGAGAGTAAATAAAACCAAAACAAAAAAAAAGGCAAACTGATTCAAAAACGTACAAAGGGCGAGAACAGACATTTCTCCAAAGACATACAAATGGCCAATGAGCACATGAAAAGATGATCAACATCACTAGAAAGATACAAATAAAACCCACAGGAGTTCCCTTGTGGCTCAGTGCATTAAAGATCCAGCATTGTCACCGCTGCGGCGAGGGTTAGAACCCTGGCCTGGGAACTTGTGCATTCCAAAGCTAAAAAAACAAATAAAACCAAATGAACAACAAAAATCTCAGAAAATAACATATATTGATGAGAATGCTGAGCAACTGAAATTCTCGTGTACTGCTAGAAGGAATGTAAAATGGGGATAAATGGATATACAAAATGTAGAATATACATACAATGAATATTATTCAGCCTTATAAAGGAAGGAAATCCTGATACATGGCACATCACGGGTGAAACGAGGCTCATTGAATTCACTTGAGGCTCAGTGAATTAAGTCAGTCTTAAAAAGACAAATACTACCGGAGTTCTCGTCGTGGCTCAGCGATTAACGAATCCGACTAGGAACCATGAGGTTGCGGGTTCGATCCCTGGCCTTGCTCAGTGGGTTAAGGATCCAGCGTTGCCGTGAGCTGTTGAGGTTGCAGACGCGACTTGGATCCCGTGTGGCTGTGGCAAAGGCCAGTGGCTACAGCTCCTGTTGGACCCCTAGCCTGGGAACCTCCATATGCCACGGGTGCGGCCCTAGATAAGTCAAAAAGACAACAACAACAACAAAAAAGACAAATACTATCTGGTTCTATTTAGGACATACGGACATACACACAAGAACTCAAGCGTGGATTATGATCCCAAAACTGGGCATTTGAAGATCCCATGTGGTAGGTGGTCTTTTAAAAAGTCAGAACATAAGAAGGAAATCACACCTTAGCTCATTAACCATTTAACAGTACTTACTTTGAATATCTAACCATCGGAGCACAGACTTTTACCAGCTGCCCAGAATGAAACAATTCGATTGGATCTTTTTTTCTTGACATGCTGTGTGGTCTGTAGGCACTCTTCATGAACACAGATTTGTTTCAAATCTGAAACAGATAATCAGTTTGCATAGAGGAAAGTTTCTTTTTCTTTCTTCCTTCCTTTCCTTTCTTTCTTTTTTTGTCTTTTCTAGGGCCTCAACTGAGGCATATGGAGGTTCCCAGGCTAGGGATCCAATCAGAGCTGTAGCCGCCAGCCTACGCCACAGCCCCAGCAACCAGGGATCGGAGCCGTGTCTGCGACCTACACTACAGCTCATGGCAACGCCGGATCCTTAACCCACTGAGCAAGGCCAGGGACTGAACCCGCAACCTCATGGTTCCTGGTCGGACTCGTTAACCACTGAGCCACAATGGGAACTCCGAGAAAAGATACTTTCACTTGATGAATCTCATCATTCTTACAATTTCAGTTGCCAAGAACTTATATTTTTCATCAGGCTTGTGGGCTTAGGAATCTTATCAGCTTCTTTCCACAGTATCAAATAGGATACTACAGAATTCTGACTCTATTTATAAGCCACATATAATTTTCAGCACCCTGTGAAATTATGTATGACACTTATTATTCTGTACAAATTATGCTTGTTCAAATCAAATACTAACAGTTTTGAATCTATACTTAACTCACTATAGTAACATTTTCTGCTCAAATTGATAAATGCTCAGGATGTGTTAAATGACAAGAATTTTTCCTGGAATACATACTAAGATTTTCCACACTACTTTTTAGTTTTTCCATATTATTTTGGTATTGAGAAATCAAAAAATTTCAATCGAATCATTTCATATATAATACTACATATGTCTGGCAGTTTGAAGTACGTTGTTTTACCCAGGAAATTTAAATGGCATTAACAGGACAACTTAAACTAGTTAGTGTTTAAAAAGAAATACTGGTATGTTTGGGAGTTCCCTGTGGCTCAGCAGATAAAGATCTGTTGTTGTTGCTGCTGTGGCTCTGGTTACAGCTATGGTGCTGGTTCAATACCTGGCCAGAAACTTCCAGATGCCTCAAGCGTGGCCAAAAAAACCAAAACCAGAAACAAAGAGATAAACTGATGTGTTTAATGTTATTATTATTTTTTGCTTTCTAGGGTTGCACCCATGGCATATGAAGGATCCCAGGCTAGTCGAATCGGAGCTGTAGCTGCTGGCCTATACCACAGCCATAGCAATGCAGGATCCGAGCCACATCTGCAACCTATATCACAGCTCACTGCAATGCCAGATCCTTAATGTACTGAGGGAGGCCAGGGATCGAACCTGTGTCTTCATGGATGCTAGTCAGATCTGCTGACCACTGAGCCATGACAGGAGCTCCAATATTATTATTTTTAAAACTTAAAAAATTTAAATGTGGTATTGTGTCTTAAAAATTTCAATTGTAATAACTTAATTGGAGAATACACCCAAAGAGGTACAAGAGATTAAATTAGGTAATTCCTAAGTGTTTTAGAGTTGCTATACTTAAGATCCTATCATTTAATAGTGTTGGCTGCTTTCCATATTCCAATTTTGTCCTTAGTAACTGAGAAACAAACATGGGGCAACTTCAGAAAGGTCTAATTGCCCAACACGCAATTTTTTATTTGGCTAATCCTGAAAGTACTGATAGAACCTAAATATAAACCATCAATTTCAATTTCCTTAGGTAGGATATACAGCCGGAATAAGATAAACGTATAATCAGTTTATCACTTTATCTTCTGACTTTAATAAGAATTTAGACAGTTACTAGCTTATTTTTCTTTAATAAAAATTCATGATTAGAGAGATGTAAGCCACCTACACTGGTAAAGTATAAAGCAAAAAGAAAGTAATTGCCTTTTCATGAATCAAACCTGTTTCTTTTCTCTTGCATTCCATATCCTGGTTATGTTATCACCATCCATCCCCAAGTACTCAAGTCAGAAACCTGTCTTGTTTTGCACTCTCCATCTCCTACAGGTGTGTCAACTAAGTTGTACCTTTAATTAAACCTTGAGCACATGTTGATTTCCCTCACACTCAGGGTGCTCATAATCCCCCATCCTAATGACTCTGACAATCTTTTCTGAATCCCAGTTGGTCTTACTCAATTCAACAAATATTAAGTTCCTGCTACATGCTGGGAATACAGATGAAAATACATTTCCGGTGTATTAAGAGTTAGACAAACTTACACAACAGCTCTAATACACATGGCCAAACACAATTTAAACACCGAAGAATTAACTGTCTAGAGAACTGTGGGAAGTCAACAATGGAGGAGGGACAGTTTGGGCTGACACTAATTGGGAGATGGAGAAATGTTCAGTTACAGAGAACAATGCATACAAAGCCATGCGGGCATGAAAATGCTTTATGTTTTCAGTGAACCATTCCTAGTTCAGCACTGCTTGAGTTGTAACTAGAGAAGGCATGAGAGGGCCTAATTAGTAATGGGTCTTAGATACCAGGTTAAGTGTTGGTAGATTTTATGCTGTGGGGCCTTGGTTCTCAGCCACTTTTTTACCTCTGTGGGTGATTTTTACATATGCAATCAACATGTTAACTTGTGAATGTGACATGTTGACATGGGTATATAGTTTTGTGTAGGTTGTTTTTCTCTCCTTGTATACTAGTTGTAATTGAAAAATTTTAGCAGGGAAATAACATGATCAAATTTCTGTTTTAGAAATATTTCACTGGAGGAGATGGGGCTGTTGGTAAACTATTAGTCAGGAGACCACCGCAGTAGGCCAGGCCATGTATAATGGGCCTCGGGGAAGTGAGCATAGAGAAAAGACAAGACATCTAGGAGCTATTTAAAAATAAAATTAGCGAGACATTTAGAGGTGGAAATCACTTGATGAAACAGCATTTATGTAGTAAGAGAGAATTGGAGGATGATGTATACACATCTGGCGTTAGAAACTGGGTGGATGGCAATTCCAATCAATAGAACAGAAGGAGGAAGAAGCTTTGGGAAACATGGGTTCACACTTGATCACACTGAACTTGAGATGCTCAGAGGATTTCCAGGTGGTGATGCCTCATAACTGGTTATATAGATATGGTGCTCAAGAAAAAACTAGAGATAAACACAGTCTTTAAACCTTAGGTAATACGTGGAAACTAAAAATATGAAAAAAGAACTTATGGATGCCATACCTCTTAGAAACCTTAGAAGGACCAACATTTAAGTAAAAGAGAGAAAAAAGAATGCAAAAGAGACAGAGATGAGTTCTGGAGCTGGGAGGAATAAACCTAAGGTGTGATATTCAAACGCCAACAGAGGGGATGGTATTACAAAGGAGAGAGGAAATTAGCACCTCTTTTTTTTTTTTTTGGCCCCAGCAGTGGCTTGATGGGGGATCTCAGTTCCCAGACCAGGGTTTGAACCTGGGCCACAGAGGTGAAAGGGTCAAGTGCTTACTACTAGAGCACCAGGGAACTCCCCAGGGATAAGCATCTTAAACATCAGGGAAAAGTAAGGTAAAGACTAAAAAGTGTCCAATGGCAACTAGGTCAATAGTGACTTTAGCAAGAATAATTTCATTCTTCATTCTTTTAGTTCCTGTATATGGCACAAGGAAGAACTCCTTTAATACGTTTTTGCTGAATGAATAAATCAGTAGGATGGAACTGGGGAGCTTTCAAGAAGCAGGATGCCCAAACCATACCCCAGACCAATTCCATGTGAATTTTCGCATTTAGGCATCATTGGTTGTTAAAGCTCTCCAGGTGCTTTTAATGTTCAGCCAAGCTTGAGAATAAATCAATTCACAATCCTCCAAAGCACCTGGTATTACTGTTTGTTTAAATGGGTTTCTACCTACTATTAGCTCCTTTGGGATAAGGTAGGGATTGAGTCTAATGTTTGTAAATTCATGCTGGTATATATAGTGGGGACTCAAAACTCTTCATCAAATGAATATTATGCAACTTTTCTAAAAATTTTCAATGTAAAAGCCAGGGAAGGAAAAACAATCCATAACTCAACGATAAAGCTTAAGTCATTGTTAATATTCAAATACTATTAAAGCCAAATTTTGTGTACTATAGAATATGAAACCTAACGTGAGTCTGGGCACACTGCCCTTGGAAATTTGAATAACCTTCATTCAGAACAATCAATCCTATTCACAACATACTTGAGATCAAACAAATTATACTAGGGGAAAACCTCTGAGACAAAGTCAAGAGAAAGCTTAAAGCTGTGCACAGATTTGCTTACTTGAGTTGTTTTGAGTACTTAAAGCGTTTAGGCTAATACAGTACTTCGAAAAGCTTTTTGACAGAAGTAAGTACTATTAACACCCATTCTCGAAATTCTGTTAGCAGAATCAAGAGAACCTTTAGCTCCGGCGCTGGGAAAAGGTGATTCCCTTTGTATATACTTGTATACAAAGGAAAAATTAGTATGTTTCTTTTTATGAAGACATGCTTAACTTCCTTGCATACATGTGGTTGACCTGTTAACGTCCTAGTATTTATCGCGGGAGAAATAGAGGTCAATAATGCAGATGTAACAGTGGAGAAGATATAATGGGAACCAACATGACTTTACAGCTTCAATACTGTTAGTTGAGAGCTGGAAAATCCATCAATTTGTTACAGGAAAAAGTCTGGCGTCGCTCATAACACGTGGCTGAAACTAAGCGGGAGAAAAAGCCTAAGGTCGCCGTCTGATGGAGGGGATGAGAGAGATTGAGTCCCACTTGTCTTTTCCTGGTTCAGCCTTCCTACTTCACCGACTTTCAGGTCTCCCTAATTCTCTCCACTATTCACCCCGGCAACTTTCCCCAAGCTTTTCCAGCCTGCCTTTACCCAAGAATGCCAATCAAGGCGCGTGACGGATAAAGCTGGATAGCTATTAACTCCCGCCAGCTGTGCTGCGAAGCTCCCAGAAGCCTCTGCTCTCTTGCCTCCGTCAATACGCCCCTGCTCTTAGGTTAAATACTTGCTTTGGAGATAAGTGCTGCGGCCACGTTCCGGCACTCACTTCTCTTCCGCCCAGGGAACGCCGCCAGCCCCAGGAGTGCCGCGGCAGACGGAGAAAAGCGCCGGCCTCGGGACCTCGGTTTCCCACGTGCGCCGGGCTCTCGGAACCCACCTGCTTCGGGGCCCACTGTTCCCAGCCGGGATCCGCCCAGCGGCCACAGCACAGTTCAATCTCCACGGTGGCGGGGAGCCGCGGGCCGAGCGGAGCGGGTGGCGCCGGGATTTCGCGTCATCATCCGGGCGGGGCGGGCCGCCGCTGACGCCATCACCCCCGCACCTGCCAACATGGAAGGTGGCAGCGGCGCCACTGTGGCTGGCGGTGGGGCTCTGGGCTCTGGAACGGCTGCAGCGGCAGTCCGGGAGCTCCTACAGGATGGTAAGAAGTTGGGGTCTGGCCGGGCAGGCGGTTTGGGGAGCTGTCCTCCTCCGCCTCTGGGCCCGGGTGGTGTACTCGACCCGTCGCTTTGCAGAAAGTTTTCCTGTCTCGACCACTCCCCTCCGCCCGGCCCCCTGGCGTGTGGGTGCTGGCCTCCCCAACCTATTTCTCGAGGGACTTGCTGTCCCCTTCCCTTCCGGGTGCCCTGGGGCACACTTGACTTTTGGAAGCTCCCCATTTCAACTCTCCCCTCCACGCGCCTGGGGCTTCGCTGATGTCCGGAGTTCCCATACCCAGTGACCCACTGCTATCGCAAGTCTTGACCGAAGGGTGAGGTGTCGGATTTCATGAACAGTGTAAGATAGAGAACAGATGTAAGCGCGTAATGAAGACGGCCCTCATTTTTAAGTAGAGTTGGAAATATCCCCTCTGTTAATGAATTCTTGGACTACACAGCTGGCCCAGCTTAAAGCTCGTTTGTCTTTTTAGCTGGCGTTTATCCACAACCACACGTGGGGGAGGGTTCGGAGCATTAATCAGGCTGGGATTAATTACAGTGTTATGAATATAGCAAGGAGGTTTATTGATAGTTTTGTACAGAAGTTGTTAGAAATAAGTTAGTACATTTGAGAAACATAAAATTGTAACAGTGAAGTTAACATGCTTCAAGTCTCTTTTCCTTCAGAATAAAGTTTTAAGTTTTTAAGACCCTTCTCATCTGTTTTAAATTTTCTTCCCTAATCTCCATCTACTTTGTATTAAAATTGTTTTTGTATCTAATGTTTTCTGCTGCATTGTAAAACTCGTTTTATACCCTACAGATTTAACAGTACCTTGCACACATTAGGTGCAGAATAAGTGTTTTTGTTTTAAATTGAACACCTCAGTAAGAAACATATGCACACATTTGTAGACCAAAATAATGAATAAAATTCAAAAATTTGCTGTTATATATATTATTGATCTTAATGACTTGCCGCCTCATAATTTATATACTTTTGTCAGAATTAACAAATGATGTTTTCTGAACTAGGTTGTGTTAGATTCTGTAGGTTAGGATCTATGGCTAATCCGTCTTTGCATCTTAATTTAAACTTAGTTTAAACAAGTTTTGAGTTCCTGGTATTTATGCAGTTTCCACCCTTAAGTACCTCACAATTTTGGTAGGGGAAATAGTCTTATAGAGCTATAAAGACAGGCACTGTAATACAGTGTTGTAAGTAGCAGTACGATTGTATATACAAAGTCAAACATTAATACGAAGAAGATGGTAACTGGGAGTGGTTAGGGGAATGTCAGGAAAGGCTTTCCAGATGGAGCTGGTTTTGAATTGTGAATAGAACTTCCCCAGGTGAAGTGGAAGAAACAATACAGGCTACAATGGGGTATGTATTGCAGTAGGATGCATTGCAGGAATTGGTTTTGGAAGATACAGAGTCCTCAGTTCTTACTGTATTTTCTTGTTTATTTCTCTTTGCCATCTTCCACAGTAACTATTTAATTTTTTTTTTTTTTTTACCCTTTGCAAACCTCACCCTTCAAGCTTAACAAATGATTTTTAAGTTAAGACTCTACCAGATACTGAGCATCCTCCATTTCTTGCCGTTAAACCTAGAAACTAAGCCTATTCTACTTTTCTCCCTCAAAACATGCCTTAGGAATTGAACATTTCCATCAGTAACAGTGACTCAGTATGTCAGGGATCCGCCAGTGATAGAGGATAAGATTAATAGGGTTGCTGAGGATTAATAGTTTGAAATTTTTTGAGGTGTTTGTGATGTGCCTATTTATAGGAGTGGGGAAACTATACATGAGAAGCATTATATGACTTTTCTCTTTAGAGAAAAGTCTGTCCTTAGTATTCAGCCTTTGTTGTATTTGATCTTTGTAAGATCTTGGACACTACTGACCACTTAATTTCTTTAAACTATCCTTTCTTTTGGTTTTTTGCCTTGTTTCCTGTTTTTCTTTCTCTCTGAACACTTAGTTTTTTTTCTTTTTTTTCTCTTAGGACCACACCGGTGGCATACGGAAGTTCCTATGGTAGGGGTCAAATCGAACTTGCAGCTGCCTGCCTATGCCATAGCCACAGCAATGCTGGATCTGAGCCATGTCTACGACCAGCAGTGTCGGATGCTTAACCCACTGAGCAAGACCAGGGATGGAACCCACATCCTCACAGATACTATGTTGGGTTCTCAACCCACTGGGTCGCAATGGGAACTCCTAATTTTTTAGATTATAGTATAGTTGCTTTACCTTGTTGTGATAATTTCTACTGTACAGCAAAGTGATCCAGGTGTGTGTGTGTGTGTGTGAATGTGTGTGTATATATATATATATATATATATATATATATATACACACACACATACATATACATACACATATTCACACAGTCCCTTACCTAAATTATCTTCCATCATGGTCTATCCCAAGAGACTGGATATAGTTCCTTATGTTATATAGTACAACCTTAATGCTTATCCATTCTAAATGTAATAGTTTACATCCACTAACTCCAAACTCTAGTCCATCCAACCCTCCACCCCCTGCCCCCGGCAACCACAAATCTGTTCTTTATGTCTGTGAGTCTGTTTCTGTTTTGTAGATAGGTTCATCTGTGCCATATTTTAGATTTCACATATAAGTGATATCATATGCTATTTATCTTTCTTTCTTACTGATTTATGAGAATCTCTGGTTGCATCCATATTGCTTCAAATGGCATTGTTTCATTCTTTAATGGCTGAATAGTAGTATTCCATTATATAATTACATCTTTTTTTGTTTTTAAATTTTTTTTATTATAGTTGATTTACAATACTGTCAATTTCTGCCTATAGCAGAGTAACCCGGTTTTTCATATATATATATATATATTCTTCACATTATCCTCCATCATGTACCATCACAAGTGATCATATATAGTTGCTTGGGCTATACAGCAGAATCTCATGGCTTATCCATTCCAAGTGCAATTGTTTGCATCTACTAACCCCAAAATCCCAGTCCATCCCACTCCTTCCCCCTCCCTCTTGGCAACCACAGGTCTGTTCTCCATGTCCATGACTTTGTTTCTTTTCTGTAGATAGTTTCATTTGTGCTATATATTTGATTCCAGGTATAAGGGATACCATATGGTATTTGCTTGTCTCTTTCTGACTTATTTCACTTAGTATGAGAGTCTCTAGTTCCATCCATGTTGCTGCACATGGCATTATTCTGTTCTTTTTTATGCCTGAGTGGTATTCCATTGTGTGTATGTACCACATCTTAATCCATTCATCTGTCTATGGACATTTAGGTTGCTTCCATGTCAGCCATTGTGAATAGTGCTGCCATGAATATGCCTGTGCTTGTATCTTTTTGAATTGTAGTTTTCCCCAGATACATGCCTAAAAGTGGGATTGCTGGATCATATGGTAGCTCTATATTTGGTTTTCTGAGGAATCTTCATACTGTTTTTCATAGTGGTTGTACCATTTTACATTCCCACCAGCAGCGTAGGAGGGTTCCCTTTTCTTCACACCTTCTTTAGCATTTGTTATTTATAGACCTATTAATGATAGCCATTCTGACTGCTGTGAGGTGGTACCTCATTATAGTTTTGATTTGCATTTCTCTAATAATTAGTAATGTTGAGCATTTTTTTCATGTGCCTGTTGGCTATATGTGTGTCTTCTTTGTAGAAATGTCTGTTCAGATCTTCTGCCCATTTTTCAACTGGGTTGTTTGTTTTTGTGTTGAGTTATATGAGTTGTTTGTGTATTTTGGAGATTAAAGCACTTGTTGGTTGCATTGTGTTCAACTATTTTCTCTCATCATGTAGGTTGTCTTTTTTTTTTTTTTTTAGTGGTTTCCTTTGCTGTGCAAAAATGTGTAAGTTTGATTAGGTCGCATTGGTTTATTTTTGCCTTTATTTCTGTGGCCTTGGGAGACTGACCTAAGAAAATAGTTGATATCAGAGAATGCTTTGCACGTGTTTTCTTCTGGGTGTTTTTTATGGTGTCTTGTCTTATGTTTTAAGTCTTTAAGCCCTTTTGAGTTTATATTTGTGCATGGTGTGAGGCCGTGTTCTAATTTCATCAGTTTACATGCAGCTGTACAGTTTTCCAACACCACTTACTGAAGAGACTTTTTCCCATTTTAGATTCTTGCTTCCGTGGTCAAAGATCAATTGACCGTAGGTATCTGGGTTTATTTCTGGGCTCTCTATTCTGTTCCATTGATCCATATGTCTGTTTTTGTACCAGTACCACACTCTCTTGTTTACTGTAGCTTTGTAATATTGTCTGAAGTCTGGGAGAGTTATGCCTCCTGCTCCCCCCCCACTCAGTATTACTTTGGTAACTCTAGGTCTTTCATGGTTCATATAAATTTTAGGTTATTCTAGTTTTGTGAAATGTCCTGGTTAATTTGATATGGATCACATTAAATCTATAGTTCGTTTTGGGTAGATGGGCCATTTTAACAATATTAAGTCTTCCAATCCAGGAAAATGGTATATCTTTTCATTTCTTTGAATTCTCTGTAATTACGTTTATTAACCTCCTTGGTCAGGTTTATTCCTAGGTTTTTTTTTTTTTTTGATGAAATTTTAAAAGTTTTTTTTACATTCCTTTTTGTAATATTTTGTTACCATACAGAAATGCAACCAAGCTACTTTACTGAATTGATTGATCAGTTTGAGTAGTTATTGTGGAGTCCTAAGTTTTCTGTATATAGTATCATGTCATATGCATGTCATCACAATTTTACCATTTCTCTTCCAATTTGGATACTTTTTATCTCTTTTTCTTTTCTGATTGCTGAGGCAAGGACATCCAGTACTTGGTTGAATAAAAGTGGTTAGAGAGAACACTTTGTTCTTTCATTGATTTCATTTCTTTTCTCTAACCCCCCCCCCCCCATTTTGGTGTTTTCCTGTTTGTGAGCTCTGTCATCCCCATTTTCCTTTTTTCATCCTAAAATTTCTTCCTAAGGCATCTGGTCTTTTTCCATGGTTTGAAAGTTAACACACGGATTAATGGTATGGTTCTTATGTCTCTTCTGAGCTATAAAAGTACTTCTGTTGGCTATTTCTATCTTAAGAGTGAACAAGCACTACTGATTCTGCAAGGAAGTTCATTGTGTCTTTTTTTTTAGATTCCACATGTAAGTGATAGAATTTGATGCTGGTGTATCATTGTCTGACTGACTTCACTTAGCATGATAATTTCTAGGTCCATCCATGTTGCTGCAAATGCCATTATTTCTTTCCTTTTAATGGCGTGAGTATATGTACCACATCTTCTTTATGCACTCCTCTGTTGATGGACATTTAGGTTGTTTCCATGTCTTGGCTAATTGTATAGAGTGCTGCAATGAACATGGGAGTACATGTGTCTTTTCAAGTCATGGTTTTCTCTGGATGGATGCCCAGGAGTGGGATTGCTGGATCAATTTGATAATTCTATTTTTAGTTTTCTGAGGAGTCTCCATACTGTTTTCCACAGTGGTTACACCAATTTACATTCCCACCAGCAGTGTAAGAGGTTCCTTTTTCTCCTCACCCTCTGTAGCACTTCCTGTTTGTAGACTTTTTGATAATGTCCATTCTGGCTCATAGTGGTGTCACTTCTCTAAAAATTAGTGATGTTAAACATCTTTTCATGTGTTCTTTGGCTATCTGTATGTTTTGTTAGGAAAATTGCTTAGATCTTCTGCCCATTTTTTGACGGGGTTTTTTGTTTTTTTTTGGTATTGAGCTGTAGGAGGTGTTTATAAATGTTAGAGATGAATCCCTTGTCAGTCGATTCATTTGCAAGTATTTTCTCCCGTTCTGTGCATTGTCTTTTCATTTTGTTTGTGATTTCCTTTGCTGTGCAAAAACTTAAGTTTAAGTCGTATTTGCTTGTTTTTGTTTTTATTGTCGTTACTCTAAGAGATGGATCTGAGAAGATGTTGCTGTTGTTTATGTTGGAGAGTATTTGGCCTATGTTTTCCTCTAAGAGTTTTATAGTATCTGGTCTTAAATCTAGGTCTTGAATCCGTTTTGAGTTTATTTCTGTGTATGGTGTTAGGAAGTGTTCTAATTTCATTCTTTTACATGTGGCTGTCCATTTTTCCCAGCACCACTTATTGAATGGACTGTCTTTTCTCCAGTGTATATTCTTGCCTCCTTTGTCATAGATTAGTTGACTGTAGGTGTGTGTGTATAATTCTGGGCTTTCTATCCTGTTCCACTGATCTATATTTGTCTTTGTGCCAGTACCATAAGGTTTTGATGACTGTAGCTTTGTAGTAGAGTCTGAAGTCCAGGAGCCTGATTCCTCCAGCTCCATTTTTCTTTTTCAGGATGTCTTTGGCTATTCTGGGTCTTTTGTGCTTCCCAACAAACTTTAAAATATTTTGTTC
>PVHT020000019.1:782939-797293 GCA_004024745.2 Catagonus wagneri | reverse complement strand
TTTTGGTACGTTTATTCCTAAGTATTTGATTCTTTTTGATGCGATGGTAGACGGGATTGCTTCCCTAATTTCTCTTTCTGATCTTTCGTTGTTAGTATGCAGAAATGCAGTTGATTTCTGTGTATTGATTTTGTATCCTGTGACTTTGCCAAATTCACTGAGCTCTAATAGTTTTCTGGTAGAGTCTTTAGGATTCTCTCGGTATAGTATCAGGTCATCTGCAAATAGTGATAGTTTCATTTCTTCCTTTCCAATTTGAATTCCTTTTGTTTATTTTACTTATCTGATGGCTGTGGCTAGGACTTCCAAAACTATGTTAAATAGTAGTGGCGAGAGTGAACATCCTTGTCTTATTCCTGATCTCAGTAGGAACTCTTTAAGCTTTTCACCATTGAGAATGATGTTACCTCTGTGTTTGTCATATATGGCCTTTGTTATGTGGAGCTAGGTTCCTTCTGTGCTCATTTTCTGAAGGGTTTTTTTGTATCAGAAATGTGTGTTGGTGGAAAAGGAAATCATGAACATGGAGAACAGACTTGTGGTTGCCAGGAGGGAGGAGGAGGGATTGGGAGGGACTGGGGCTTTGGGGTTAATAGATGCAAACTGTAGCCTTTGGAATGGATAAGCAATGGGATCCTGCTGTATAGCAATGGGAGCTATGTCTGTTCACTTGTGATGGAGCATGATAATGTGAGAAAAAAGAATGTATACGTGTATGTGTGACTGGGTCACCTTACTGTGTAGCAGAAAACTGACAGAACCCTGTAAATCAGATATAATGGAAAAAAAATCATTATGAAAAAAAGAAATGGGTGTTCGATTTTGTCAAAGGCTTTTTCTGCATCTCTTGAGATGATCATGTGGTTTTTATTTTTCATTTTGTTAATGTGGTGTATCACACTGATTGATTTGCAGATATTGAAGCATCATGCATCCCTGGGATAAATACAACTTGATCATGATGTACAATCCTTTTAATATATTGTTGGATTTGGTTTGCTAGTATTGAGAATTTTTGCATTTATGTTCATCAGTGAAATTGGCCTGTAATTTTCTTTTTTTGTGGTATCTGTGTCTGGTTTTGGTTTCAGGGTGATGGTTGCCTCATAGAATGAGTTTGGGAGTGTCCCTTCCTTTGCAATTTTTTGGAAGTTTCAGAAGGATAGGTGTTAGCTCTTCTCTAAATGTTTGATAGAATTCACCTGTGAAACCATCTGGTCCTGGACTTTCATTTGTTGAAAGTTTTTTAATCACAGTTTCAATTTCAGAACTTGTGATTGGTCCATTCATCTTTTTATTTCATCTTGGCTTAGTCTTGGAAGATTGTACTTTTCTAAGAATTTGTCAGTTTCTTCTAGGTTTTCCATTTTATTGGTGTATAGTTGCATATAGTAGTCTCTTATGATCCTTTGTATTTCTGTGATGTCATTTTTCATTTCTAATTTTTTTGAGTCTTTTTTCTTGATGAGTCTGGCTAAGGATTTATCCATTTTGTTGATCTTTTTCAAAGAACCAGCTTTCAGTTTCTTTGATTATTTCTGTGGTTTTCTTTTCTATTTCATTGATTTCTGCTCGGATCTTTATGATTTCTTTCCTTCTACTAACTTTAGGTCTTGTCTGTTCTTCTCTCTCTCTAGCTGCTTTAGATGTAAAGTTAGGTTGTTTATTTGAGCTTTTTCTTGTTTCCTGAGGTAGGCTTGTATTGCTATAAACATTTCTCTTAGAACCGCCTTTGCTGCAGCCTATAGGTTTTGGAGTGTCATATCTTTGTTGTCATTTGCTTCTAGGTATTTTTTAATTTCCTCTTTGATTTTTTTTCAGTGATCCATTGGTTGTTTAGTAGCATGTTGTTTAGTCTCCATGTGTTTGTACTTTTTGCCATTTTTTTTTTGTTGTTGTTGATTTCCAGTCATATAGTGTTGTGGTCGGAAAGATGGTGATATGATTTCAATTTTCTTAAAGTTACCGAGGCTTGATTTGTAGCCCAGGATGTGATCAATCTTAGAGAACGTTCTGTGTGCACTTGAGAAGAATGTGTATTCTGTTGCTTTTTAATGGAATGTCCTATAAATATCTATTAAGTCTGTCTGGTCTAAGGATTCATTCAGGGCCTGCGTTTCCTTATTGATTTTCTGTCTGGATGATCTGTCCATTGCTGTAAGTGGGGTGTTAAAGTCCCCCACTATGATTGTGTTATTGTTGATTTTTCCTTTTAAGATTGTTAGCAGTTGCCTTATATATTGTGGTGATCCTATGTTGGGTGCATAGATATTTAAAATTGTTAGATCTTCTTCTTGGATTGATCCTTTGATCATTATGTAGTGTCCTTCCTTGTCTCTTAAAATATTCTTCATTTTAAGGTCTATTTTGTCTGACATGAGTATTGTCTGATAGGAGTATTACTATTCCAGTTTTCTTTTGATTCCTATTTGCATGGAATATTTTCTTTCATACTCTCACTTTCAGACTGTATGTGTCCCTAGAAATGAAGTGGGTCTCTTGACACAGCATATATATGGGTCTTGTTTTTGTATCCATTCAGCCAGTCTGTGTCTTTTGGCTGGGGCATTTAGTCTATTAACATTTAAGGTAATTATTGTTATATATGTTCTTATTGCCATTTTCTTAACTGTTTTGAATTTGTTTTTGTTTCTCTTTTTTTTCCCCTTTTCTTGTCTCCTCTTGTGGTTTGATGACTATCTTTAGTGTTGCATTTGAGTTGATTTTTCTTTTTTGTGTATCAGTTGGAGATTTTTGGTTTTCAGTTACCCTGAAGTTTTGATACAGGAGTGTGTGTATATATATGTATCATGGGAAGATATATATATATATATATATATAATGGGAAGTGATATATGTTTTAAGTTGTTGATCTCTTAATTGCAAGTGCATCTCCAGTGTCCTGCATTTATACCCTCCTCTTTCCATGATTTCTGATTTTGGTAGCATAATTGTGCATGGATGATTTCATACCTTTACTATATATATGCCTTTACTGGTGAGCCTTGTCATTTGTGGTGTTTTTGTTTCTGGTTGTGGCCTTTTCTTTTTTGCCTAGAGAAGTTCCTTTAGTATTTGCTGTACAGCTGGTTTTGTGTTGCTGAATTCTCTTTGCTTTTGCTTATCTGTAAAGCTTTTGATTGCTCCCTCAAATTGGAATGAGAGCCTTGCTGGGTAAAGTAATCTTGGTTGGAAGTTTTTTCCTTTCATCATGTTAAGTATATAATGCCACTCCCTTCTGGCCTGCAGAGTTTCAGCTGAAAAATCTGCTGATAAACCTATCGGGGTTCCCTTGTATGTTTTTTTTTTTTTTTCCCAGTAGTTGCTTTCATTATTTTCTCTTTGTTTTTAATTTTGGTCATTTGACTAATATGTTTCTCGGGTGTTCCTCCTTGGGTTTATTTTATATGGTACTCATTGCACTTCCTGGATTTGACTGAGTGATTCCTTTCCCATGTTAGGGAAGTTTTCGGCTATCATCTCTTTGAATATTTTTTCTGTCACTTTCTCTCTCTCTCCTCCTTCTGGCACTCTTATAATATGGATGTTGGTGCGTTTAATGTTGTCCCAGAGTTCTCTGAGACTCTCTTCATTTCTTTTCAATCTTTTTTCTTTTCCTGTTCTGCATCAGTCATTTCCAGTAGTCTGTCCTCCACCTCACTTATTTCTTCTTCTGCCTCCTGTATTCTGCTGTTGGTTGTTTCTAATGAGTTTTTTATTTCAGTTATTATATTTTGCATCTCCTTGCTTAAGTTTTATATCTTGTATTCCTTTGCTCAGTGTTTCCTGTAAATTGTCTTTGCCTCCAGTTTGTTTCTAATGTCTTCCATCATCTTCAACATCAACAATATAAAGTCTGTTTCCTGGAGGTTGATCATCTCCTGATCACTGAGCTGTTTTTCTGGGGTTTTCTCTTTCTGGGGTTTTTCTCTTTCTCCCTTATCTGAGTTACAGTTCTCTGTCTTGTCATTTTTATAGGTTTTTGGTGTGGTGTCCTTTTTGCAGACAATAGAGTTGTAGCCTCTCTTTCTTCTGGTTTCTGCCCCCCTCATGGTTGAAGTTGGTATGGGGCCTTGCTGTAGGCTTCCTGATGGGAGGAAATATTGCCTGCCCACTGGTAGGTGGGGCTGATTCCTATCCCTCTGGTGGGTGGGGCTTTGTCTCTGGATGAGATGAGAGGCTGCTCTGTGCCTGGGGGGTCTTTAGGCAGCTTGTGTACTAATAGGTGGGGCTGTGATCCCACCTGGATTATTGTTTGGCCTGGGGCTTCTCAGGGCTGATGGGAGGGGCCAGATTTTCCCAAAATGGCACCTCCAAAGAAATGCAGGCTGATGATTGTTCTCAAGAGCTTTGCCTCCAATGTCCATTCCCCATAACAAGCTACAGTCACCCTGTTTTCCCAGGAGCTCCTCTAAGAACTGCAGTCAGGTGTGACCCAGATTCCTGTGAGCCTTTGCTTTGCCCTGGGACCCAGTGCATGTGAATGTCTGTGTGCAGCTTCTAAGAATGGGGTCTCCATTTCCACCAGTCCTGTGGAGCTTCTGCACACAAGCCCCACTGGCCTTCAATGCCAGATGCTCCAGGGGCTGTTTTTTCCAATGCTAGGTCCCCAGGCGTGGAGTTTTGACATGGGGCTCAGAACTCTCAGTCCTGTAGCTGAGTCTCTGTGATCCAGTTACTTTCCAGTCTGTGGAACTTCTCACCCGGGAGATATGAGGTTGTTTATATCATGTAATCACCCCTCCTGCCTGTTGATGTGGCCTCCTCTTTGTCTTCTGCTGTAGGATATCTTTTTGAAAGTTTGCAGTCCATTTGGTTGAAGGTTGCTTGGCATTTGGTTATAATTGTGTTTTTTTTACGAGAGAAGTTGAGGTCCAGTCCTTCTATTCTGTCATTGTAATCCTGTCCTCCCCTAACGTTTTCCTCTGGTGGTCTCTGTTACTGTTAATTAAATGTGATAAGTTAGATGTATGCTTATTCCCCATTTAGGTAATGAATTCCTTGAAGGCAGGAGTGCATTTGTGTTCATCTTTAAACAAAGATTCCTGGTGGGCTACTTCATGAGAAACTGAATTCCCTGTGTCAGTTAATCAAGAAACTTCAGAATTCTTTTTTAACTCTAGGTCTGTCAAATCACCTATTTTCAGCTTGTCTCTAAGTTTTATCTGTTATAGTGTCAATATTTGTTGAATATTTCTCTTCCTTGACATTCTTAGTGCTACTGTCTTTGGTTTTCATCCTGTCACTTGGGCTGTTAACATAGCATCTTATTGGTCTCTGTGGCTCTATTCTGTGGAAGTGCTGGTAAATGAGCTTTCTGGGAAAATAGAAAAATCCCTGATTTTGTACTCTATGCCAGTTTTCGTAGTGTAAATACCCTCACCATGATCAATTTTAAGGTAACTGTATTGTGATGTCAGCTGACTCACACAATTATTGAAAATTAATGGTTGGCCTTCTGGAGCCAATGTGAGCCAGCACCAGCACACCACTGCAGGGCCAGTCTGCTTTCAGTCATCTTCCATACTCCTGCTGGAAACTGCTCTACAACGTAAAGTTGACAGAGCTCTTTCCTGGCTTTGAAACCTTAAATGTGATGTAGTCTGAACATTTTGGATGTTTTTGCCCCTTTTCAAACTACACCTCAACCTTCCTTTAGAACCTAAGAACCTGTCATTTTTGACTCTGTCCAGTACACTTGCACACTGATTTAGACATAACTAAAGTCGGTATTCCCCTTATTTCTCACAATATGCCATTGAATTTGCTGCCTTTAAACTTTTCCTACTGAAATTGCTCTCTCCAAATTTCTACCTGGCAGGATCCTTAATTGTGAGTGCAACCTGGAAATTTTTTTTTTTTGGTCTTTTTGCCTTATCTAGGACTGTACCTGCGGCATATGGAGATTCCCAGGCTAGGGGTCTAACAAGAGCTGTAGCTGCCGACCTTCCCCACAGCCACAGCAACGTGGGATCCGAATCGCATCTGCAACCTACACCACAGCTCACAGCAACGCCGGATCCTTAACCCACTGAGCAAGGCCAGGGATCGAGCCCGCAACCTCATGGTTCCTAGTTGGATTCATTAACCACTGAGCCATGACGGGAACTCCAAACCTGGCAAATTTGAAGGAAATGGGATTCTCAGAATTAAGGCCAGTTTCCATCCTTTACTCCACTCCAGTATGAGAGTAGTCAAGAATGAGTCTTTGCTTTTAGCAGAATGACACTTCCAGCTGATACATAGATTGCTTCGTTCATTCAACCAATACTGAGCACCTGCCATGTGTCAAACTCTGTGGATGTGATAGTAAACAAAATAAAGAACCTTGTCCTCATGGAGCATACATTATACTAGTTATAGACAATTGATGTTTTCTCAGAAGTGCTTTGTTTTTCCTGTTAGTTTCATCTTCTCTGTCAAGGCAGTCTTAAGTAGATCTACCATATGGTTGGGAGCTAGTCATTTATATCTACATTGACTTCACTTCTTTGTATCTATTTTTAACTCCCAATTCTCTCCATTTTCCTTTCACAGATTTGTGGATTTTTATATGGAAAGATATCTTCTTAACATCTAGTGTCACTTTTTTCTTTCTCTTCAGGGTCTACTTTCAACACAGTTTGCATTCCATTTACTTATTTCACCCATAAACCTAAAAATTTCAGTAATACCTATAATTTTGTGTTTTCCTACTTGTATTCCAATTTCAGATTAACTTTATTATAACAGTATTTGTGTATTGATCTGGAGATACTAGAAACCATAAATACCAAATATAGTCAATTTTCCTGCTGTCATCATCAGTGACCTTGTTTTCATGAGTTAAAGTCTGTGGTTAGTAGTGATTTTTTAATCTTGTACCCTATATTTTCCTTTTGATTCACTGGCAAAAGCTAGTTTTTATCAGTATGCATAGTGGTCCAGAGTGTGGGCTCTGCTTCTAGACTCCCTGGGTTCAAATCTCAGGGAGGTTGCACAAGTTGCGTGCACTGACTGTGTCTGTGTCTTCATCTGCATAAAGGGGAAAATGATAGTTCCAACAGTGTTGTTTGAATATTGTGAATGATTTAGTATGTATAAAGTGCTTAGATCAGTGTCTGACACATAATAAGTTCTTAGTGAATGTTACTATTCTCTTCTGCTGTTCCAAATGCCTGTTGCCTCTCATTTACAGTAGAAAGCATTTATAAGAGTTCTTGGTGCATAGAAAGACCTCAAAATATGTTTGACTATGATTGTAATTGTTCTCTTGCTTAATATCTGTGGTTTAGTGCAATGTAATTAATAATTCAAGATTTTTTCCCTTTTTTCCCAGAATGTTATGGTGATTTTTTAAATGAAGACTTTGATGTAAAGACTTACACTTCTCAGTCTATTCATCAAGCTGTAATTGCTGAACAACTAGCAAAACTTGCCCAGGGAATCAGTCAGTTGGATAAAGAACTACACCTACAGGTAATTCTAGTCTTCTGGATTATACAGATTATTTCAGCCCAGAGTGCTAATATATCACTTTAGTAATTCTTTTATTAATCAAAATTCATACTTACATGAACAAATGTATATTTTTCATAGTGTGGCATATTTTTCCAAGTGTACTTTTGAAGTTATCTATAAACTACTTCCTTGAAAATTTTATAAATATACTCGATTTACAATGTTCTGTAAATTTCTGCTGTACCGCAAAGTGACCCAGTGATACATATATATACATTCTTTTTCTTATATTTTTTCCATTCATGTTCTGTCACAGTGATTGGATATAGTTTCTCGTGCTATACAGCAGGACCTCATTATTATCCATTCTAAATGTAATAGTTTGCATCTGCTAACCCCAAGCTGCCAGTCCATCTGACTCCTTCCATCCTCCCTCTTGGCAACCATAAGTCTATTCTCTATGTCTGTGAGTCTGTTTCTGTCTTATAGATAGATTCATCTGTACCATGTTTTAGATTCCACATATAAGTGATATCATATGCCATTTCTCTTTCTGACCTCACTTATCTTCTTAATCCATTCATCTGTCTATGGACATTTAGGTTGTTTCCATGTCTTGGCTATTGTGATAGTGCTGCAGTGAACATACGGGTGCATGTATCTTTTTGAATGAAAGTTTTGTCCTGATTGATATATGCTGGGAGTGAGATTGCTAGATCATATGGTAGTTCTATATTTAGTTTTCTGAGGTACCTTCATGTTGTTTTTCATAGTGGTTGCACCAATTTACATTCCCACGAACAGTGTAGGTGGGTTCCCTTTTCTTCACATCCTCTCTAGCATTTGTTATTTGTAGACTTATTAATGATAACCTCTGACAGGTGTGAGGTAGTACCTCATAATAGTTTTGATTTGCATTTCTCTAGTAATTAGCGATGTTGAGCATTTTTTCATGTGCCTTCTGGTCATCTGTATGTCTTCTTTGGAGAAATGTCTATTCAGGTCTTCTGCCCATTTTGCCCATTTTTCAGTTGGGTTATTTGTTTTTGTGTTGTTGAGTTGTATGAGTTGTTTGTATATTTTGGGGGTTAAGCCTTTGTTGGTTACATTGTTTGCAACTATTTTCTCCCATTCTCTAGGTTGTCTTTTCTTTAATGGTTTCCTTTGCTGTGCAAAAATGTGTAAGTTTGATTAGGTCGCATTGGTTTATTTTTATTTCTGTGGCCTCAGGAGACTGACCTAAGAAAATATTAGTATGGTTGATGTCAAAGAATGTTTTGCACGTGTTTTATTCTGGGCATTTTATGGTGTCTTGTCTTATGTTTAAGTCTTTAAGCCATTTTGACTTTATTTTTGTGTATGGTGTGAGGGTGTCTTCTAGTTTCGTTGATTTATATGCAGCTGTCCAGTTTTTCTAGCACCACTTGCTGAAGGGACTATCTTTTTCAGAGTTTATATTCTTGGTTCCTTTGTCAAAGATTAATTGACTGTAGGTGTCTTGAGTTTATATGTGTTCTCTATTCTGTACCATTGTTAAAAAGTGAGTATACCCATTTCTTCAAAACCTTTTATTCATACTTTTTCATCATCTTGCCTGATGTGGAGAGACTATAAGTAGGCAAAAAATAGGATGTCTTTGATAAAGATAGTAGAAAATGGAATTTTAGAAGCAGAACGGTGTGAATAAGAAAAGCTGGGGAGTTCCTGTTGTTGGCTCAGCAGTAACAAACTGACTAGTATCCATGTGGACACGGGTTCAATACCTGGCCTTGCTCAGTGAGTTAAGGATCTGGCGTTGCCATGAGCTGTGGTGTAGGTCACAGATGTGGCTCGGTTCCCTTGTTGCTGTGGTGTAGGCTGACAGACGCTACTCTGATTCGACCCCAAATCTGGGACCTCCCATATGCCGTGCTTGTGGCCCTACAAGCAAAAAAACAAGGAAATAAAACTGTTATGGTCATTCCTTGTTGGACTAGTGGTTAGGATTCAGCACTTTCACTGCTGTGGCCTGGGTTCAGTCCTTGGTCTGGGAACTGAGATCCCACATCAAGCCACTGCACACCACAGCCCAAAAATAGAAAAAAGAAAAACAAGAAAGAAAAACTGGGGTATTCCTATTGGCAATTCACATTTTATGCACACAAAATGTTAATATTTGATAAAATTATAGTAAGTTGATAAATTTATGGTGGATAGAAGGGCAGTTAGGTGATGAGACCTAATCTCAGTTGTACTGTTACTTTTTCTTTTTTTTTTAATGGTTGCACCCCTGGCATGTGCACCCCTGGCATGTGGAAGTTCCCCAACCAGGGACTGAACCTGTGCCACAGCAGTGACAATGCCAGATCCCACTGAAGCACTGGGGAACTCTGAGTCTTGCTTTCTTTAAAAAAAGATCTGTGTAATGGATTGGAGTGAAGAAGGGGGAAGAGGAGATTTTAGTGGAAAATCTTGGAGATTCCTCCTGTTCTATAATTGTAAGGTTTTTTTTTTTGTCTTTTGCCTTTTATCTAGAGCCGCACCCGCGGCATATGGAGGTTCCCAGGCTAGGGGTCTAACAGGAGCTGTAGCTGCCGGCCTTCGCCACAGCCACAGCAACGCAGGATCCAAGCCATGTCTGCAACCTAACACCACAGCTCATGGCTATAATTGTAAGGTTTTATGAGGTTGTTTTATGGTGTCCTTCGTAGTGTTACTTTTTTTTCTGAGCAGGCACTTAATAAATATTTAAATGAAAGAACAAATGCGTGAATAAATGATTTACCGGGAAACCTAGATCTGGTATAATATGAAATGTGTCCACTTAAATTTTTTGTTTTACTTTATCTACTCAGAGAGCAGCTTAGTTAGGACTGGGATGATGTTTAAGATCAATTTAACTTTACAGTTCTGATTTTATAATTATAGATCAGTATTGATTGAAAAACATTTATAAGGCAGTTTTAACTGACAGGCTTGCATTAGGCTGTGGGGATAGAACAATGAACACATTTCCTGGCTCCAAGAATTCATAGACCAGTGGCAGATACAGATAGAAATAATGTCAGGCAAGTAATACCTATTTTAAATAGAATTATACCAAGTTTTTATGGGAGCAGGGAAAAAGGCAGTTAACTCTGGCTAGGGTTTCTCAGGGGGTAGCTTTTAGCAAGACCTGAAATTCTGCCTTTTTGTGGTTGACTGTTTGCTTATTCTTTGCATGTAGTACCTTATCTGAAGGAATCGATTAAAAACTTAAAATATGTTTAGCATCTACTAGAGGCGGTAAGTTATACTTGTTTTGGATGTGAGGCAGAGGAAGTCTCTGAGTCCTAGTATGAGAACTGAACCTGCTCCAATTATTCTTCTGCAGAAGCAAAATTGGGATTGTGCTAATGAAACCATAAATAAAATACAATAAAATGATTTAAAATATTACTGAGATGATTAAAATTACAAAAAAATATACTGAGGTATGTATTAGTCAGGGCTTTAGCACAAGGAGCAGAAACCATTCTAGGTATTTAAAGCAGGAAGATACTTAATACAGAGAATTGGGTAGACATGGCTGAAAGATCTACCGTAGGGGCAATACAGAGGCTTGAAAGCTCCTGCTGTTACCTCCCATACCACTGTGAAAGTTCAGCTTCTAGATACTTGGTAACATAACTCTGGATTGATCATTATGGCTATCCCAACTGTCTCTAATTCCTCAGGTCTCAGGATCTTGATTACTAGCTGAAACAGTAATGGGAAGATAGCCTTCCTCTTTTTTCTGTCTTCTAAATCTCTTGGAAATTCATTTGACTGCAGAGGAATCTAGGAAAGTGTAGTTTTTTTTTTTTTTTTTTTTTTCAGGTTTTTCAACCTTTCCAAAGTAGCATAAGGGACAAAGTATAGAGAATTAAGGAAAATTCATTTTGTTAGGGTGGACACATTAATGACCATATCAGTGGACTGGGGAAAATTCAAACATCTTCCTGATAATGGACATAGGAGACCAAAAATAATTCTTTTTTTTCTTATTTATTTTTTCATTGCTTGATGATTTTTATTACTATTATAGGTGTACAAAAATCATCACAACTCCGTTGATAGCATTTCCGTCCCAAACCCTCAGTACATACCCCAACCCCCAGATTGTCTTATTTGGAAACCAAAGGTTTTCCACAGTCTGTGAGTCATTGTTCTGCAAAGAAGTTCATTGTGTCTTTTCAAAAATAATTCTTATTTTAGATGGATGTGATAGAGGAACTTGATTGAATGACAGTGACATCTGACACAGGGCAAAGCAGAGGATGTAGGGGTTCCAGTGAATGAATCTTTACTGATTAGGAGCTTCTGTTTAGAGACTAGATATGAAACTTACTGTAATAAAGGGAACACAATAATAAGGATTCCTGCATTATTCTAAAAAGTCCCTTGATTTCTTGATGTTTCTAGGAATCTCTTTGATGTGGACTTTTATGATTATATTTTTTGATATAATTCCTCACACTGCCATAATTTTCTTAAAAATACCAGTCTTCTGCAGGGAAGACAATTTATTGCGACATTGGGAACCTAGGAGCAGGGAGATGTTCAGGGATAGTTGGGTGCTGACTCTGTTATCTTTGCAAATTAGAATGTGTTCATGATGATGCTAAATTAAGTTCAAGAACTGAAAGAACCTGATGTTTGAAAACATCCTTTGAAGGGAAAGCATTATTAGTGTGGCAAGAATTAGCTGTTTTTTTTGTTTTGCAGTTTTGGTACCCCTGCACCTGCACATCCCACTAGGAAATCCAGAGGCTAGTGAAAACACTTCCTTGGCTCTATGTTAAGCTCTAAGCGTGTTTGTGTTCCTGCCAATTGTTCACCTCAAACACACCTTTATAATTTGTATCTTTTTCTTTTGTTATTAGCATTTTCCCCCTTTGCATATAGGGAGAGACCTTCAATTCTACAAAGAAAAATACCTAATACTTGCAGTGCTGATTATTCATTCTTGATTTTTCAGGTCGTTGCAAGACATGAAGATTTACTGGCACAAGCAACTGGGATTGAGTCTTTGGAAGGTATATTTCCATTAACTGTTAAATATTACATAGGAAACTTTTGATGTGAAGGGTCAGAAAGTATTTTAGACTTTGCAAGCCATACTGTCTTTGTTGCAGCTACTAAGCTCTTGCTATTACAGAGTGAAAGCAGCCAGGTACTATGTAAATACACGTGTATGGCTATGTTCCAACAAAACTTTAATAAGACTGCTGACCCCTGAGCTAAACTATCTGGGTTTAAATCCTTGCTTTGCCACTTTTTACGTGTGAGACTTTAGACAAGTTATTTAACCTTTCTGTGCCTGAGTTTTATCTATACAGGAGGTATAGTAATATGTACTAACATTGCATTATTATGAGGATTAAATGAGTTAACAATATGCTTATAACAGTCCCTGGAACATATTTAGTGCTCTGTAACTTTTAGTTAATTAAAACAAACAGAAATGAATACCACCAAAATAGTGGAAATAGGCTTGAATTCTTTCCTTATGTTTGGCTTTCTTTGAAACTCTTCAAAAAATGAGTATAGTAGGGTAATAATACATTGGATTTTTATTATGAATCCTCTTATTTTTACTTGACTACATCTTTTATGAATTTTTCATTTGCTCTTTATTAAAGTAAACTACATCTCATAAATATGAAATGTTAATATTGTATTTTCTATTTTCACTTGTGTTGTGATCACTATGATTAATCATTGCACATCAAAAAAGAAAGCTAAGTGATTTTTTTCCCTTTGTTGACCAAATTCTCAAAGGGGAAGGATATTGCTTTCTGTGAGCCAATATTCTTTAATGCTTTCCCCAATGTGTCTTATGCAGAGTCAAAGGTAAGGCATCCTGATTAAGAACACAATATTTCATAAATAATAGTTTGGCTATTATTTGAATATTTAGAATAATATCAGATTATGTTTGTGGGATAATTAAGAGGCTCTATTTCTGGGTTTTCTGGAGTAGCAGCTCCTAAATGATGCTTTAAAAAATCCAAAGCACTATTTGGTTTCTCTGATGCTTTAAAAAAATCCAAAGCACTATTAGGTTTCTCTGGTTCTTCATATAAGGCTACCAATACCTTGGTCAGTGTGTCCAGCACCCCCGACTTCTCCAAGTACCTCCGGAACTGCTCCTGCTTCTAGTTGGTGGCTTTGTAGTGGGACATAGTGATAGCGGCAGCAGTGTAGCTGGCGCCCGAGACCATGACTGGCCAGCTCGAAGCGGCACTGCTCATACGTGGAAGAGCGCGGGCCAAGAGGTGCTAAATACTGACTTACAATGAGATTAAAAAATCAATTTCCAATAGTATTTTTATTTTTTTATTTTTATTTATTTTTTTCCTTTTTTTTTCTTAATGGATTTTATTTCAATTATAGGTGTACATAAATCATCACAAGTCAATTTTATAGATTTTGTATCCCAAACCCCCAGTGCATCCCCCCACTCCCCAGATTGTCTTATTTGAAAAACCAAGGTTTTCCAAAGTCTGTGAGTCATTGTCTGTTCTGTAAAAAGGTTCATTGTGTCTTTTTAGTTTCCACATGTAACCGGTAGCATTGGGTGTTGCTGTCTAATTGTCTGACTGATTTCACTTCGCATGATAATTTCTAAGTCCATCCATGTTGCTATAAATGTTGGTAATTCGTTCCTTTTAATGGCTGAGTAACATTCCATTGTGTGTATGTACCATATCTTCCCTATCCACTCTTCTGTCGATGGGCATTTAGGTTGTTTCCATGACCTGGCTCTTGCATAGAGTGCTGCAATGAACACTGGAGTACATGTGTCTTTTCGAGTCATGGTTTCTGCTGGATAGATGCCCGGGAGTGGGATTGCTGGATCAAATGGTAATTCTATTTTGAGTTTTCTGAGGAATCTCCATACTGTTTTCCAC
>PVHT020000019.1:764422-781939 GCA_004024745.2 Catagonus wagneri | reverse complement strand
AAGTTGTTGGTTTCTTAATTGCATGTGCTTCTCCAGTGACCTGCATTTGTGCTCTCTTCTCATGATTACTGTTTTGGGTAGCATAATTGTGCATGGATGATTTAGTATCTTTACTGTATATATGCCTTTACTGGTGAGCCTTGTCATTTGTGGTGTTTTTGATTCTGGTTGTAGCCTTTTCTTTTCTGCCTAGAGAAGTTCCTTTAGGATTTGTTGTAAAGCTGGTTTAGTGTTGCAGAAATCTCTTAGCTTTTGCTTATCAGTAAAGGTTTTGATTTCTCCTTCAAATCTGAATGAGAGCCTTGCTGGATAAAGTAGTCTTGGTTGGAAGTTTTTCCCTTTCATCACATTTAGTATATCATGCCACTCCCTTCTGACCTGTAGGGTTTCAGCTGAAAAATCTGCTGATAACCTTATTGGGGTTCCCTTGTGTGTCATTTGTTTCTTTTCCCTAGCTGCTTTCAGTATTTTCTCTTTGTCTTTAATTTTGGTCATTTTGATTAATATGTGTCTGGGGGTGTTCCTCCTTGGGTTTATTTTATATGGTACTCGTTGTGCTTCCTGGATTTGAGTGAGTGGTTCCTTTCCCATATTAGGAAAGTTTTCGGCTATCATCTCCTCGAATATTTTTTCTGTCCCCTTCTCTCTCTCTCTTCTCCCTCTGGCACCCCTATAATACGAATGTTGGTGCGTTTAACATTATCCCAGAGTTCTCTGAGTCTCAGCTCATTCCCTTTCAATCTTTTATCTCTTTTTCCAATAGTATTTTTAAATGTTTCTGGAAACAAGGAAACAGTACTTTGTGTGGTTTTTGTTTTTTTGTTTTTTTTAACTGTAGTTGATATGTATAGTGTTCTGGCAATTTCTGCTGTACAGCACAGTGACTCGGTCATATATATATATATATATAATTGTATATATAGTTATATATACAATTATATATACATAATTGTATATATATAGTTATATATACAATTATATATACATAATTGTGTATATATATAGTTATATATATACAATTATGTATATATAATTGTGTGTATATATATATATATGTATATTCTTTTGAAAATGTTATTTTCCATCATGGTCTATCCCAGGAGATGGGATATAGTTCCCTGTGCTATATATACAGAAGGACTTCATTGTTTATCTCTTCTAAATGTGTTTGCATTTATTAACCCCAAACTCCCAGTCCATCCCCCTTCTTCTCGTCTGTTCTCTGTGAATCTGTTTCGTTCTTGTAAATAGATTCATTTGTGCCATATTTTAGATTCCACATGTAAGTGATATATGGTATTTAAAGGTAGTTTTTGTAAACAAATGATTTTTTTTCCTTCGTAGAAACTTGTAGTGATGTCATGGTAGTACATTGACTTGAGTGTATATAGGTATAGATGAATCATCACAATGGAAATACTTTTCATTGTGGTTTTCTTAAAGGTGTTTAGTTCTATTGTGAGCTTATTTTCTCCAGAATGCTTTTTAGTGACTAAGTTAGAATGACTGTCCATTGGATAAGAGTAGAGTACAAAGACTGGCTTCTCTGAATTCCTGTGATAATCTAAGAATATTCTCCAGACTATTTGGACATAAGTCAATGTATGAACTGATTAGTATTTGTTTAGCATGATGTTTATTTCTAAGCACTTATTAAAATGTGTGAGATGTGTATTTCATATTTGAAAATCAGTATTATCCCAACTTCTACTTCATCTTCTTTTCTCCTATATATTTAAACTTTTTTCCGTATAGTTCTTTTGGAGATATATTTATTCATTAAGACTATTTTATTAATTTTGCTCCCTCTTCATTTTTTGTTCATTTAAATTTCATTTAAATTTTAATTGAGAATTTGCTAGGTTCTGGGAAGCTATAAAGATACATAGTCCCTGTCCTTACTAAATTTGAAGGTATATTTAATTAAGCCAACTTTTTAAAAAGAGCCTGATTTATTCATTTATTCACAGAATCAAATAGTAACTAAAAACTTGTTAGATACCAGGCACCTGTGAACAATAAACAGAATCACTGTTCTCATGATATGTATGTTTTTGTTCTAGGTAGGGAGTTAGACCAAAAAAGTGAGTGTGTGTGTATGGAACTTCAAGTATTTCAGTCCCAAAAGAAAATAAAATGAACGATGGGGTGGAAGAAGAGTCTGTTACTAGCTAGAATGGGTAGGGGGTACCTTTTGAGGTGATGTCGTTTGAGCTGAGATCTGAATGATGACAGAGAGCTACCACATGACTGTCTGAGGAGGAGAATATTGTAAGCTGAAGGATCAATAGATGGAATTAGAGTGGCATGTTAAAGGGCAGAAAGAAAAGGCCAGTATGATTGGAGTTTAGTAAATGAGGGAAAGAATCGTAGATGAGGTTCTTGGATAGGAATTTTGATTTTAATTCTAAACGCAGTGGTAAACTATTGGTGTGTTTTAATTAGAGATGTTATGTGATTAATGCTCTAAAAAGTTTTCTCTGGTGGCTCTGTAGGAAGGCAAGATTAGAACCCGGGGTACCAATTTAGAAGCTGAAAGAGTAGTAGAAGTGGATGGTGCCTTGTGTTAGAGTGGTGGATGTAAAGAGAGAGAATAGATGGGGTAAAATAGGGGTAGCTGATAGTTTTTGTTGATGGGAAATGAAAGGTGTGAGGGGGAAAAAAGTCACCAAGAATGACTGAAAAGATTTTAGTTGAAAAGTTGGATAGATGATGAGTAACTGAGATAAGTCAGACGCAAGAGGATCATGATTTGGGGGCAGAAGTTATCCTGGGTGTCTTAAATTTGTCATAAGAAAGTTCAGGGCTGGAGGTGTGTGTGTGTGTGTGTGTGTGTGTGTGTGTGTGTGTGTGTGTGTGTAGATAGATATGAGAAAAATCTATATAGGAGTTTGTGTTATGGCTCTGTGGTAATGAACCCAACTAGCATCCATGAGGATGTGGGTTTGATGCTCAGTGGGTTAAAGATCTGGTGTTGCTGTGAGCTGTGATGTAGGTTGCAGATGCTGCTTGTATCTGGTGTCGCTTGTGGCTGTGGCCGCGGCATAGGCCAGCAGCTGTGGCTCTGATTCAGCCCCTAGCCTGGAACTTCCAAATGCTGTGGGTGCGGCCTTAAAAAAAAGAAAAAGAAAAAAGGAAATCTATATAGATATATGTACTTATGTGTGTGTGTAAAATCAGTATTTTATTGAACAGACAGTATTTAAAACCTTGGAATTGAATGAAATCCCTGAGAGATTATAGATGGAGAAGAGATAGCTGAGGATCAAATCTTGGAGGACTCCAGAATGTAGAGATCTAACAGAGAAGGAGTAAGAGCAGCTAATGGGATGGGAGGAAACCCTGAGAGTGTGATGGCTCGACAACCTAGAGAAAAAAATGTTTTAGGGAGGAAGGGAGTCATGAGGGAGTTCCCTTGTGGCATAGCTGGTTAAGGATCCAGTATTGTCACTGCTCTGGCTCAGGTCACAGGCTTTGATCCCTGCTTAGGGTCTTCCGTGTGCTGCAGGTATGGCAAAAAAAAAAAAAAAAAAATCCTTATTTTTTTTAAGTCTTAAATATATCATGAATTTCTAGGAGTTCTAACAACATAAAGACAGAACTGACAGTAGAATTTGGTGCCTTGGAAGTTTCTGATGACTCTACAAGATCTGTTTTGGTGGAATATGTGTGAAAGCTATTGAGAGTGGGTTGTGGAAAGAATGAGATGTAAAGAAGTGACAAGTAAAGGCAGTTCATTCTGCAAGTTTTAAGGTCAGTGAACCATAAAACCAGCAGAAAAATGGAAATCCTTGGGTCCAGAAAGGGTTCTCTTGGACTGAGCCATGTTAACACATCTGTATGTGGATAGGAATGTTAATTCTAATATTTCTTCATCAAATATGTAATAATATGTATACATAAATTTACTTAAATGTTATTTTTCAGAACTATAGCTATGCCAGTTGGATATAGAAACTGAATTTTAAAAGAATGGAGCTCAAAATAATTAAATCTGTTATACCGGAAAACCTATTTTTGACAAATAAAATAGTAAAATTTAAGATCTGTCTTCTTGAAAATAATTTTACAGTTCAGTAAACAGTTCTTCATTATGTTCTATAAATAGAGGGTAAAGGCAATAATATATAATTGTTCATTATTTATTTACTGGGCTTAGAGTATACCAGGCAGAGAGTACCCCATTTCCAGATTATTCAGGGTTTATGTAGACCAAGCTGTGGACTTTAGTTTTAACACAGGAGCGAGGAGGAGACTTTGGAATGGTTTTAGAAGATGGGTTTTATGATCTAATTTGCACTTCCAAAGATCACTCAGGCTTCTTTGTTTGTGACTGTAGTACAGTGCATATTAACATGAAATTTACCATTTTAAACTACATAATTCAGTGACCTTAACTACATTTAAAGTGTTGTTCAACCATCTCTGTCCAGTTCCAGAACTTTTTCTTTATCGCAAATGGAAATCTTACACCCATTAAGCAATCACTCCCCATTCCTTGTCAGACTTTGTTAGTGGAGCAAGGATTGGAGGGGTAGTCCTAGAGGCTTTTGAAGTAGTTTAGGTAAGAGAGATTGGCTGCTTGGATTGTGATGATGGCAGAAAAAAATGGAAAATTTTCTTTTTTCTTTTAGTTTATTTACCTAGTTTTGATCATTTATAAATTTGTAAAGTAATATAAGCTGTTATGTTTTTGTAGGTGTTCTTCAGATGATGCAGACAAGAATTGGAGCTTTACAGGGAGCTGTTGATAGGTACTGTTGTTCATTTTGTAAATAAATGAAATGGAAAGATTTTCATACATTAATATTTTGTAGATAATTTTGTCACTTCTTTTTGTTTTTCCTTTAGGATGAAAGCAAAAATTATTGAGCCATACAATAAAATAGTAGCCCGTACCGCTCAACTAGCAAGACTTCAGGTATGTTCTCACTTGTCACTTCTTTATACTTTTTACTTCATTTTGTTATAAGTGGACAGATTTTGAGAGAATGAAAATTCTGAGGAAGTAAGAGAATATGAGAGAAAAGGAAAAATACTAAAGAGCTTTAAAAGAAGATATCCAGTTTAAAAAATAAAAACTGAAGCTGCTATTCAAATGAATTATTTTCACTCTTAATATTGCAATGTATAGTCATTTTACTAACTTTTTAAGATTCAAGATTATTTAATAAGAGAACAGGAAGAAACCTAATGTTTATTCTTAACAGTTTGCTATGATCAAGTGTAAGGAACCCAAACCTCTGGCTTATTCTAATAGTAATACTTGTGATTATTCAGGAAATTCACTTTTTGACTAAAACTTAGTGATTTTCTAGCTTTGTGGGAGAGATTCACAATACATTTAAAATTTTATTTTCCACGTAGTTTTCACAATTATTTGAAGACTATTTGCCTGTATTTAGCTATGTAGATTGTTTCATACTTTGTACAGTGTGATTAATTTTGCTTAAAGTACTTTTCTCTCTTTGGATTATTTTCCTAAGAAATCTGGTAAATTCGCACTCTGTTTCACAAAGCAAAGTAAAAGTTTCTTTTGTTTTCCTCACTCCCTTTTTACATTTTATTAATGTAATCTGAGGGCCTGTTACTTTTCCCGTCTTTCTTTTTTCTTGTGTGTCTTCTATTAGTAGTACCTTTCCCTTCTCTCTTGGGGATCTTATTTACCAGTATTCTAACAACACTATGTCCATTTCCTATTCGTTTCCTTATTTCCTATTGTTTTTATCTACAATTGTACTGTTTTATCCAAGCCCACTCCCCTGTTTTTACCTTTTAATAATCTGGTCTTTAATATCCAATGTCTGCTGTATGCCAGAGTTTTGAGAATTGCAGGTCATTATGATGTCTTTCCTCCATTCACTAAATATCACCAAACCTTATTCTGCTCCAGGCAGTGGCCTAAGTCTCTGATGGGAGGCATCATTAAGACTATGAAGTCTTCTCTCAAGTAGCTAAGAGTAGGGGAGACAGGCTGATGATTACAAGGTATTGCAATAAAGGCAGTAACTGTTGTAATTAACACTAAAGAGTATTTACTATATGCTCAGTGCTTTACCTGCATTATCTTATTCCTGATAGTAATCCTTTTACAGATGGAAACATTGAAAGTTTTCCATCAAATTACTTTTAACCTATTTTTGTCTCATATTTAAAGTTCATTTCTTATAAGCAGCATTTGTATATTGTGAATGGCTTTTTTAACCAGTCTTTAAAAGTCTGCTTTTTAATTGAGATACTTAGACTGTTTATATTTAATGTGATTATTGATATGGTTGGGTTTAAGTCTTTCATTTTCTTAATCTGTTTTCTGTTTGTCTTGCTTGTTCTTTGCTCCTTGTTTCTTCTTTTTCTGCCATGTTTTGCGTCGAGTACTTTTATGATTGCATTTGTTTCCTTGTTGGTTTATTAGCTATAACTCTTGCTTTTTTAATTTTGCTGATTGCTCTAGGATGTATACATTTTAACTGCTCAGTGTTAAAATTGCGTCCATTTTAACTGCTCAACCTTCGATATTATAGCATTTAATGTATAGTATATGGATGTTATAGCAGTATACTTTCATTTCTTCCCTCACCACTTTTGTGCTATTATTATACATTTTACTTTTACGTTGTTATAAACCCGTAGTAGATTGTTTTTCCTTAAGCAGTCAATTATTTTTTAAAGAGATTTAAAAGATAATCTTACATATTTACCTTTGCAGTTGCCATGCTCTTCTTTCCTTTCATTAGACCCATATTTCCAGGTGGAAACATTTTACTTGTCCCCTAAGAACTTCTTTTTAACCTTTCTTGTGGTGTGAATCAGCTGTTAATAAATTCTTTCACCTTTTGTATGTCTAAAGAAGTCTTTATTTCATCTTTGATTATGAAGGGTATTTTTGCTGGACATAGAATTGAATGATTTGTTTCTTTCAGTACCCGGAAGATACTGCTTGACTGTTTTCTCATTTGCTTTGTTTCTTATGAGAAATGTGTTACCTTTGTTTGTTTCTCTGTACATAAAATTTTTTTTCTCACCCTGTTTTTCATGTTTTCATTTAGCACTGGGTTTTGAGCAATTTGTTTATGATTTACCATTGTGTAGTTGCTTTGTGTGTGTATTTGTTTTCGCTTACAGTTCTTTGAGCTTCTTTATTTGCGGGTTTAAGATTTTCATCAGATATAGAAAATTTATGGCTGTTATTTCTCCAAATAATTTGTTCCTGCCTTTTCTTCTCCTTCTGGGACTACAATTACTAATGTATTAGGTATCTTGAAGGTGTCCCACAGATGACTGAGTGCTCTATTCATTTTTTTCCCCCCACAGTCTGCTTTTCCCTATGTTTTATTTTGGATAATTTTTATCACTTTGTCTTCAAGTTTACTAGTCACTTCTTCTGTGCTAATCTGCTGCTAATCTCATTTAGTATGTTTTTCATTTTAGACATTTTTGTTTTTATCTCTAGAAGTTTAATATAGGTGTTTTCTATACTTTTCAATTTATCTACTTAACTTTTTGAACATATGGAATATTACTAAAATAGCTGGTTAAATATCTTTGCTAGTTTATATAGTGTGCCATTTATACCACAGTGCAGTACTAGAGCATTTCCATCACTGCAAAAATATCCTTCATTGTGTTTGTCATTGTCTTAACTCCATTCAAGCTGCTCTAACAGAATACCGTAGACTGTGGCTTGTAAACTACAGAAACTTACTTCTCACGTTTCTGGAGTCTGGAGGTGCCAATCAGGGTAACAGTATGGTCAGGTCCTGGTAAGGACCCTCTTCTTGGTTGCAAATAGTCATTTTCTTACTGTATCTTCACCTCGCAGAGAGGGTTAGAGAGCTCTCTGGGGTCTCTTTTATAAGAGCAAAAATCCCATTCATGGGGGCTTCACTCTTATGAACTACTTACCACCCAAAGGCCCCACCTCTTAATATTAGCACTTTGGGGATTATGATTCCAACATATGAATTTTATCATTTAGTTTGTTCCAGCCACCAATCCCTGTTCCTGTCCTCAGTCCTAAGGAACTATGAATCTATTTTCTGTCTTTATGGATTTGCCTTTTCTGTTCATTTCATATAAATGGAGTCATATAAGATATAGTCTTTTGTGTCTGGCTTTTTACACTTTGTATAATGCCTTAAGGTTCGTCCATGTTGTAGATTATTATCACTAGTTCATTCCCTTTTTTTTTAATTGTTGAATACTGTTTCATTTTATGGACATAGCACATTTTGTTTATCCATTCACTGTTGCAGATGTTTGGATTGTTTTTAGTTACTGACTTTTTTTTCTTTTTTTTTTTTTGCTTTTTAGGGCCACACCCATGGCATGTGGAAGTTCCCAGGGTGGGGTTCAAATCGGAGCTGCAGCTGCTAGCCTACACCATAGCCATAGCAATGCCAGATCCGAGCTGCATCTGCAATCTGCACCACAGCTCACTGCAACACCAGATCCTTAACCCACTGAGTGAGGCCAGGGATCAAACCCACATCCTCATGCATCCTGGTTGGGTTTGTAACCTGCTGAGCCATAACGGGAACTCTTCTAGTTACTGTTTTTTATGAATAATGCTGCTGTGAACGTTTGATTACATGTTTTTTCCTGGACTTATATGCTTTCATTTCTTTTCTCTTTATTCATTTTTTAAACTGGGTTATTCAGAAATATTTTAAAAGTTTTATGTGGCTAGTTATATCGCATTGTTTGTTTTATTGCTAGGTCTATTTGATAAAACAATTTAACATGTGCCTTTCATTATGATTAATAGTCATCTAAAGGAGTTATCATTCATACAGTAAGGGCAAACTTATTTTGTAAGTGGTTCATGTAATACATTTTTTAGGCTTTGTGGGTTATGTATGTATTGGCAAGTGTTCAACTATGTTGCAGTAAAATTGAAGGTTAGGTTTGACCTGCTTCTTGTTAACTCCTGTATGCTGAAGATTATCTGTTTTATTTGGGGTATTCATCTAATTAATCAATTTTGAATGCAATGTTGGTCTTTCTTTTTAGTTGTATATTATGTATGACTACCAGTGGACTCTTCTTTCTCTTGGTTATTATATTGGGCCTTTAGAGACGAGTGTTGATGGGTGTTGGATTCCAAGTTTTTCTGGTTGTTACGTATAACCACCAATACTAATCAGGCCTTTCTGCCTAGAGTAATACTACTAATTTTGAAATCATTTCGTTCAACATAATTATTCACTATGCTTAAGATTTTTCTTTGTTTTATAAACCATTATGCCCTCAGAAAAAGAAATGAAGTACTGATATCTATATTAACACTTACTAAATTAATGAAATTACTTCAGATTAGTTTTTTCTCTTTTGAGTATCAGTTTCTTCTTTTTGTTTTTGTCTTTTTTAGGGCTGCACCCACGACATATGGAATTTCCCAGGCCAGGGGTCAAATTGGAGCTGCAGCTGTTGGCCTATACCGCAGCTCACAGCAACACCTGATCCCCAAACCACTGAGTGAGTCCGGGGATTGAACCCTAGTCCTCATGGATACTAGTCGGGTTCTTAGCCAACTGAGCCACAACGGGAACTCCTTGAGTGTTAGTTTGGACTCACAGCCATTCGCAGACTCAATCTCTTCCAATTAATTTTATTTACTCCTGTTGATGCTCAAAACTACCAAGTTTTTTTTCATTGGAATCCTGGCTTCTTTGTTTTTTAAGTGAGCCCTGACATTCTTGAGAGTATTTTGGTTTACTGTGTGCAATGGAATGTTCTAGACACATGCTGATGCTTCTTGCTGGAAGGAATGGGATTAACTAACCTTTAAGGCATCCTGATTCCTTTTAGTAAATAATGTTATAAACCAAGATTTGGGCCTAGGGGAATTTATGAGAGTGGGTGATGTACAGCTGTTAGCGATTTTGTGTCATTATTTCACTCCTTTTTATGACAAATAATATTCCATTATATGTTTATCCCACATTTTTGTTTATCAATTCATTTTTGTGTCTGTTGGCCATTTGTGTATCTTCTCTGGAGAAATGCCTATTCAGATCCTCTGCTCATTTTAAAAATGGGTTTTTTATTTCAATTCTTCCTTCCTTATTTGTTTCTTTCTGTACTTGGAATATATAACTGTTGTGTTCTGGCTTCTGATTTATTTGTTGAGAAGCTGTCATTCTGACCTTGTCATTTGAAAGTAATCTGTAGTTTTCCTCTGGATTCTTTTTAGGAATTTCTCTTCTTTTTTATTTCCTTCAGTTTCAGAATGGTTTCTGTTTATTCATTTCATGTGTAGTTCATTTTTCTTCCATCTGTGAGTTTATCTCTTTCATCATTTCTAAGCCACTTTTTCTTCAAGTGTGTATCATTCTCTCTTTCCTTTGTCTTTAGAGTCTGGTTAAATGTTTTTCAGCTTACTCTATTTATCATCTAAGCCATTTACCCTCTTTATTTTACATTTTTTTTAACCTTCCTTGTTAGTCTCTGGAGTTCTTTCTAATTGGTTTCCCACTTCATTAATTCTCTCTTCAGTCGTGTATGTATAGCCTTTGGTTTAACTAAGTCTGTTATTTCGCTAAATTTCAGGTTATTGTATGTTTTATTTTTTCAAGTTCTTTGTTTCTTTTCTTAAAGTGCTTTATGACCTATTTCTTTTTCCCTGACTTTGATTTCTTTGAATATATTCTGCCGAGGTATGCTATTGCCTGACTCTGGTAGGCATAGTGTTTGTAGTCCTTGTTAGTTATGTTTATCTTGGTGGTGTTTGCTGGTTCTGTCTAATGGAGTCCAGTTTTCCTGGGTGCTTGGTTATCTTTTGCTCTGTGCTAGATATATATTATTGTATATTAAAAGTTGTTTTTCAGAATATTTGAGTCCTTCAGAGAGGATTTGTTTTGTTTTTCTGTGGGAGCAGAAATCACTACCAGTCCAAGAACCACATTAGGATTAGTCAATTTTAACTCTCCTCCTTCACTTTGTCTCGGAGGCTATGGAAATGTGGGATCTAGTTTTCCAGGATTAGCAAATGCTCACAGATTATGAATGGATTTGCTTCTCTTCTCCTCGGGTTCACTTTTGCTTTACTTTCGGCTTGGTATTTCTATTTGCACTAGCATTTCTTTGATGCTTTTGAGACATTTTTTACATTTCGTACAGCAGTTTTAGTTCATAGTTGTAAGCAAAAACTTAGTTTGCCATTACTGAAAATAGGAATCTTACCTTTTTTGTAAAATAAACACCAGATTATTTTATTCTCCTGCTAAAATTATTCAGTATTTCCTTAACACAGAAGAGAAGTCTCAAAATCCTTAATGTGGCATATAAGTCCCATCATGTTATGGCCTCTGCTTGGCTTCACCTTTTGTGATTCTAAAGGAATTTATCTGGATACTAATCATACTTACAGTTCCTGGATGTGCTTGAGAGTCTCACATTCCTTTGTACATTTTTTTGGTATAACTCAGAATGTTCTTGTCATTAATTCTAATCAATGTATCAGCTCTTTTGTGAAGTCCTCTCCTGCTCTTCTGGTAGAGCAGAATGTTTATCTTTTATTTTTTTATTTTGTTTATTTTAGGGCCACCCAGGTGGCACATGGAAGTTCGCAGGCTATGGGTGAAATCAGAGTTGCAGCTGCCAGCCTACACCACAACCACAGCAACACCAGATCTGAGCCGTGTCTGCGACCTGTACTACAGCTCATAGCAATGCTGGATCCTTAACCCATTGAGCGATGCCAGGGATCGAACCCCTGTCCTCATGGATACTAGTCGGATTTGTTACCACTGAGCCCCAACTGGCACTCCTGTTTTTTGGTTTCTTTAATGTCCTGTAGATACTTGCATTATAATACTTTCTATGTAGTTTTTCCCTTCCTCATACTCTCCTATAAGATTAAGCTCCTTGAAAGCTATGATAATATATTGTTAATATTTGAATTTCTAGCCTTAGCGTAATGTACCATATTAATGTTACGTACCATATTAAATGCTTAAGAAATAAGTGCAATGATTTGTTCTTGGTCTGTGCCCCAGTTACAGTATTTTTTAAAAATAAGCATATGTTACTCAACAAAAAATGTATGATACTAAAAATTTTTAATGGACTTATGCATGTCTATTATAACAGTTTGAGAAACATAGCACATTGGAGTTCCCTTCATGGCTCAGTGGTTAACAAATCCGACTAAGAACCATGAGGTTGCGGGTTCAATTCCTGGCCTTGCTCAGTGGGTTAAGGATCTGGCGTTGCCGTGAGCTGTGGTGAAGGTTGCAGACGCGGCTCGGATCCCACGTTGCTGTGGCTGTGGCGAAGGCCGGCAGCCACAGCTCCTGTTAGACCCCTAGCCTGGGAACCTCCATATGCCGCGGGTGCGGCTCCGCATAAAATGCAAAAAGACAAAAAAAAAAAAAAAGAGAGAGAGAGAGAGAGAAACATAGCACATGAGAAGAATTTGAGTGTCTTAGTCTTTTTCATAAGGAGGAGAGATGTGGGCTATTTCAGAGATAACCACTAGGGAATATGTGGGCAGTGAGTATACATAGGAACCTGTCTTAATAGTCAAAGAGGGACCATAGGACAGTGGAATATTGCTTGGCCTATAGCAGCACGCTCAGAATTACCCTTTCCTGTAACTCAGTCTCTGCAACTTCATAGCTCTGCTTCTTTTTTTCTTTTGCTGCCATTAAGGATTAACCTTCATTCTCCTTTTCACTCGCTCATTGTTTCTTCTCATTCTTGTTTCTTTTGTCTTAAGGCTTCTACTTTTTACCCCTTCAGCTTCTGCCCTATCCTGCACACTCACTTTGCAGAGGAGAACAGTATCTGTCAGTTAACAGTTTTTGGTGTTGCTTATACAAGACAATATAGGTTATATAGTTACACAATACAATAATTATAGGTTTACTGGTGACAGACTTGATATGGCTTCCTTTGAGCTAGCTTTGTTTCCATGATCTAATCAGTCATGGCTGAGGACCTGAAATACAGTGAACCATACATAAAGTATTGTATTGCCCAAGCTGAAGAATGGTGTGGGTACTGCCAGTGCTGCTCAAAGCACAGGAACTACTATTTCAGTTTTGTTTTTGTTTTTGTCTTTTAAGGGCCATACCCACAGTGTATGGAGGTTACCAGGCTAAGGGTTGAATTGGAGCTGCAGCCGCTGGTCTGTACCACAGCCACAGCCACACCAGATCTGAGCCATGTCTACGACCTACACCACAGCTCATGGCAACACTGGATCCTTAACCCACTGAGCAAGGCCAGGGATTGAACCTGCATCCTTATGGACGCTAGATTCGTTTCAGCTGAGCCATGACAGGAACTCCTGCTGTTTTACTTTTATGTTAAAATATACATTTAAATAATACTTACTCTCCATAGTTAATTTGCGATTTAAATTTACAATAAGGTTTTCATTTGATACTAAAAATCATTGCATTAAGTTTATTGGAATTCTTATTGTTAACTGAGAAAAGTGATTATGCTGCTTAAGTCTTTACAGACTTGTCTCTAATGAAATTAAATTTTATAAAGCAGTTTTGTCTTTCAGACACATTTGGAAATTAACTTTTTTAGCTTATAAAACAAATATTTTTATATATGAAGACTTAGAATTATTTTTATTAGCAGAACTTTTCAGGACCATTAGTCTTTATGTGTATCATATGATTTGATTCAGTGATAGATTATTGCTTAATTTTAGGCGATAAATTAAAATTTAATGTAAGTTCACTTCTTTGCTTTCAACTCCAGATCGTAAACATGTCAGAATCACACATTTCTTTTTCTCCCCTTTGCTTAGTATAGTCTTTTGACAGTAAGTTTCAAGAATCTTATTTATTTTTACTACCTAGGTAGGTATTCTTGATAAAAAACAGTTTTTTCATGGTTATGCAAGACTTTCTGCTCTATGAAAAATTTCAAGTATTCTGAATCCTTGTTTTTATAATTAGGTTTAAAAGTTATGCATCTCATCATTTTATGGGTGAGTAAACTGAGGTTCTGAAAGTTAACTTGTTGAAGTTCTTTTAGCTAGTATGCAGTGGCCGTAAGACTATGAAGCAGAATTTCCTTCTCTAAATTTAGTATTTTTGACTTTTGATTCTGTGAAATGTGTAAAAATGTAGAAAATATTTTTCAGAAGCTTGCTTGTAGGTAAAAATATTAAAATCAAATCTAGGTTCATAAAAACACAGATGAAGAGTGCTGTACTGGGAGTTACGAGACCTGACTGCATTCTTCAACCCTTCAGCTGCATGAACAAATGAACAAACTTGACTCTCCACCTTGCTGTAGCTTTTGGATATAATTGACATAACATTATGTAAATTTAAGAGGTATAATGTGATAGTTTGCTACAGGTATATATTGTGAAATAATTAACTACAATAAGGTTAGTAACACATACTTCCCTTAACATAATTACCGTTTTTGTCATTGTTGTCATGGTGGTGTAGTAATTTATTTTTTTTTTTGGTAGTATCCAGTCCAATGAAAGTTTGGACTGGATCTATGAATATTCTTCCAGCTCTAAAACGCCATAGTTCTCTGAAGCTGTGATAATTTATTTTATGAATATTTTTATTTTTCACGGTTATGTAAGCTGAATTCATAGTTGTTTGTGTTTAAGGTAAACACTTTTTACTACTGTTGTTAAATATTAGCCTTAATTTTCTATACTCTTACTGTAAAAAATATTACACTACTGTATAGGTACAATGAAATTGAGTAACTTTGGTTAAGTTATTATAAAGAGAGAAAGAGAAAAGAAAAAGAAAAATGTCTAGGTACGTTTTGATATCTTTGTTGTATTTACTTTTTCTGAAACTGATGCACATTCAACTTGGAAATTTGTTGCCATTCAGACTGCTTTGAAATCTAAAGGTTCTTTTGAGGTTTTATATTAACTGTTTTTGTTCTATTCACTTTGTCTAGACATTTCTGTTTTAAACTTTGGGGAAACTTTAATGTTGCTGTTTAATCTTTATTCTTTGAGCTCTTAATTCATTTAAATGCATATGGTGTAAGAAAGCAAAAAGGAAATAGGTAGGAAGTTCTTTTTGCCTTGAATGTAAAATCCCTATGATGTGCCCTCAATTAGATAAAGTACTTTTACAGTTAGTTTCTTTGCCTTTTTATCCTCATTACACTCTTTCCAGAAAGCCTTTTCTTTCTCCATGCAGAAGCTTCCGACTTCTATATACAGGAATACTTGAGTGGAATTATCACCCTAAGAATCCTCTCTGTCTTAGCTCATTTTAGTAACATCGTTTGCTTATGAACTGCCTCAGAGTTTTTCAGAAAGAAATTTTTAAGAGCTTATTATCCCTTACATAGAGTATTTAAAATTTTTAAATTTAAATTATATAAGTAAATGAGTTTTTAAACTTTCAAATATTTTTAAGTTTTTAACACTTTTAATTGTTTTCAAAAATATAACGGCTTTATTGAGGTATAAGTCACATACCTACATATAAGTTTTTAAATCTTTAAAATTTTTATCATTTTACTTTTTAATTTTTAAGTCATATGCATATATTAGCTTTTCAATTAAAAGTTTTTTATTGAATTTTTTTAACTTAATTATACAAGTAAGAAAGTTTAAGAAAATCTTGCAATACGGAAGGAAGAAATGGATTATAAAACCTTTCGTTTTACATTCATGTTTTATATGTATGTGGTTTTCATCATACTTTTTTTTAGGGTTGCACCCATAGCATATGGAGTTCCCAGGCTAGGGGTCAAATTGGCGCTGCAGCTGCTGGCTTATACCCCTGCCACGGCAACATGGGATCTGAACTGTGTCTGTGTCCTATACTGCAGCTCATGGCAATGCTGGATCCTTAACCCACTGAGTGAGGCCAGGGATCAAACCCACATCCTCATGGATAATAGGTTCGTTGGCACTGGGCCACAACTGGAACGCCTCATTATACTTTTGTAAGGTCTTTTTTTAGTTTGCTAAGATATTAAATAATTTTATCTATCTAGTTGTATGTGATTATGACTTATTTTATTGGCTTTTATAAGTATCCACCAAACAAGTGAATTACCAGGAAAGAAGGAAGAGAGAAGATAACAACAATAACACAAGCACCATGAAAACAAAACAACAACAGCACAAGCACCATGAAAACAAACAGAACAACTAGGAGAGCAAACCATTGCTGGTGGAGGTGGTGCTGTGCTGGTTTGGGACCTAGTATTCAGGGGGCACAGCAGCCTTTTTTTTCTGCCCTGGGAAAGCCACTGTGTATGTAAGAAGTTCCATCACCATGAAGTCATCATGCTGTGAGGAAGCACATGCCAGCCATGGGGGGCTAACAGGGAGAGAGGCACTGAGGCCTCAGACCTGTGAGTGAAGCCTCGCTTTACTGAGCGCAGCTTGAGTGAGTAATCCCAGGGATACGACATGGGACATTCGACCCCACCTCAATTCTTGACTCAAAGAATTGTGAGAAGTAACAGCGTATTTATAATGAGTAATTTGGGGCTGATTTCTTTTCCAGCAATAGATAATTGATACAGCAGCCAAATGGATTTTGAAGTATAGAGGCTGCCATCCACACAGAATCCAGGGGAGATTGTTCCCATGAGTATTTCCTTAGGAATATGATTGAAAATGTACTTGAGACAATCAAAATGACCAGAGAAACATCTAAGTAAAAACTAGTGATGAGTGTTCGAACTAGAAATAAATGAGGAATAAAAAGTAGTGTATAGTGGCAAAGAAAGAAAATTCAACTGTAAAACATTGTGGGGAGAGGATGTGCAGAGCAGTTTTTTAAAACTTTCTTTAGCGGTCATATTTGTGTTTGTAGTATTGGTTTTGTATTTAGATTTTTTGTTGATATAGCAAAACAAATATTTTAAAGTTTCAATGAATTATAATCTGTAATGTGGTTTCTGTTGTACAACAAAGTGATAGTTATACTTATATTCATATTCATTGTTTTTCAGATTCTTTTCCCATATAGGTTATTACAGAATATTGGGTAGTTTTGCCTATGCTATGCAGTAGGTCCTTGTTGATTAATCTGTATTATGTATAGTAGTGTGTATATGTTAATCCCAAACTCCTCTAATTTATCCCTCCCCCTCACCTTTCTTCTTTGGTAATCACAAATTTGTTTCCAAAAGTCTGTAAATCTGATTGTTTTGTAAATAAGTTCATTTGTATCATCTTTTTAGATTCTATGTATAAGTAGTATCATATATTTGTCTTTCTCTGACTTGTTTCACTTAGTATGATAATCTCTTTAAGTCCATCCACGTTGCTACAAATAGTATTGTTTCATTCTTTTTTTATGGATGAGTAATATTCCGTTGTATGTACGTACCACATCTGCTTTATCCATTCCTCTTTTGATGGACACTTAGGTAGCATCTATTTCTTGGTTATTGTAAACAGTGGTGCACTGAAATTGGGGTGCATGTATCTTTTTGAATCAGTTTTCTACAGACAGGTGCCCAGAATTGGGTTTGCTGCATCATATGGTAGTTCTAATTTGAATGTTTTCTTTCTTTCTTTCTTTCTTTCTTTCTTTCTTT
>PVHT020000019.1:744558-763422 GCA_004024745.2 Catagonus wagneri | reverse complement strand
CCCTCCCTTCTTCCTTCCTTCCTTCCTTCCTTCCTTCCTTTCTCTCTCTCTCTCTCTCTCTCTCTCTCTCTCTCTTTCTTTCTTTCGTCTTTTTAGGGCCCCACCTGCAGCATATGGAGGTTCCCAGGCTAGGGGTCTAATCGGAGCTATTGCTGCTGGCCTACGCCAGAGCTACAGCAACACCAGACCCGAGCTGCGTCTGCGACCTACACCACAGCTCACAGCAACACCAGATTGTTAAGCCACTTAGCGATGCCAGGGATTGAACCCGCAACCTCATAGTTCCTAGTTGGATTCGTTTCCGCTGTGCCACTATGAGAACTCCTCCTAATTTGACTGTTTTGAGGAACCTCCATATTGCTTTCCATAGTGGTTGTATCAATTCACATTCCCACCAACAGTGTAAGAGTGTTACCTTTTCTTTGCACCCTTGCCAGCATTTATTGTATGTAATTTAAGGCCTGCATTTCCTTATTGTTTTTTTTGGGGGGGGGGGTCTGGATCATCTGTCCATTGCTGTAAGTGGAGTGTTAAAGACCCTTTAATATTATGTCATTGTGAATTTCTCCTTTTATAGCTGTTAGCAGTTGTCTTATATATTGAGATGTACCTCTGTTGGGTGCATATGTATTCACAATTGTTATATCTTCTTGGATTGAGCCTTTGATCATTACGTAGTGGCTTTGTCTTTTGTAACTGTCTCTATTTTAAAATATTTTGTCGGATATGAGTGTAGCTACTCTACCTTTCTTTTGATTTTTAGAATACCTTTTTCCATTCTCACTTTTAGTCTTTGTATGTCCTTAGATTTGAAATGGGTCCCTTGTAGGCAGACTACATATGGGTGATATTTTTATACCCATTCAGTCTTTGTCTTTTGGTAGAAGCATTTAATCCTTTAACATTTAAGGTAATTACTGATATGTATGTTCTTACTGCCATTTAGTTAATTGTTTTGGATTTTTTTTCCATCTTTTTTCCTGTCTCTTTTGTAATCTTCTCTTGTGGTTTGATGACTGTCTTCAGTGTTGTCTTTGGATTGCCTTTTTTTGTTGTTGGTAGTGTGTCTACTATATTTTTGGTCTGTGGTTTCCATTAGGTTTTGATATAGCAGTCTATAGATACAAAGATTAAGTTTCTGGTCTCTTAATTGCAAATGCATCTCCATTATCCTGCATATGTACCCACCTCTTCTCATGATTACTGGTTTTGCTATCATAGTTGTGTGTGGATGATTTCCTACCTTTAATGTATGTTTGCTTTCCTGGTAAGCCTTCTTATTTGTAATTTTCTTGTTCTTGTTGGGGTCTTTTCCACCTAGAGAAGTTCCTTTAGTGTTTGTTCTAAAGCTGGTTTGGTGGTGCTGAAGTCTCTTAGCTTTTGCTTGTTTCTAAAGCTTTTGATTTTCCCATTGTATCAGAGCGAGAGCCTTGCTGGGTAGAGTATTCTTGGGTTGTAAGTTTTTCCCTTTCATCACTTTAATTATATTGTGCCACTCCTTTCTAGAGTATTTCTGCTTAAGAAGCAGCTGATTATCCTATGAGGTTTCCCTTGTATGTTGGTCGTTGCTTTTCCCTAGTTGCTTTTAATACTTTGTCTTTAATTTTGGTAAATTTGATTAATGTGTCTTGGTGTATACCTTCTTGGGTTTATCCTATATGGTACTCTCTGTGCCTCCTTGAGTGACTGTTTCCTTTCCCACATTAGGAAAGTTTTCGGCTTTTCCCACATTAGGGAAGTTTTTGGCTATTATCTCTTCACATGTTTTCTCTGGTTGTTTCTTTCACTCACTCTTCCTTCTGGGGCCCTGTATAATGTGGATATTGGTGCATTTAATGTAGTACCAGAGTTCTTAGACTGTCCTCATTTCTTTCCATTCTTTAATTCTCTTTCACATCAGTGATTTCCACCAGTCTATCTTCCATCTCACGTATTTGTTCTGCTGTAGGTATTCTGCTGTTGATTCCTTCTAGTGTATTTTTCACTTTAGTTATTTTATTTTTCATCTCTGTTCATTAAATCATCAATTTTTCTTTAATCTTTTCTTTTCTTGCCTTCCCTTCTTTTTAGGATCACACCCACAGCATAGGAAATTCCCAGGCTAGGGGTCAAATCGGAAACTACAGCTGCTGGCCTGTGCCACAGCCACAGCAATGCAGGATCCAAGCCACATCTGCAACCTACACCACAGCTCACAGAAATGCCAGATCCCATTTCCGACTGACTGAGTGAAGCCAGGGCTCGAACCTGCATCCTTATGGATACTAGTTGGATTCGTTTATGCTACACCACAGTGGGAACTCTCGAAGCTTCACTTTCTTTGTTAAACATTATTTTTGTGGTTTTGCAGTCTGTGCCTCCATTTTTTTTTTTCCTGAGATCTAGAATCATCCTTAGTATCATTATTTAGAAGTATTTCTCATGTAGGTTGCATGTCTCCACTTTCCTTAATTGTTCTTCTGGGGTTTTGTTTTTTTCTCTTATCTGGAGTGTATTTCTCTGCTGTTTCATTTTGTCCTGCTGTCCATGTTTGTAGTCTTCCTTGTGCAGGCTGTAGGGTTATAGCTCCTCGTGCTTCTGAAGACTGCCCTTTGATGGGTGAAGTTGATCCAGGGGCTTGTGTTGGCTTCCTAATGGGAGGGACTTGTGCCTGCCCACTGGTATGAGAAGCTAGCTAGTTCTCATCCCTCTAGTGGGTAGGGCTATGTTGAGGGGTGTGATTAAAGGTCAATCTGTACCTAGGAAGACTTTAGACAACCTGTCTGCTGATGGGTTGGGCTGTGTTCCCATCCTGTTAGTTGTTTGGCCTGGGACTTCTGAGCAACGTGTGCCTACAGGCTCTTGTTGGATGGGGCCAGATTTTTCCAAAATGGCAGCTTTGTTGGACCTCCACCTCTACTGTCCTGCCCACCCCCATAGTGAGCCACAGCTGACTCCAGCTTTCCCAGGTGACCCTCTAAGACCCCAGGTAGTCTGGTGCAGATTCTTAGGGAATTCCTGCTTTACCCATAAAACCCTGTTTGTGCCCTCCAAGAGTGGAGTTTCTGTTTCCCCCAGAACCGTGGAGCTTCTGTGCTCAAGCCCCACAGGCCCTCAACACCAAATGCTCTGAGGGTTCCTCAGCCCAATGCCGAACCTCTGGACTGGGGGAACCTGACATGGGTTTCAGAGCTCTCACTCCTGTTGAAGAGCCTTTGTGGTGTATTTATTTTCCAGTTTGTGGTTTGCCCACTTGGTGTGTATGGGTTTTGCTTATATCATGAAAGCACTCCTCTGCTATCTTGTTATGGCTTCTTTCTTGTCTTTTGGATGTAGACCATTGTTTTTGGTAGTTTCCAGTCTATTTTGTCTATAGTTATTCAACAGTTAGTTGTGATTTTGGTGTATTCATGTGAGGAGGCAAGCTTGAGTCCTTCTATTTTACCATCTTGTCTCTAATCCTTCACAAATGAATAATTTTCAATAGTCTTAATCCTGTTATCTCTTATAACTCTTGAAGCAGAGGTCTCTGTATGGGAGAAATAATTTAGAGATTTATATTAGAAGATTGTGAACACACTGTGGTAATTTTTAATTGTAAGTATGAGTATGAACTCAACAGATATTTTAATCTTATCTTAAAATGGTATATACACTGTATGTATATATTTCAGTACACACATATATATATAACGTTAATCTGATGCTATCTATGTGTATTGTGGAATAAAGCAAATGAATATTTATGTGACATTTTAATTTTGACATTTCCTAGCTGTGTCTAGTGATAAGTCTCAGAAATGAGCAAAGTTAGTTTCCAAAATGTGGTTTTCAGATGCTACTGAATTGTAACCATGGCTTCTTTGATAAATCTTTGATTCCAGATCTGGGGTGAGAAGTACCCAACATGATCCTGGAATATTTTTATACCATACATATGAAGGAAACTAGATAACTTTACTAATTAGAGTCATGACAGAAGATTTCAGTAGCTAACTTGAAGAGGCGCTGGGGTGACCAAGTATGTCAGTTTGAACACTTGAAGTTCCATGTCCTGGGAAACCTCTTAGTGTTGTGGCCAAATCAGTACAGTTGATCACCCTCAGAGGTGCCCACTGGCCAAAAAATTGGAACAGTGTAAGCATGTATAAGGATAAGAACTATAATGGATTGGTATTTTTGTTATGTTTAAATCTACGAGTTCATAATGATATCTAAAACAATGAACTAATAGTTCATGTTTGGTGTATATTAGGAAATCAGCCCTTAATTCTGAAAACTGTTGAGAGGAAGAATCCAGTGTTTATTCTTACTTTTCTATATGGACAGTGCCACTAGTAAGCAGATACAGATGAGCTAGTTTCCCTTTTTGTGTGTGTGTGTGTGTGGTTACCTTATTTGTAATATCTAAATCATCTATATTTTTAAAGACTTGACCTTTTTTTTTTTTGTCTTTTTGCCTTTATTTTTTTATGTAGAGCCACACTCGTGGCATATGGAGGTTCCCAGGCTAGGGGTCTAACAGGAGCTGTAGCTGCCAGCCTTCGCCGCAGCCACAGCAATGCGGGATCTGAGCCGCGTCTGGCACAGCTCATGGCAATGCCAGATCCTTAACCCACTGAGAAAGGCCAGGGATTGAACCCACAGCCTCATGGTTCTTAGTCGGATTCGTTAACCACTGACCCACGAAGGGAACTCTAAGACTTGATCTTTTAAGATCAGTTTAGATTCACAGCAAAATTGGGAGAAATATACAGATTTCATACATACCGCTTGCCTACACACATGCATAGCCTCCACCTTAATTAACATCTGCCACCAGAGTGATACATTTGTTACAGTTGATGAGCTTACCCTGACAAATCATTATTAGAGTCCATAGTTCACTCTTGATGTACCTTTTATGGATTTTGGAAATGTGTAATGAAATATACCTATCATTATAGTATCACACAGAGTTGTTTTGGCGCTTTAAGAGTCCTGTGTACTCTGTCTCTTCATTCTTCCTACATCTGGTAACCACTGATCTTTTTACTGTCTCCATAGTTTTGCCTTTTCCAGAATGTCATATAATTGAAATCATGTAGTTTGTAGCCTTTTCAGATGGACTCTTTCATTTAGTAATATGCATTTAAAGTTCTTCCTGTGTCTTTTCATGGCTTGATATATCATTTCTTTTTAGAACTAATATGTTTGTATTATATTTGATAATAAAAGTCTGAAATAAAAGATAAAGAAGAAAAGGAAATTGATTGGAGTGGAGGCAGCTATATTAGGAAATGGTGAGAGTAGATGCCTTATAGACTAAGATGTGTTGACTGAGGATTTTATTAAATGCTCTCCTGAGAAGAGTCAACATAATCTGTTAGTAGATAGTCACTGAGCTTTATTAAAAATGGGGCTGGAGTGCTGAAAGCTGTGTTTCTAAGAAGAAAAATCTAGCAGGATGGATTTCAGTAAGAGACTGGAAAGCTAGCAAGGAGACCACGGTGTTAAGGTGAAGGTGATAAAGGTTTGGATTAGGGTGACGACTGTAGAAATAGAGGTAAAGTAACTGTTGTGTGTTAAGCAACAGAAATATAGTCACTAAGACCTGATGACAGCTTAAGTAGGGTTGAAAAGAAAAACATTAGAAGTAAGCTCAGTGATTTCATGTTTGAGGGCATATCCTTTACTGGGTAGGTATTGGGAAATTCTGAAAGGACAGTTCTTGGTGATTAGACTAAATAAGATCTGGTATTTCTCTCCATGATGTTTTTGTAATCCAAGAGGAATGATTGCTAGGGATTCTACATTCCAAATAGTCCATCTAAAAATGTAATCCTGACAAACAGGAAACTGACAATAGTGGTTGTTCTTGGTGAATGCATAGTTGGGACACAGAGATGTAATGGTGACTTTTTAATCTTATTAATCTGTTGAATTTCTATTACATATTCAGATAATAAAGAAAATTTAATTAAAAGATAAAGATGCCAAGATCTTTCAGTTCATAGGGGGAAATCCTTGTTTTGGTGTTCTTTTATTTAAGTACTTCAGACTATACTTAATCAGAAAAGCAGTTAGGTAAGCATTTTTAGTACTTGGTTGCCTTTGGCTTACATGTTTTTGTATTTTTGTGTATGTTGTACATGCATGTGTGTGATTGTGGCTGTGTGTGCCTCTGGGATGTGTGTGTGTATTTCATTCAGAAAAAAAAAATGTTTAGCTGGAACTTCAGGGACCCTGTCTTCCCAGTACTTTTAATTCTTATTGCTATCAGTTCGGATTTTCCTCCTCAAATAGGAGATTTCTTACTTCTCAACCAGCTTCAGAGCCATTCAGAGATGGTGGTGATACAGCAGCATAGATGGTCTCTTTTCTTTGTTATCACTACTGAAGGTGAAGGTCACTACATGTATGTTATTCCATCAGTCTCCCTTTTCTAGGTCATCACCCTAGGTTGCCTTTGTAGTAAAGTGTCCTGAAATAAAATGTTCTGAAATACACAAGTATTTATTTCATGTCCTAGCCCTTGCAGATAGGTAAAGACACAGTGCTGGATCTGGCATTGGAAAAGGGAAGAGAAGGTGATCTATAAGTGATAAGGGTTTTTTGTTTGTTTTAATAACTTTCCCTTTTACAATTTGTCACTAATGATTAAAAAAAAAAAACCTGTTAGGAAAAATCAGTGAGGCATGCTTATTCTTTAAGGTCTGCTGAAATTGGGAGTTATAAGTCCGTTCCCTTGGGGGCCTATGAAAGAGAAACTAGGATTGGAAACAGTAGGAAGCTAAGCAGGTGTTGCGCAATGGTTGTCAGCCTTAGCTGCACACTGGGACTGCATGAAGATAGTAAAAACAAATACCGATGCATAGATCCATAGAGATTCTGATTTAATTGGTCAAGGCTCTGTCTAGCTTGGGCATTGGAACTTTTTGAATCTACACACTTGAATTTAATATGAGGTCAAGACTGAGAGCTGCTGACTTAGAGAAGAAAAACTGGTCTAGGACTTAGGAGATGAGTACTTTGGTTTCATAGCACGTCAGTCCCAAATTCTCTTTGGGATAAATTGGAGTTTATTATAAAGTGATGCTTTTGAAGACTTCTGATTATTTATGTTTCTGATTGGTGGAAAACAAAAAAAATGAATGAATGATTCATGAAAAGTGAATGAATCTTCAGCATCTGGAAAGAATAGGCAGATTCACATAGTAAGAGTAATACAACTTCATGGATTTACTTTACTTATTTAACATTGCACAGGTTGCCTGTGATTTGCTTCGGAGAATAATCCGAATCTTGTATCTCAGTAAGAGACTCCACGGACAACTGCAGGGGGGAAGTAGAGAGATAACAAAAGCCGCGCAGAGTCTCAATGAACTTGGTAAGTTCTCTTGTTTATTGATTCATTTGCTGAAGGAAATTTGTGTTGTTTCCAGCTTTTGGTGATTATAAATAGAATTACTTTAGCATTTGTGTACAGGTCCTATATGAACTTAAGATTTCATTTCCCTAAAGGAGAAGTGTCCAGGAGAAATGCTGTTTTTTAGAAGACAAATCCCATGTTGACATTATGCCTAGAAGATATATTGAATTCATTGTTTCATTTGTCATTTTTTTCTCAAACGTTTAGAGCAGTCTCTTGACTTTCAAGGGTTTTGCTGTAATGGTTTTGACTATTATCAGGTTGCAAAGGTCCATGATAAAGCAGTTCATAATTTTTCAGGGAACATTTTGAATATCTATTGAGTGTGCATGGAACTAACACCTGCATATTAATGAGACTGGTTTTCTTCTTTGCCTGGGGTACTCAGTAGTTTTTCTGAAGTTGATATCCATCTCAAATATCAAGAGTCTCCTTACTCTTAGTAATGTGCTCTGAAAGTAGTTATATCAAAAGGATATCAGAAAGATGTGCATTATATGTTCTTTTTGAATTCTCCTATCTTTGATATTTAAATTACATAGTCATGCTGTAATGCTTTTTCCCTACTTTTTACTCAGGAAATGTAATATCCTTCACAAATCATGCTTCAACATTTCAATTTAAAATACTCAAATACATTACTTAGACACGTCATTGGGAATGTATTGAACTTGCGATAGTATGTTTGGAATATATTGTATAAAAATTAATTTTTAATCAGTGAGTAATGCTTAATTGTTTTTTCCACAATACGTGCTAAATATAGAAATGTAAAAATCCTGGTATCATCTGTTATTTTTTGCTTTATCACATTTAATTTCTGTGCTCCAAAAAATAAACTTTAGAATAATAGAATTATTAAAAATAAGCTCAGATTGTTCCAAGGTTTATTATGTATATTTATTATGTACATTTTTCATCACCGATACTCTTCCATAATTTAAAAAACTGCTAGATTTTGATTATGATTACCATCTCTTTTAGAAACAACAGATACTGTTTAACACAAATGATGTCTTTTTTTTTTTTTTTTGTCTTTGTCTTTTTAGGGCCACACCTGCTGCATATGGAGGTTACTAGTCTAGGGGTCAAATCGGAACTGTAGCTACCAGCCTACACCACAGCCATAGCAATACAGAATCTGAGCTGCATCTGTGACTCACACCGCAGCTCATAGCAATGCCGGATCCCCAACCCACTGAGCAAGGCCAGGGACTGAATCTGCATTCTCATGGATACTAGTCAGATTTGTTTGCCCTGAGCCAGATTTGTTTCCCCTGAGCCACGATGGGAACTCTTCTTCTTTTTTATAAAACGGGCACAGTTATCCATCATAATGTTGTAAGTTGCTGCTGTGTAGAGTATAAACTCATCCTTCCAATGAGGCATTGGCTTTACCCAAAGTTTTGTAAGTATTAAATAAAGGCAGGTTGTTGAGAAAGGGTAGTAAATGGTGAAGTTATCTCAAAATGGATTGTGTTAATTTAAATTTTTGAAGCTTTGCAGATGATTATTTTAAAGCTATGCAGAATTTGTGAAGGCATCATCATGTCTTCATCATTCACAACTATGGTTCAGTCTTGGCTAGTTCTGGCATCGCCGATAAGGGGAAGCCAAGAGGGGGATAAAGTTTCTGCATTTGGAATTACTATTTTAATAAAAGTAATGATTTCATAATTACTACTATAGTTAGACATGTGCAATAAATGGTATTTCTATGATTGGAACATCTCTTATCAATGTCTGTATCTGTCTAGTTATAGTTCTCATTAGACTAAAATGATGAAGAGTAGCAGGCTCTTGAAATTAGCTTAAAACCATTCTCTCAAACTTGAAAGGTCTTGGGGCTTGGAATGTAGTGACCAGATAAAATACATTGACATCTGGAATTCAAGTATATTCTGAGGGACTGGGAGGAATGTTAGTGACTGTTAATGGGAACAGATTTCTCTTTGGAGTGCTGAAAATGTTCTGGAGTTAAACAGTGGGTTGTTGTACAGCCTTGTTGATATAAAAAAAAAAGCCAGTGGATTGTATGCTTTAAAAAGTTGATTTTTATTCTATATGAATTATATAACAATTTAAAATTGTATATCAATTTAAAAATATGTTCTGGTATCTAGTGACTATTATCTCATGCTGGTACATTTTCTTTTTTAAAAAATTGGGGCCTAAGTTATGTACAGTAAACTGCAGCATATTGAAAATGTACATAGGAGTTCCCATTGTGGCTCAGTGGTTAACGAACCCAACTAGTATCCATGAGGATGCAGGTTCAGTCCCTGGCCTTGCTCAGTGGTTTAAGGATCCAGCATTGCCATGAGCTGTGGTGTGGGTTGCAGACAGGTCTTGGATCACATGTTCCTATGGCTATGGCCTAGGCCGACAGCTACAGCTCTGATTGAACCTCTAGCCTGGGAACTTCCATATGCTGTGGGTGTTGCCCTAAAAAGACACTCACACACAAAAAAGAAATTGTACAGTTTGGCAAGTTTTGACACAAAACCATTCCCAGTATTAAGATAGTGAACATAACCATCACCTCCAAAAGATTCCTTACACCCCTTGATAATTCCTCCTCAGGCATTTATGGATCTGCTTTCAAACACTATAGATTAGTTGGCACTCTAAGGGATTTTATGTAAATGGAATCATACTGTTTGTATGGTTGCTTGTTTTTGTTTGTTTTATTTTGTTTTGTCAACTGAATTATTTGGGGATTCACCCGTGTTGTATGTATCAAGAACTCATTTTGTTTTATTGCTTAGTAGTTTTCCATTATATGGATATTGTACAGTTGGTTTATGCATTCACCTGTTGAGGATATTTGAGTTCCTAGTTTTTGCTCTTACAAACTGTATTATCGTACAGTTGGTTTATGTATTCACCTTTTGAGGATATTTGAGTTTCTAGTTTTTGCTATTATAAATCAGGTTGCTATGAACATTCCTATGAGGTATATGTATGAACATTTGCTTTCATTTCTCTTTGATAAAAATGTAGGTGTGGAATGGTCAGATCATATAGTAGATGTATGTTTAACTTTTAAAGAAATCTCCTAGCTGTTCCCACCCGAAGTATATGAAAACTCCACTTTGCCTGCATCATTGTCAACTCTTCAGTCAGTCATCTTAATTTTAGCCATTCTTAGAGTTGTGTAGTAGGATCTTATTTTTGAGTTCACCCACAAAAAAGTTACCAGAACTAATAAAGGAGCTTAGCAAGATTAAAGAATATAAGAGCAACATGCAAAATTAGTTTTGTATCTATATACAACTAATTTTGCATGTTGCTCTTAAATTAACAAGCAATTAGAAATTGAAATTCAAAAATACTGCTTATAGTGGCATCACAAATATAAACTATTTAGGGTTGAATTTGACAAGATACATAAGACCTGTACACTGACTACTAGAAAACATCGTTGAGAATAATTAAAGATGACCTGAGTGAGTAAATAAACCTATGAAGTGGAAGACTTTATGGAGTTTATAAATAGGCCCATTCTCCCTAAATTTATCTGTATGGATTCAACACAGTTATAATCTGAATCCCACCAGGCTTTTATTAGAAATTGACAAACTGATTTTAAAATTTGTGTAGAAATGCAAAGGATCTAGAATAGCCAAACTTCTAAAAGAAAACGAAGTTGGACCATTGCCCTACCTAATTTGAAGATCTCTATTACAAAAATTTATAGTAATCAAGATAAAAAAATAGACAAATAGGTCAACGGAATGTAACAGCCCAGAATTAGACCCACATGTGTAAGAATAGCACATTTAGTGGAGAAAAGAGGCTTTTCAACAGATGGGACTGGGACAATTGGTATCCATATGAAAAGCAATGAACTTTTATTCAGACTTCACTTCGTACAAAAACATAACTAAATTCATTGGACCATAGTCCTAAAGGTGAAACTGTATTCATAGCTCACTTCATAAACAGAACAAAACGAAAAAAAACCTGCAAACAGATCATAGTCCTAAAGGTAAAGCTGTATTCGTACCTCACTTCATAGAAAAAAAAAAAAAATAACTGCAAACAGATCATAAGTCCTAAAGGTAAAACCTAAAACAATTGAACTTCTAAATGGAAACAGAACATTTTTTATGAGTCTGAATTAGAAAATGATTTCTTTTTCCCTTTTTTTTTGCTTTTTAGGGCCACACCTGCTGCCTATGGAGGTTCCCAGGCTAGGGGTCAAATCGGAGCTGTAGTTGCCAGCTTATGCCGCAGCCACAGTAATGCGGGATCCGAGTCATGTCTGCGACCTACACCACAGCTCATGGCAACGCCGGACCCTTAACCCACTGAGGAAAGCCAGGGATCGAACTAGCAACCTCATGGTTCCTAGTTGGATTCGTTTCTGCTGCGCCATGACGGGAGCTCTAGAAAATGATTTCTTAGATGTATCAGTCAAAGCACAGTTCCTCCCAGAGAGAAACTGATAAATCAGACATTTTCACAATTCAAAACTTCTGTGTTACTGTTAGAATGAAAATAAAAGCTATAGGAAGAAATACTTGTGGAGTATATATTTGATAAAGAATTTGTGTCTAGAATCTATCAAAAAAAAAAAAACTTTGAACACTGGTAAGAACACAAACAACCTAATTAAAAAATAGGCAAAAGATTTGAACATGCACCAAAGCAGAAGGTGAATGGCACATATGCACATAAGATACTCAATGTCATTAGGCACTAGGGAGATAAAAAGTAAAATCTACTGGTTGGGAGTTGCCTTTTGGTTCAGTGGTTAACGAATCCGACTAGGATCCATGGGGATGCAGGTTCAATCCCTGGCCTCACTCAGTGGGTTAAGGATTTGACATTAGCATGAGCTGTGGTGAAGGTATCAGACACGGCTCGGATCCCACGTGGCTGTGGCTGTGGCGTAGGCCAGCAGCTACATCTCCGATTCGACCCTTAGCCTGGGAACCTCCATACGCTGTGGGTGCAGCCTTGAAATAGCAAAAAATAAATTCATACTGGTGTCCTATTGACCAAATAAGAATTATTTTATTGCAGACTTTGGTCTAATTTTTCATGCAGATAATTAGCATGTAATGATTAAAAAAATAAAAATACACGGTGCAGACTTTATTATTAAATTGTATCATATTGGTTTATGGCTTCATTAAATTTGAGACTACATAAAAATTTAGATGAGTCTTACTACAAATTGTTAACATTTTTTTGAGCATTAGTTAAGATGGTATACTTAAATCACACTTAAGGTATACTGTGTAGTGAATATATTGTGTTGTGGTTTTGGGTTAATTGTTGTTAGTGACTTAACATTCTCTATCAAAGCTTTATTGAGTTATCATTTAAAGATCATTTTTTAAAAGTGTAATCAGGCAGTAAATTTTAATCGAGCAGTTGGATATGATAGAAAGTATTTCCTCCATTAATTTTTATTGTGTATGATCTGTTCTCTGAGTTTTATAATTTTGTTGCTAAACTGCAGTATATTAACACCATATATCATGACAAATATGATATATGAACCACCACAGGAACTCCAACAGATACCTTTTTTTATACAGAGATATGAAATGTTAACTGATGATTTTAAAGTAAATAGCTGTAATGGGTTAGGGCTTGTAAAGTATCCTGCATACTCTTCTGATATCATGACTAAAGATGTATTTTTTCCTGTTGCTCTTAAGAAACAATTAATAGCCTCAGGCCACATCAAAGATTTGTAAGGGTAAATAATTTGGGAATTAAATAAAACTATTTTTTATTCTAATCGGGTTTACATTTCATTTCTGTGCACATATGTTTTAAAAGCTTACTATGTGCTTATCTCTAAGTTTGTTTTAGAGTTATGCTAATTAATAAAGACCATTCCTGATCTCTGGGACACTTGTAGGATGTTACGCCAGATCAGATCTGGTTTAGATATGTGATGGAACCTGGTTATGAGCCATTCTTACTTAATTTCTAACAGAAATAAGAATATTTAGTCAGGATTTTGTAGACATTTCTTGTACAATTTCCTAGAGGTTAAAACAGGGTTAAGTAGTTCAAAATCTTACTTGTTTTTAAAGTGTATTCTGAGGAATTCTGCTTGGTCTTTTTTTAAATACTGAACTGTGGTAATTGCTGGATGGAGGGTGAAGAGAGAAGGTATTTTGTTTTTTGTTTGTTAAATATGGTTTGGGAATATTTAAGAATAACCATCTAATTGATGTGGAAACTTTCCATCTGAAACAATTGTAAATTGATATTGTAGAGGGGGTTAAGATGTAGCATTGAAAATAAAACCTGAATGGAAGTAGCTCAGAAGACTTCTGATGGTAAATGACTTATGAACAAATATGGTTGACTGGGCACTTGGAGCCTAGTCATTTTAACGTAGTAACTAGAGCAACACAGTATTCACAAATTTTCCTTTCGTCTAAGTAATGTTCACCTTACTAACACTTCCGAGACTTAAAAACATGATAAAATTGTACCATAAAACAGCGTAATTGTCCCTGCTATATAGTTTATAATTAAGAGACAGGAGAGTATAGGCTTTGAAGCCCTATAGAGTTTAAGTCCCATTTTCATCTCCTCTTGCTAACTGTGTGAGTTTTGACAAGGTAAATTCTCTCTGAGATTTCAAAGGACCCCTGGGTAGATTTAATGAGACAAATTTATAGGTTGTCTTTCACTATGCCTAGTACATAGTAGGTTCCCCAAATGTTGCTTTTCTCTTATCCTTTTTTCTTTAGAAATAGAACTAAAGGATGAATTTACATGCTATTTTGAAGGTCATGTTGCTTATACATGGTCATTGGTGATTGTGTGTTCTACTCTTACGTGTGCAAAAATCCTATCTTTTTCTTTAAAAAGCATATGATATAATGTACATTTCTCATGTCTGTTTTTCTGGTAACAAAATGTTGAAATATTACTATAAAGATTTTCAAGTTAAATTTGGGCACTGCTTTGGAGAAACACATTTAAGTGAAAATCAAGTCTCAAATACTGAGACAAAAAAAAATACTTCTTTGAGGAACTAGAGTAATCAATCCATAGTGATTTTTTTTTACATTACGCAACTGCATTGAAAATGCATTTATTATATTTTAAAATAAAATTTGATAAAAATGATAAAAGCTGTTACTGATTGCTCTGTGGCAAATATTACGCTTCACAACAGCCCCCTGAGGTAGGTGCTGTCATTTTACACATGAGGAAACAAATCTGGGTGAGATTAAATCATAGTTCCAGGATTGCACAGCTAGTCAGAAAAGGACTTGTACTTGCACTTATTATTTATTTCTTCCCCTTTTACCCTAGTGGAGGTTCTAATGATCTCCAAGGTATGAGACAAAAGAATTGTGTGAATTTGGGACTTTTGCACATTGGGGTAGAGGTCAACAATATTACTTGTTAGTGGAAGTTGAAGGACCCATGAAACTGAAAAACAGTTAAAAAAATTTTTAATGTAATTGTTCTGTTTTCCGTCATCGATGCTGACTGCATTTTTCTTTTGAGATATGAGATTGGTTTGGGATTTAAATTGGCATTTTGAATATTCCAAGAAAATAAAAATATACCTTAGTCAAGGGTTTGTATTTTGCTTCTGGTTATTTAAATGTATTCTAGAGAACATTTAAGAGCATTAAATCGGCATTATTTAAATAGACTTTGGAGTTCTCATTGTGGGCTCAGTGGGTTAAGAACCCAACATAGTTTCCGTGAGGATGTGGGTTCGATCCCTGGCCTGGCTCAGTGGATTAAGGATCCTGTGTTGCTCCAACCTGCAGTGTAGGTTGCAGGTGCAGCTCAGCTGCAGCTCCCACTTGACCCCTAGACTGGGAACTTCCATATGCTGTGGGTCCATAAAAAGAAAAAAACAATAATGAATAGACCTCATAATTTAACATTTTATTGAAGTGTAAAAAAGATGCACAAGCTCTAAGTATACAGCTTAATGAATTTTTTTTTGATAGCCTTTCCTAATTAAAAGTACAAGGTAATAGTTGAAAACTTATAAAAGGAACCTACTGAGGGCTGGCAAAAACACAATTAATGTGCCATGTTTCTGGAGTTGCCCAGGGATTTTTAAATGAAAAATGTTAAGTGTCATATATTTAACATTTTTTTTTTTGTCTTTTTAGGGCCATACCCGCAGCATATGGAGGTTCCCAGGCTAGGGGTCAAACTGGAGCTGCAGCTGCAGGCCTCTGCCACAGCCACAGCAACACGGGATCTGAGCCGCATCTGTGACCTACACCATAGCTGACAGCAACAATGGAGCCTTAACCCACTGAGCAAAACCAGGGATTGAACCCGCATCCTCATGGCTACTAGTCAGGTTCATTAACCTCTGAGTCACGTTGAAAACTCCATGTTTAACATTTTAACTTTGGGAAAATACGTAGTTTTGAAAGTTGGAGGAAGAAATGAGAAAAATGCTATTTTACCACTATGCTGGTTTAAAATAAACCAAAAAAATTAAATAACTATGAAATGTCTTTATCTTTTTAAATCTATAGACTGTGGTAGAGGAATGAGTAGTTTATAAAGTATGCTTGTAAGGAGCTCCTGTTTTGGCCCAGTGGTAACGAACCTGGCTACCATCCATGAGGATGTGGGTTAGATCCCTGGCCTCGCTCAGTGGGTTAAGGATCCATTGTTGCCATCAGCTGTGGTGTAGGCCGGCAGCTGCAGCTCCTGTTGGACTACTAGCCTGGGAACTTCCATATGCTATAGGTGTGGGTCTTAAAAAAAAAAAAAAGGTATGCTCATAAATGAAAGATAACATAAAACTAAAGAGAAACAAGACCTGGATACTGACAAATTAGTCTCAGTCTGGACAGTATCTGTGAGGAAAATGTCTGTTTTAAATATATCCTGGTGACCAATTAATTTGACTTTCAGAGATGCTCAATTTTGTTTGTGTCATTTAATAATATATTTTTTAAGGGCCTCACCTGTGGCATGGAAGTTCCCAGGCTAGGGGTAAGATGGCAACTGCAGCTGTCAGCCTATGCAACAGCCATGGCAATACCAGGTCTGAGCCATGTCTGTGACCTACACTGCAGCTCAGGACATTTCTGGATCCTTAACCCACTGAGTGAGGCCAGGGATCAAACCTGCATCTTCATGGATACTAGTCAGTTTCGTTACCACTGAGTCATGACAGGAACTCCTAATAGTTTCTTAATTTGTAAAATTATTCTAATAATATGTTGTGAAAACTAGGAAATTCAGGTATATATTAATTGCTGAAAACTAGACAGCATAGGTGTGGGTATCTCCTGTGGATTCATTTTGAGAATGCTCCCAACTGCTTTCTTGTACCATACTATGTCTATGATGCATATACTTAGCACTTAATATTGTATTATGGGCATCTTTCCATGTTAATAAACATAAGCCTGTGTTATTTTAATGGCTGGGTAATTTTCAGCTGGAAACTTTCCAATGGTTTGTGTAAATAGTCTGTTACTAATTATTTTGGTCATTTATATAATATTTACTAGTATAGCTATCTTTTGATGACTCTGCTTGGAGATACACTTTTGCACAATTAGGATAAATTTAAGAAGTTGAATTTCCTGGTCAAAAGTTATATTTCAAATTTTGCTTAATATTTCAGAATGAGAAAGTATCTACAATTTTGTCAAAACTAATGGACATGAGCATTTTAAAATTATTTGCCAGTCACATGTGAAAAACAGTGTAATGACTTTTTTTTAACTTGTTCTAATTTGCATTATTTTTTGCTGTGTTTGAACAGTTTTGTGTTTCTTTGCTTTTCATTTTGAGTTACTTGTTCTTGGACCACTTCCTATTGCTTTACTGGTTTGTAGATATGTATTTTTTTTAAGATTTTAATTTTTTCTGTTATAGTTGACTACAGTGTTCTGTCAATTTCTGCTGTGCAGCAAGTGTCCCAGTCATAGATACATACATACACACATACATACATATATATGTACATTCTTTTTCTCACATTATCCTCCATCATGTTGCATCATAGTGATTAGATATAGTTCCCTATGCTATACAGCAGTATCTCATTGCTTATCCACTCCAAATGCAATAGTTGAATCTACTAACCACAAACTCCCAGTCCATCCCACTCCCTCCACCTCCCGCTTGGCAACCACAAGTTTGTTCTTTTTTTTTCTCCCATTACTTAATGAATTTTATTACAATTATAAGTATACACAAATCATCACAGTTCAGTTTTATAGCATTTCCATCTCAAACCCTCAGTGCATCCCCCCAGCCCCCAACTTGTCTCATTTGCAAACCATGGGTTTTCCAAAGTCTGTGAGTCAGTATCTGTTCTGCAAAGAAGGTCATTGTGTCCCTTTTTAGTTTCCACATGATATTGGTGTCTCATTGTCTGACTGGTTTCACTTCGCATGGTAATTTCTAGGTCCATCCATGTTGCTATAAATGTTGTTTCATTCCTTTTAATGGCAGAGTAATATTCCGTTGTGCATATGTATAATGGATCTTCCCTATCCACTCCTCTGTCAATGGGCATTTAGGTTGTTTCCATTACTTGGCTATTGTATAGAGGGCTGCAATGAACACTGGAGTTACACGTGTCTTTTCGAGGCATGGTTTCCTCTGGATAGATGCCTGGGAGTTGGATTGCTGGATCAAATGGTAATTCTATTTTTAGTTTTTTAAGGAGTCTCCATACTGTTTTCCACAGTGGTTTCACCAATTTGCATTCCCACCAACAGTGTAAATATGGATCCTTTTTCTCCACACTCTTTCCAGCACTTATTGTTTGTAGACTTTTTGATGATGGTCATTCTGGCTGGTGTAAGGTGATACCTCACAGTGGTTTTAATTTGCATTTCTCTAATAACAAGTGATGTTAAACAGCTTCTCATGTGTTTTTCAGCCATCTGTATGTCGTCTTTGGAGAATTATCTGTTTACATCTTACGCCCATTTTTTGAAGGAATTGTTTGTTTTTTTTTTTTTTGGTATTGAGCTGTAGGAGATGTTTGTAAATTTTGGAGATTAATCCCTTGTCAGTTGATTCATTTGCAAATATTTTCTCCCATTCTGTGGGTTGTCTTTTCGTTTTGTTTAGTATTTCCTTTGCTGTGCAGAAACTTTTAAGTTTAATTAAGTCCCATTTGTTTATTTTTCTTTTTATTGTCATTACTCTAACAGGTGGATCAGAGAAGATGTTGCTGTCATTTATGTCAGAGAGTGTTTGGCCTATGTTTTCCTCTAAGAGTTTTATAGTATCTGGTCTTATATCTAGATCTTTAATCCATTTTGAGTTTATTTTTGTGCATGGTATTAGGAAGTGTTCTAAGTTCATTTTTTTTACATGTGGTTGTCCAGTTTTCCCAGCACCACTTGTTGAACATGCTGGATTTTCTCTATTGTATATTCTAGCCTCCTTTGTCATAGATTAGTTGACTGTAGGTGCATGGGTTTAATTCTGGGCTTTCTATCCTGTTCCACTGATCTATATTTGTCTTTGTG
>PVHT020000019.1:665010-743558 GCA_004024745.2 Catagonus wagneri | reverse complement strand
TTTTGGTACGTTTATTCCTAAGTATTTGATTCTTTTTGATGCGATGGTAGACGGGATTGCTTCCCTAATTTCTCTTTCTGATCTTTCGTTGTTAGTATGCAGAAATGCAGTTGATTTCTGTGTATTGATTTTGTATCCTGTGACTTTGCCAAATTCACTGAGCTCTAATAGTTTTCTGGTAGAGTCTTTAGGATTCTCTAGGTATAGTACCAGGTCATCTGCAAACAGTGATAGTTTTACTTCTTCCTTTCCAATTTGGATTCCTTTTATTTCTTTGACATCTCTGATGGCTGTGGCTAGGACTTCCAAAACTATGTTAAATAGCAGTGGTGAGAGTGGACATCCCTGTCTTGTTCCTGATCTCAGTGGGAATTCTTTCAGCTTTTCACCATTGAGAATGATGTGAGCTCTGGGTTTGTCATAGATGGCCTTGATTATGTTGAGGTAGGTTCCCCCTATGCCCACTTTCTGAAGGATTTTTATCAGAAATGGGTGTTGGATTTTGTCAAAAGCTCTTTCTGCATCTATTGAGAGGATCATATGGTTTTTATTGTTAAGTTTGTTAACATGGTATATCACACAGATTGATTTGTGGGTATTGAAGAATCCTTGCATCCGTGGGATAAATCCCACTTGATCATGATGTACAATCTTTTTAATGTATTGTTGGCTTCAGTTGGCTAGTATTTTGTTGAAATTTTTTGCATATATGTTCATCAGTGGGATTGGCCTGTAATTTTCTTTTTTTGTGGTATCTTTGTCTGGTTTTGGTATCAGGGTGATGGTTGCCTCATAGAATGAGTTTGGGAGTGTCCCTTCCTCTGCAGTTTTTTGGAAGAGTTTCAGAAGGATAGGTGTTACCTCTTCTCTAAATGTTTGATAGAATTCGCCTGTGACCCCATCTGGTCCTGGACTTTTGTTTGTTGGAAGTTTTTTAATCACAGTTTCAATTTCAGAACTTGTGATTGGTCTATTCATATTTTCTATTTCATCTTGTTTTAGTCTTGGGAGATTGTACTTTTCTAAGAATTTGTCCATTTCTTCTAGGTTTCCGATTTTATTGCCATATAATTGCATACAGCAGTCTCTTATGATCCTTTGTATTTCTGCGGTGTCTGTTGTTCTCCTGTTTCATTTCTAATTTTATTGATTTGTGTCCTCTGTTTTTTTCTTGATAAGTCTGGCTAAGGGTTTATCAGTTTTGTCGATCTTTTCAAAGAACCAGCTTTCAGTTTCATTGATCTTTTCTATGGTTTTCTTCCTATTTCACTGATTTCTGCTGTGATCTTTATGATTTCTTTTCTTCTACTAACTTTAGGTCTTGTCAGTTCTTCCCTCTCTAGCTGCTTTAGATGTAAAGTTAGATTATTTATTTGAGCTTTTTCTTGTTTCCTGAGGTAGGCTTGTATTGCTATAAACTTTCCTCTTAGAACTGCTTTTGCTGCATCCCAGAGGTTTTGGAGTGTTGTATCTTTATTGTCATTTGCTTCTAGGTATTTGTTAATTTCCTCTTTGATTTCTTCAGTGATCCATTGGTTGTTTAGTAGCATGTTGTTTAGTCTCCACGTGTTTGTACTTTTTGCCATTTTTTTCTTGTTGTTTATTTCCAGTTGTATAGCATTGTGGTCAGAAAAGATGCATGATATGATTTCAGTTTGCTTAAAGTTACTGAGGCTTGATTTGGAGCCCAGGATGTGATCATTCTTAGAGAATATTCCATGCGCACTTGAGAAGAACGTGTATTCTGTTGCTTTTGGATGGAATGCCTATAAATATCTATTAAGTCCATCTGGTCTAAGGATTCATTCAGGGCCTGTGTTTCCTTATTGATTTTCTGTCTGGATGATCTATCCATTGCTGTAAGTGGGGTGTTAAAGTCTGCCACTATGATTGTGTTATTGTTGATTTCTCCTTTTAAGGTTGTTAGGACTTGCCTCATATATTGTGGTGATCCTATGTTGGGTGCATAGGTATTTAAAGTTGTTATATATTCTTCTTGGATTGATCCTTTGATCATTATGTAGTTCCCTTCCTTGTCTCTTAAAACGTTGTTCATTTTAAAGTCTATTTTGTCTGATAGGAGTATTGCTGCTCTAGCTTTGTTTTGATTCCCGTTTGCATGGAATATTTTCTTCCATCCTCTCACTCTCAATTTGTATGTGTCCCTAGAAGTCAAGTGGGTCACTTGTAGACCGCAAATATGTGGGTCTTGTTTTTGCATCCATTCGGCTAGTCTATGTCTTTTGGTTGGGGCATTCAGTCTATTAACATTTAAGGTAATTATTGATATGTTTGTTCTTATTCTGTTTTGGGTTTTTGTTGCTCTTTTTTCTTCCCTTATTCTCTTGTTGTCGCCTCTCACAAGAGGACTATCTTTGATGTTGTAATTGAGTTGATTTTTCTTATTTGTTGGTGTATCAATTGTAGATTTTTGGTTTGCAGTTACCCTGAAGTTTTGATATAGGAGTCTATATGTAAATGAGATTGTTGTAAGTTGTTGTTTTCCTAATTGCAAGTGCGTCTCCAGTGTCCTGCATTTGTGCTCTCTTCTCATGATTTGTGATTTTGGTATCACAACTGTGCATGGATGATTTAGTATCTTTACTGTATGTATGCCTTTACTAGTGAGCCTTGTCATTTGTGGTGTTTTTGTTTCTGGTTGTGGCCTTTTCTTTTCTGCCTAGAGAAGTTCCTTTAAGATTTGTTGTAAAGCTGGTTTAGTGTTGCAGAAATCTCTTAGCTTTTGCTTATCTGTAAAGGTTTTGATGTCTCCTTCAAATTTTAATGAGAGCCTTGCTGGGTAAAGTAATCTTGGTTGGAAGTTTTTTCCTTTCATCATGTTAAGTATATCATGCCACTCCCTTGTGGCCTGCAGAGTTTCAGCTGATAAATCCGCAGATAACCTTATTGGGGTTCCCTTGTGTGTCATTTGTTTCTTTTCCCTAGCTGCTTTCAATATTTTCTCTTTGTCTTTAATTTTGGTCATTTTGATTAATGTGTGTCTTGGGGTGTTCCTTCTTGGGTTTATTTTATATGGTACTTGTTGCACTTCCTGGATTTGAGTGAGTGGTTCCTTTCCCATATTAGGGAAGTTTTTGGCTATTTTCTCTTCAAATATTTTCTCTGTCCCCGTCTCTCTCTCTTCTTGCTCTGGCAGCCCTATAATATGGATGTTGGTGCATTTACCATTATCCCAGAGTTCTCTGAGACTCTGCTCATTTCTTTTCAATCTTTTTTCTCTTTTCTCTTCTGCATTGGTGATTTCCACTAATCTGTCCTCCACCTCGCTGATTTATTCTTCTGCCTCCTGTATTCTACTGTTGGCTGCTTCTAATGAATTTTTTATTTGTTACTGTATTTTGCATCTTTTCTTGCTTAAGTTTTATATCCTGTATTTCTTTGCTCAGTGTTTCCTGTGAATTATCAATCTCTGCCTCCAGTTTATTTCCAGTGTCTTGCATCATCTTCAGCATCAACAGTCTAAAGTCTTTTTTCTGGCGGCTGCTAATCTCCTGATCACTGAGCTATTTTTCTGGGGTTTTCTCCTTCTCCCTTATCTGAGTTATAGTTCTCTGTCTTTTCATTTTTATAGGTTTTTGGTGTGGTGTCCTTTTTACAGACAATAGAGTAGTAGCCTCTTTTACTTCTGATTTCTGCCCCCCTCATGGCTGAAGTTGGTATGGGGCTTACTGTAGGCTTCCTGATGGGAGGGAGTGGTGCCTGCCCACTGGGGCTGATTCCTATCCCTCTGTTGGGTGGGGCTTTGTCTCTGGGTGAGATTAGAGGCTGGCTGTGTGCCTGGGGGGTCTTTAGGCAGCCTGTTTACTAATGGGTGGGGCTGTGATCCCACCTAGATTATTATTTGGCCTGGAGCTTCATAGTGCTGTTGGGAGTGGCCAGATTTTCCCAAAAATGGCCACCTCCAGAGAAATGCAGACTGATGAATGTTCCAGAGAGCTTTGCCTGCAATGCCCTTTCCCCAAACAAGCCACAGTGGCCCCTGTTTTCCCAGGAGATCCTCCAAGAATTGCAGTCAGGTTCCACCCAGATTCCTGTGGAGAGTTTGCTTTGCCCTGGGACCAAGTGCACGTGAAAGTCTGTGTGCACATTTCAAGAATGGGTCAGCTTTTCCTCCAGTCCCTTGGAGCTCCTGCACACAAGCGCCATTGGCCTTCAATGCCAGATGCTCCGGGGGCTCTTTCTCCCTCTGCCAGGTCCCCAGGTGTGGGGATTTGACATGGGTCTCAGAACTCTCAGTCCTGTAGGTGAGTCTCTGTGATCCACTTACTTTCCAGTTTGTGGGGCTTCCTACCCAGGAGGTATGGGGTTACTTATATTGCTCCTCCTACCTCCTGATGTGGCCTCCTCTTTGTCTTCTGGAGTAGAATATCTTTTTGAAAGTTTCCAGTCCATTTGGTTGAAGGTTGCTCGGCATTTGGTTGTAATTTTGCTGTTTTTATGAGAAAAGTTGAGCTCCAGTCCTTCTATTCCACCGTCTTGATCTAATCCCGCAAGTCTGTTCTTCACATCTGTGAGTTTCTTTTCTGTAGATAGGTTCACTTGTGACATATATTAGATTCAACATATAAGTGATATCATATGGTATTTGTCTTTCGCTTTCTGACTTCACTTAGTGTGAGAATTTCTGATTCCATCATTGTTGCTATAAATAGAATTATTTTTCTTTTTTATGCCTGAGTAGTATTCCATTGTGTCTATGCACCACATCTTTTTAATCCATTCATCTGCTGTTGGACATTTTAGGTTGTTTCCATAACTTGGCTGTTGTGAATAGTACTAATGTGAACATGGAGGGTGCCTGTATCTTTTTCAATTAAAGCTTTGTCCCGATATATGCCCAGGAGTGCGATTGTTGGATCATATGGTAGTTCTGTATTGAGTTTTCTGAAGTACCGCCATACCGTTTTACATAGGATTTATACCAATTTACATTCTCACCAGCAGTGAAGGAGGGTTCCCTTTTCTCCACACCCTCTCCACCATTTGTTATTTGTTGACTTGCTAATGATGGACATTCTGACTGGTGTGAAGTGATACCTCACTGTAGTTTTGATTTGCATTTCTCTAATGATTAATGATGTTGAGCATTTTTTCATGTGCCTGTTGGCTATCTATATATCTTCTTTGGAGAAATGTCTGTTTAGGGCCTCTGTCCATTTTTAAATTGGGTTGTTGGTTTCTTTGCTGTTGAGTTGTAAGAATTGTTTGTATATTTTGGAGATTAAGCCCTTGTCAGTTTCCTCATTTGAAACTATTTTCTCCCATTCTGTATGTTGTCTTTTCGTTTCTTTTTCTAAGATTTCCTTTTCTGTATAAAAGCTTGTTAGTTTGATAGGCCCCATTGTTTTTTTTTTTTGTTTGTTTGTTTTTATTTCTTTTGCCTTGGGAGACTGACCTAAGAAAACATTTCTCCAGTTGATGGCCTAGAATGTTTTGCCTATGTTCTCTTCTAGGAGTTTTATGGTGTCTTGTCTTATGTTTAAGTCTTTGAGCCATTTTGAGTTTATTTTTGTGTGTGATGGGAGGGTGTGTTCCAGTTTCTTTGATTTACATGTAGCTGTCCAGTTTCCCCAGCACCACTTGCTGAGATAACTTTTTTCCATTTTATCTTCTTGCATTCTTTGTCCAAGATTAATTGACTGTAGGTGTCTGGGTTTATTTTTGGGTCCTCTATTCTGTTCCATTGGTTTGCACATCTGTTTGGGTACCAGAACCACACTGTTTTGATTACTGTAGCTTTGTAATATTTTCTGAAGTTTTGGAGAGTTATGCCTCTGGCTTGGTTTTTTTCCCCTCAGGATTGCTTAGGCAATTCTGGGTCTTTTATGGTTCTATATAAATTTTTGGGTTGTTTGTTCTAGTTCTGTGGGAAAATGTCATGGGTAATTTGGTAGTGATTGCATGGAATCCATAGTTTGCTTTGGGTAATATGGCCATTTTAACAGTATTAATTCGTCCAATCCAGGAGCATGGTATATCTTCCCATTTCTTTGTATCCTCTTCAATTTCTTTGATTAATGTTTTATAGTTCTAAGCATATAAGTCTTTCACCTCCTCCCTACAGTCAAAAGTCTAGGACCAGATGAATTCAACCAAACATCCAAAGGAGAGTTTATACCTATCCTTCTGAAACTTTTCCAAAAGGTTGAAGAAAGAACACTCCCAAAGACATTCTGTGATACCACTGTCACCCTGAAACCAAACCCAAAGATACTACCAAAAAAGAATATTATAGGCCAGTATCTTTGATGAACATATCACAAAAATTCTCAACAAAATTTTAGCCAACCAAATCCAGCAACATGTAAAAAAGATCATACACCACAACCAAGTGGTGTTCATCCCAAGTTCACAAGGATTGTTCAACGTATGCAAATCAGTATCATACACCACATTAAAGTAAGAAAAGTCAAAAACCACATGATCATCACAGTAGATGCAGAAAAAGCATTTGACAAAATTCAGCATCCATTCATGATAAAAACTGTTTTGGGGCAGGGTATTTTTAACATAATAAAAGCCATTTATGACAAACCCACAGCCAGTATAATACTCAAGGAAGAAAAGCTGAAAGCCTTCCCACTAAAATCTGGAACAAGATAAGGATGCCCATTCTCACCACTTTTATTCAACATAGTATTGTAAATCCTATCCACAGTTATCAGATAAGCAAAAGAAATAAAAGGTGTCCATATTGGAAGAGAAGAGGTAAAATTGTCACTCTATGAAACTTACCTGATACCACAAATAGAAAACCCAAAGAACTTCACACAAAAGCTGCTCGAACTGATCAATGAATTCAGTAAAGTAGCAAGGTACAAAATTAACATTCAGAAATCAGTTGCATTTCTGTATACTAACAATGAAAGACTAGAAAAAGAATATAAAAATACTTTTTAAAATAGCACCCCCCAAAATAAGTACCCAGGAATAAACCTGACTATAGGTGTATATTTTTTACACAATAGAGGTAAATTGGCTTTACTTTATAAATTGTAAGATTCCCAGTTTTTATCTTATTGTTTGATTTTTCTTTTTTAGTATAATTTTTACAATTTTTTAGTTACACTTGTTACTGGCCATCAGCCACTCTCGTTCCTCAATCAGAGTTTAAGTGCTGTTTCCTTTCTCCAGCTTTTCTAGGGACATGTGCACCTTTTCCTTTGAGCCAGTGCTCCTCATTTCTGCTCTTGCTGTAGTTATATTTAGCCTTGTGATATTGATATTGACAGATTGCCACCACTTGTGTAAATGTATACAACCAAAACCCTTTATGAAATATTTAAATTTGGGCAAATGAGGGCTTGAATGCTGTTATAATGAACCTTATAAAAGTGCTTTTATGATTTTTAAGTAATGCTTTCATGAAATCACATTTGTTTATGGTAGTAACTAGTATTTTATGGTTATTAACTCCTTGACAATTTCATCTGGGCATTTTATGATCTGCCTACTAGATCCTGTGACATATGTTATTCATTAAGTCTTTAGAAATGGTTTTGTGGTTTTAGAAGTTAGCTGTTTTGTAGAACCAGTGAGTGTATTTGTTAATATAAGTGATACTGATAGAAGAATAAAAGTAAAAGCTTCTCATTTCTTACCCCTTGTGTTTAACAACAGTGATAAAATATTTATGTGGTGTCTTTTATCATGTAGTTGAAAGCAGTTTTTTCATTTTAGTTCATTATATCAGCTCAAACTGTATCTTTGAATCATTGGTAGATGATTTAATGAGGATTAGAAATTTTGGGCAGATTCATTTCTACTGAGCCACAATGGGATCTCCTAAAAGAAATTATTTTTACTGGCCATGCCTGTGGCATGTGGAAATTCTCAGGCCAGGGATCAAACCCATGCCTCAGTAGTAACCAGAGCCGAAGCAGTGACAGTGCCAGATCATTAATCCACTGACCACCAGGTAACTCCTTAATGAAAACTTTTGCTTAGATAACTTCTTTTTAAGAAATAGAGTTTTACTTCTAAAGGAAACAAATGTCTATACTCTGCTATATATAGTTGAACTATACTATATATGTGTGTGTGTGTATATATATATATATATATATATATATAGTCCAACAAAAATTTTATTAGCTAAAATGAAGTAAACTTAAAATTTTTTTTCTTTCAGAAAGTACTATGGCCTGAATTGAGTTCAGAGCTGCATCTATACCTTTTCATTTATTAGTTACTTCAATATCTGTTCCTTCTTTATACATAGCCTGTTTTCTACTGTATAAAATAATGGTTCTTAAGCTTTAGCACACAAATCACCTAAGAATACTTATTAAAATGTGTTATTCAGGACTTCAACCATAGAGATTTTGATTCACTAAGTAAAGGTGGGGCCCAGAAACTGGAATATTCAAGCAAATGTCATAGAGAATTCTGATATCGATCGGTAGGGTATATTTTGAGAATACTCTCCTAAACAAGATTCAGTAGGGTCAAACGTTTAAAAATTATTCATTTTAATTTCACAATACTTACTGATCCATTAGTATCTATCAGTAACTTTTGGGGAAAACATTATGAAACATGACATTAATATTACAAACTGTTATTTTATAGATTAAAGACAGTTTTATAAAGTTAGGTAGCTATAGTTTGCTAACATTTTGATGCTTGTAAGAGGTTATACTTGGAAAAATTCAGAAACAAAAGTCTTACAATTTTTTAAGACTTGGGAAGAAAATTGTTGAAGTATAGGCTATGTAATTTGATTTTTCACATTTCAACCTGTCCTGAGTGAGGCATGAATAACATTAGAGTGAAATAAATATCCTTGGTTCTTCTCTACCCAGTCAGTATTCTGTATACAGTATGACATATGGGATCATGTGTAATACTTGAGGGGGGGGATTATAGGTAACGTTAATGGCTGCTATATCCCTCAGTCCTACATCTGTATTTCTCAGTCCTGCAGTCTGTGTCCAGTATTGCCAGAACTCTCATTTGTTAGCATTAACATTTAAAAATTTTTATGTTAAATTTTTTTCATTTTGCTTCTCTTACTAGTATTGTGTGTCTAAAACCATCTAAGTGGAAAGTGATTCCTTCTAACCTTATTATCTTCTCTTGCTCTTTTTTCTTTTCTCCCTGAAAAACTGGTAGATGTGTATTGGTAGTGTGCCTTGTTTAATACCTCTCGGAAATATATGACATAGTCACTTTCATGGAAGCAGTGTGAGGAAAATGACCTCAATCCCAGACAGTCTCGGTTCTCCTTTTTTATCTTACTTGATATTTCGTGGTTCGGTAATGGTTATAGACTTGATACCGGTGCCCCTGACAAGAATGGCAGCACTTTTTAGCACTTGCTGGTGGAAGTACAAAGCTGTCATGCCTGAAAGCCATGGATACAGCTTATAGAGGTCTGTAAAAAATGTGTGAATAGAAGGGTAGAGATACTTAGGGTTGTTTTCACACATAATTTTCTACATCCCAGAACTTCTCTGTTCCAGATGTTTGTAAATTATTCTGTTATTTTATTCTACTTCTTATGATGTCATATATGTTATCATATTACTAATCTGTCCAGTCTGTGACTGGATTTTTTTTTTAATCCGTTTGTTGTTTTGAATGCTTTTTAGAAAAAGTCTTCAAATTAGTTTTCTTCTGTGAACTCTAATCCACAATTCTGTGTTCTCTTTGTATTTCTCTAAGAGCAGAGCATCTCTGAATATTTTCGTTCTTTTTCGTGCCTTATTGGGGTTTAATTATCTTATAGTTTTCATTTACCATAGGATCTGATCTTCCCTTTCCCTAACATTATTACTAGTCATCTCATGTTTAGCTTTCTTGAGTTCCCCATGTGGGGCTAACATTCATGAGTACATACAGGCATCCATCTTTGAAACGTAAAGAAAATAGGCACCAGAAGTTTTCCCTAGTTTTTATATTTCTCATCTTACTGAGTGGGAAGAAAGAAAAGAAGTAATTATTTTATGTTTTTTCTCTTGCTTTTAAACTCCATTTAGCAAAATAACCTGCTTCACAGTTTGACAAGTTACCTTTCTTATACCTTTTTGAAGCTATTTAGTAGAATAGTAAAAGGTTTAAGTACTTGATATTTTATCAGTATTATTTTTTATGAACTTTACTGTATTTTTTTAAATTTTGAAAACTATTTTTATGCAGCCATTACAAAGAATGAAGGAGATATAGTTGGATGATATTTACAATAAATTATTAGGAAAGAAGCAAAGGATGATATTTATATTTTTTTACATTACCTTGGAATTTTTCCACTAAGTGTTCATAATATTTTGTAATTAAAAAAATTACTAGGAGTTTCCATTGTGGCTCAGCGAGTTAAGAAGCCGACATAGTGTCTGTAAGGATGTGGGTTCGATCCCTGGCCTTGCTCAGTGGATTAAGGATCCAGTGCTGCCATATCTATGGCATGGGTCACAAATGCATCTTAGATCTGGTGGTGTTATGGTTGTGGTGTAGGCCTCAGATGCAGCTCCAGTTTGACCCCTAGCCTGGGAACTTCCATATGCCATGGGTGAGGAAGTGAAAAAGAAAAAAAAAATTGCCAAAGAAGAAAATATGTTTAATGTAGAAACTGAATAAACTAATATGGGAAATATAAATTAAAACATGAAATTTGAAATTTTCATTTTGAATAGTTTATAATAACTAGAAGCATAACATTATTTAATTTTACTTAATTGAATTTTCTGCTTTGCCAGAAATTATTTTGTTATCCATGTACTTAATACAAAGTGTAATGAAAAAGTTCTTAGATCATTGAGGATAGTCTTAATTTCTTGTGGTCCTTTTTATGGACATCATTTTTAATTTTTTAATCTCTTATACCAGTTGTCTTGCTAGTCATTTGGCATATGGTATTGATTTTACCTTCACCTTGCCTCTCACCTCAGAGAGCTACTGCCAGCACTTTTTGCCAGGCTTTTAATTACCTGTCAGGGTGATGATACCAGCAGCTTCCCATTCTCTGTTTTACCCAGCCAACAGTTTGCTTTCTCAGCTTCCCATTTCTGTGTATTGCTCAATCAACTCTTTTTACAAATTGCTGTTTATTTATTTAAGCTCATTTCTTGTGTTGTTCCCCTGCTCAGATTTCTGTGCTGGCATTTGAGGTCTTCTGTCTTTTGGTTCTAATTTAACTTATCAGATCAACTTCTCACTACTCTATTGCTTTTCTTGTAAAGAGAACAATCTATTCCCAAAATGTGCTTTAATGGCTTTCCTCAACAGTCCTTTTGTTTACATTGTTCTTAAATGCAACATAATTCTTAAGTCTGTTAAGAACTTTACTCTTTTCAAGTAACATTTGCCACATTCTGCTTTTTAAATAGATATTACCAACTTTTTACGACCTTGATTCTAGATTTTAAGCTCTGAGGGTAATATATGAGTTTCTACCATAAAGTATCTTTTATAATACCTTCGACCTTGTAGGAATTCGTGTTAATTGAATTACAAAGCTTGTTACTTGTGTACAGTCATAAAATGTAATAAAATTAAAAGTTTTATTGGCTTTGGAAAGTAGTTTTGAAATTACCATGTTGAATAAAGCCCTACTAATAAGCACTTGATTTTTTATACTTTTAGATTTTTACCTTTAATCTCAGTGAAATGAGTTTGATTTTTTAAATGTCCGAATAACTGAGGTTTTTCTATGATTTTATTTGGGGGATTAAAAAATAGATTAGTTACCTAAAAGTTGATTTATCTTGGGTGAGAAGTACAGAATAATTACGAATGGTATTTTAAATAAAAGCATAATTGTAAATCTTTTTATACGATGTTTGAACATCTCTTTGCTACTAGTTGGTAGAATGAATAACAAACTCCTTAAATTAGGAAATAAAACAACAGAGAAAATAACAGTTCTTGCTGAGCTCATCTTTGGTTAGTTTTTAAAATAATAGTTCTTACCTCTATAGTTTTGAAGAACTAACTCATTTAACTATATAGAAATTGATATCTGTGTCTGTGATTTATGGCATATGGGTAGAAAAATAAAATTTTAGGAATGATATCATATTGAATTTACTGTTACCTCCATTGCTTTTGCATTAAAAAATTTCCTTCCAACATAAATTAGCATTTATGTTTTTCTGGATAACATTTCACATAAAGTAAAAATTTACAAGTTGTGGTAAGGGCCATCATAAGAAAAATATACGTTTCACCTTTTCATTGAAGAAACAATTTTTTTTTAAAGTTGTCTAAGCTTCTCATTCTCTGAGCTGCTTTTAGCTGAGATCAGTAATTGCAAACATTTTTGTGACTTGTTTTTAAAAGCTGAACTTTTAACATAAATATTTTGGTTTAGATATTACATATTATTTAACACTAAAAAGCTTATGGGGGTTATCTGGTAAATTGAATGTTATTTGCTGTAAATCAGTGGGTGCACTTTTGTCTGTCTTAAAGATTGTTATATATAGGGCAGAAATCTTAATTGTTTCAGTGTCAAGTGTGGAAACAGTAACAGTTTAATATTTGCCATTTATTTCTTATTTTGTTATATTTCTTATTACAGAGAATGGGAGGGCATGAAAGCAGCTTAGGCACATTTATTAGAAAAATTTTTAACTGAGTTCTTCACATTTAGGGACTTAAAGGTTAAAAATATTTAAAACACAAAGGTTTTTCTTAATATGAAAAACTCCTTTTTAGGGGAGTTCCCTGGGGACCTAGGAGGTTAAGGATCTGGTGATGTCACTGCTGTGGCACAGGTTTGATCCCTGACCTGGGAACTTCCACATGTTGTGGGTGTGGCCAAAAAAGACAAAAGGAAACTTCTCTAAAAACAGTCTAATTTTTATTAAGATTGTAAAACTAGATATTAAAATTTTAATTTATGCTAAGAAATCTAAGTATAAAATTAGTTTAAAAATGTTAATATGTCAAAAGATATTCTGTACCAAATATATTAATCAAATGAAAAATTTCTTAGTATTTTTATGGAGTCTTAATTTCTCTTTAGGGTTTCAAAAAATGTCTTACTTGCTTATGCTACATTTTGTTAAACTGAAGCATTTCTTTAATTCCATAAAAGAGCACAAAGTAAGGCAGAAGGAAAATGCTCTTCTGCCAAGATTTGACATTATGTTAATAGTATTATCAAAAATATATCACTGTTAAATTTGGCATGTAACTTCAGTGAATTCAAGCTATTGCATGGTGCTCATTTCCCCAAGGGTTAAAGTAGAGTATTCGGTAAACTAAATTGGATGAATTTCATTTATTTATATAAAAGTGGTATATTATTAAGTTTGACATAAAAAATTTTTGTTTAAAAATGAATTGCTACTTTATTTAATGAATACAGTATGAAAAAAATAAAAAATTGTCCAATTAATCAGTTATAAGGTAGCAAATATTTGCCTACTTTAAATAACTTACTGCTGGTTTTCAGATATGCTTATAATTAGTACTCAGTGGTATATTACTGGATTATAACAAATGGAAAATACTTGTTTGATAAGAGATTCTCAAGCCTGCTATCTATGGCTCAAACTGGTAATTTCATAGTTTTCTGACATGAATTGAGGATTAGAGACAAAATGTCAAGTTAAATTAAGTGCTATAGAGTTAAAAAAAAAAAAAACCCACAATATCTTTATTCCCACTTTAATGATTTTCAGAGTTCAAAGAACTGCTATATTTTGCAACACTCAATTCTGATAGTATAAGAATATTTTGTAAACTGTATTAGTGTAAAGATGCTGTGTATCTAAAATTAGAAATAGTTCATGATATAAAGTCTTTTTTTCCTTCCTTGTAATCAAATTTTAATAACCTCTGTTACACAAAAAGACCTACATGAATAAAGTTAGGATGTTAGTTTATTTTAATGCACTGATATACTTTATTAATCCAGAGCATTTGGCTTAGATGCAACCAAAATGAGGAAGGAGGAAAGAGGCTTTAATATTCTTCCTTCCTCTTACTGTCAGTTTGCTTGTGTATGATTGGCATAGTACCTTCAATCTTAGAAAATCAATCTCTTTTTCATCATATACCTGAATTTCAAAGTTTCCCTCTCTGGGGGTGCACATACAGAGTTGTTTGTTTTTTGGTTCTTGAAATCCTGATACATCCTGCAATTTCCTATATTCTAAAAAGGATAAAATTTCATATGTAGTTCATTATTTTTGATATATCAAATAGTATGCAAGAAGACTGTACTAGGAAAACTAATATAGTAGTATAGAAAATCCTAGATCATTTTTATTGTTTGGAACCCATAATTTTGACTTTTATGTTAAAATGCTATTCCACTTGTCAGCATATAAATATATTTATAGTTTGTGACCTAGAAACAATACACTGAAAAAAAAAGCAAGAATACCTGTATCAGTTATATTTTAAAGTTATATACTGTTTTAAGGCTATGTATTTATTCTTTAGAAAATATGACTTACATGAATATCTTCTGATGGACATAATATTGACAAAATATACACATGATATTACCTTAACAAACTGCCATGCAACAAATACATTAATGAAGAAATTGAATATATATGACCTAATCTAATCTTGACATTTACATTGAAAATTTACAACATAACCAGTACTTAAAAGGTTTTTCTTATATTTGGCAGTAATTTCATTTTTTACAATTTAAATTTAAAATTTCTGAATGTGGGTTTGGTGAAACTTAGACTTTTCCCTAGTCTGTGACAACCTGAGGTACTAAACATTTTTCTCTGATTTCACTATCTTCAAAGGGAATTTTTTTGTTTCTTTTAGGATCTATCCAAGAGTTGTGTATTACAGCATTATTAGGCATGGGATCAGCTTCCACTATGGAAACAACTCGCTTTTTCATTTTACTTTTTAAGACCTTTTGAAATTTTTGTCTAGTAAATGCATATAATAGAGGGTGAAATATAGTTGTTCCATAACCCATGACTAGAAAACACAACCTTAATTTTACTAAAAGGTCACTTGGGCCTAAACATAAAATGGTTGTATTTAAAACAGAAATTGGTGTCCAGCAGAGAAGAAATGTAGAAATAATCAATAAAGACATTTTGAAGACTCTTTTTTGCCTTTCTCTTCGTTCACGGTGTCGTTTCACAGCTCTCCGGAGGGCAATTATTACCGAGACTGAAGTTCTAACACCAAAGACTACATTTCTCCCACCACTGCTTTGTGACATGTCTGTAGTCTCATGTTGTGTGGTTAGAGAAATCGTTTTTTTCTTTCTTGCTTTCTTCTTCTGCCCTGTTGAGAATCTTGTGCCTATTCGAATATTAAGAGCCTGAAGTATTTTGGTGTATGTGATTAACATTACTATGACAGTGAAAAAGAATATTGGGATCTGTACTAGCAGGTGATAATACATTCCCAGTTCAGTGTAGTATTCATTTGTACTGACACACAAAAGGGTCTTGTTTTCCCATGTATTTCCACTTTGAAGGCTGAAAAAATTTACCTCAATAAAGGGAATCAGGAAAGAGAAAAATGAAAAAATCCAAATGGATATCATTAGTATTACAGCTCTGCCCATCGTCAGAATTCGGTTTGCAGGCTTTACAGAGATATCATATCTGTCCAAAGTGATAGCAAAAACGTTGATTGCTGTTGAGACACTTGCAAAAGATACACAGGCCTCGTGGAAACAGCAGATGAGAGCAGTGTTACTCTCCAGAGAAAGCAGAAGGATAACTATAGTTAGAGGAATACATCCCACACAAATTATTACATCAAGTACATGAAGATTCATTGTAATAATGTTACTGACAGAGTTGATTAAGTTGGATTTCATGCAGTAAAGTACCAATACGGTGAGGTTGCTGCCAAGTCCCAACACAATTTCTAACATAAGAAATCCGGTGAGAGACACTTGAAAGCTTAATGGATATGATAGTGGTTGGTACATATTCGTGTTGATGTCATCAATGTCATCTCGCACTGTAATGTTAGATTCAGACTGCATGTTGATTTCCAGAATGGGAGAAAAACACATTCTTTTGGAGCAGTTGGTTTTTTCCCTAGAAAGTGAAATAGAATAAACTATTTGATATTTGGCAATTTAAATGACGTATAAAACCTGTGTTCTTTGTAAAAATCTTTTTATTGTGTACTTAGTTTAAGTTTTACATTTGTAAACTATTAATGGAAAATGTAGAATTAGGAAACATCAAGGTTGCATTGTTTTGATGCAAAAAGAAATGAGGTTCCCCATTTGAAGAAATAACTATATGGGGATTGACCCTATACAGTTGAAAATTATTGAATGAACTAAAAAGGTTTTCTTATTTGAGTTTTTCAAGGTTATTGTTTGAGATACAGTTTAATTTTATATAATAAAACTACCTAGTATGCAAAACTAATTTTAGCCCAGTGTTCTAAGATTTCATTTTAAAATGTTAGCAGTTGGAAAATAAATGCTATTTTAATATGTTGTAGCATAATTCGTGTGCTGCAGCTATTCCCATGAGATTTCAAATGAACAGGACAAGTATTCATTTAAAATGGTAAGTGGCACAGATCACTAGTTTGTTTTAAATCACTTTGTCCATGTCCTTGATTGATACTCATATCCAGAAGTCAACAGTTTGCTTGGGGATATCTGGAATTATTTCCCACCAAAGCAGGCAGATGATAAATATTTCGTATTTCGAAGTGAAAGTGCTCACTGAACTTTAAAATGAGTGAACTTATAAAAATAGGAAGAAAAGGGACACTTTGAAGTAAAACCCCGCAAACCTTGATAAAAGAGCACTAATCACTCCTGTGAATGAATGACTTACTTTGTGACCATGCCCTTTCCCATCTTGTGAAAGGAGAAAATTGAAATTTAATATATTAAGAAATAACCATTTTTGAGATGGAAAGAATACATGTGAATTGATTTTATTAGTTTAAACAGAATTTTTAAAGTGGAAAATGAAATTTTAGGGAACAGAAGCATCTGAAACCCATTTTCTGAAGAATCTATTAAAATTGCACATTCCCTGTGAATCCTTTTGTACAGATCACCCAGTGTATATCATTTTGAAAGAAATTAAAAAAAACAAACTCTTGCTAATTCATGCATATCTGTATTTTAATATATAGAAGTTTAGAGTAATTTATAAAATGTCTGATTTTATAGGCTAAAATGTCAGTAATTAGTATATTAGTTAACTATAAAATCATACAACCAACTATATTTCACATTTCACATACAGCATTTTGACTGAAAAATCATAAATTGTAAAAGCTAGTAATTTTCAGAATTCATGTTAGCCTTTCGCTTGATGTAACCTTTAACAAGTTTTAGAATACAGTTTTATTTATGCATATTATTTTAGAGGTATTTCAGAAACACAAATAACATTATTTATTTGAGCTTGATAGAAAATATTACTGGAGTCATATGTTTGAGTAAACGAAGGTCTTAGCCAGCTTTGAAATCCTATACAAACGGGAAATTTTAAAATGTGCCAAATTTTCTGATCTGACAGATTAATTAGGTCTTTGTCACATCAGTTAGATTTAGAATTAAATAAAGCAGAAGTGTCAAGTTACATGATAATTAAGGAAAAGGCGCCTACTCTAGAACAAGATTCTTTTCTTTTGTAAATGTTAAACAGTGTTGTGGGGTGCATGCATCTTCTGACCTACCTGTTTGCTGTTGCCTTATGGGCCTTTTGGCTCACTATAGCAGTTTTTCACAGTATGATACATGATGTCAATTGACAGATTTTGACATGGATTTTTACCTGACAACAGCGAAGTAGCTGTGTTTTATTTCATGTCTTGTAGGAATGCTTTCATTTTCTCTCCAATACTTCAACTGCATGAATTGTGAGATTTAGTTGGCTGATGGATTTCTAAAGACCAGCACAAAATATTTGTGTTTGTTTTGCCTTAAAAAGTCACGACCAAGAGAAACTTCCTCAAATGATAGGCATTATGTTTCCCTTTGTGAGAATATATGATGGTGTCTCTTTATTTTCCAGAACATGTGAAACCAAAAAAGGAAACATAAGGTGTCTAGCTTCTAAAATGTATTTAGACGTCCTTTGTTAACAAATGTAAATCTTTCTATAGCAGTCCTCATTATTTTGAAATGATTTCTTGATCACATAACTTGCTTTATATTATAAATCCAGTCCATGTTCTCTTGATAAAAACCATCTGCTATTTAATTTGGTTTGTTTTCATTAGAAGAGGATACATAATTGGTCATAAAACTCAGTTGGAAAAATCCTTTAGTAGTATCAGTTGATACGAATATCAGAATATTTAGTGCAGAAAATACTTGCTTCAGCTTCATTTAGCCTGCTGGTAGTGAATGTCATTCTTTTGGTAATCCATGTTTCATTGTTTTTTTCAAGAATCAGTGGCTCCACAGTTCTGCTATGTTAAAGCATAAACTCTCCCTTGAAAAATGCTCACCATTTTGTTTTCAGGCTTTTAGTTAATGTTTTTCATTTTGTGGCTGTTTTATATAGTATCTTCTTAGGTTGATTACTGTCAGATGTTATATCCCAGCAGCAATGTAGACCTATATTCTCTGGTTTTAACTCCTTGATGTCTTAAAATCATGGGTTACAAGAATATCCTGCAGTTTGTGGTTTAGACAGCTAGGGAGATGATCAGTCAGATGCATTCTTCATACTGTCGGTTGTAAATACTGAATTAGCTGCTGAATTAGCTGCTGAATTAGCTGCTTTGGACCCTTGTGAAAAAAGAAAAAAATTGGTTAAGGAATAGGGTTCCGATTAATTTCCAGTTAATTGAAAGTTACTTTAGTTCTGTTTTTTTTTAACAGCATACACAGAATTCGTTATTAAAGTAAGCAAACTGTATTGAGAGCCGTAGCTTTTGCATAAATTTAGGGGTTTCTTTAAATAAAATATTCTCTTTGCTAACAAAGATTATAAATATTATGTTATTTAGTAATGGAGTTAACATTACAAATGTTATCATGAAAGAAAAGCTGTATATTTTTAAACTAATTTCTGTTCTCATTTCAGAAGCCAACCTGTATTTTCAGAGCTTATGGGCAACTAGCATACATTAAACACACGGTCACTTCCTCTTTATAATAATTTTAACAATATTTCCTGCTGTAAAATATTGTAGCTTAATTATTAGCACATGGTTTGAATTTTTTAACTGATTAAAGCAGATTCCATGGTAAAATACTATCAGTTTTCACTGATGAACTGTTCATGTAGTTGAAATGTAAAGGGTAATGCAAAATGTAACTGCAAATTGAGTAATTTTCAATGAACATGCCCAATAATAAACTTACCTAAAATTGAGTAATAAATAATAGCTGAATAGCAAGCCTGATTCTTTAAAGAAAGAAAAACATTTTTCGAATGCTTAAGAAAGACTGCTGATGACCTTAGGAATATTTAGTATAACTGAAGTGATTTAAAAGCTGATATCTTCATAGTGATTCAACAAAGAGTTCTTTTTGTTTTTAACATTGCATCCTAAATAATTACATTTAAAAGATAATTATGTCTTCAATAGCTCTAAAAGATACATGGTTAGCAATAAGTCAAATTAAGCAAATAACTCTTAAAATTTAGGCTGAAATTTTTCAAAGTATTTTACCCCACTATGCCGGTTCAAAAGCAGTTGTATACTATAATAAGGAACACATCTTACCTCCGCTAAAGACTTGATAGATTCTTGATGTAGTTGAAGCATTTCCAGTTTTGATTGATTCATTTTGTTCACTTGTTAGTAGAGGGCTGGGAGAAGAGAGTCATAAACACCTCTTCGAAACAGACCTTAATGAAAATATGTGACTGTCCTGTGCCATTGTTTCAGCAGTACTGCTAAATATATGGTACATGTAGTGCTGCTTAGAGGCTGCTGCAGTCTCTCACTCTTCCTACTGTGGAATCAATAAGCATCTGAAAATACATAATGAAAGTAATTTAACATACTGAAGGCTTCTTGTCTCCAGAGACAACATTTAAAATCAGTCTTTCTCAAAAGGAATGGCACTGCTTTTCAGAGGAAAGCCTGTTCTGGGCAGCTTTTGCAGAATGACAGCCTACCTTGTCGCTTCTCTCCACTGCAGAGAGATGCAGTGCATTCACTAATTTTGATTGGTCAGTTGTATTGGGCTTAAATTGTGCTTCATATGTATAGCAGGGATTCCACCCCCCTCCTGTTTTATATAAGGATGCTTTTTTAAAAGGTTATATTTATAAGTGGTTGTATGTTGCTTTTAAATAGAACATGAGTAAATTAATCTTTAAAAAATGTGTATTCTATTCTGGTTTGTTGTTCACTTATGCCAAACACTAAAAAATATAGGGAGGTGGTAGGAGGGGGAGCCAGAAAGAATTACATAGTAAAATGTATATATTCTCTTTAAAACCTTGGATAATGCTAGAAAATATTTTGGTTGTATATGTGTTTTGGGTTGAGATTCTTTGTTCTACAAATAGAAAGCCACCACATCTTTATTGTGAACCACACTGAATTTCAACTAGTTTGTTTGTATTCAAGTCATCTTCTCGGTGTGTTCTAAATTGTTGTGAACATCTCAAGGTGTTAAAACATTGTTATGACTGCAAAGATTCATTTGTGCAGGTATTCATTCATTTCATCCATTCATTCAAAATGTTAGTAATGCTTGATCTAAGGTGATTATACCCTAAAATATTTTCTTAAAAATCCATTGCTGTTAGCCTAGTCTCAGTAGGTGAAGATTTAATCACGTGCATTGCTTTTGAGATTACTACTCAGTCTTCACCTCTGGTAACCTGTTTTGTTCAGTAGATAAATATCAATCATGTGTCATAATATTTTATTTCAACTGGCTATTTTTGTTTTTAACCTGGGTTAAATCCACTTATAGTGGATTGCTGTGTCTTACTATTATGTGCAGCTATATGCTAATGTTATTTGGTATATATTGGTAAAGGCAAAAGAAGGTTAATTACATGTCTTCGTAAGTTACAGAGCTAAATTATTTTAGGATAGATACGCTGTAAAAGAATAAAAATAATGGTATAAGTAACTTAAAATATTACTTTAAAATAAAATTTCTGTTAACCTTGGTAACTTAAAGTTTTCTGTCTTCAATATCAAGGAACACATTTTACCAAGGAAACTTTTTTTTAGACTTGAGTTTATAAAGTGGTTGTGTTTTACATCTGCTAATAAAATAGAAGGCATATTGCAAAATCACTGCATTATTAGTATATTGATTGCCTGTTTCCATTTTCATCCTATTTCCATGGATTACCTATTCCATTCCTATTTCTAATGTTAGTGATCTGCATTTTAAAAAATGTATGCTAGGTTTTTAATTTATAGTTGGAATTTTCCTCATAACTTTTGGAACTCAGTATACATTTTAATAATCTTCCACTGCTTGTGTTTCAGCTTCATAGGGGCCTGGCTGTGTGGTATATGAGCTGTGAATTGCATTTTCTTAGAAGTTGAGAGTAACGTGGTAGAAAATTTTGTTGTGCATTTCTAAAATTTTCTGCACAGCTTTTGGTGACAGGACTTTGGTAATGATAAAAATTAAAATATTGCACTACTTTATGCATTTTGCAAGTTGGAAAAAAAGGATCTTAGAATGCTAGCCATGTTGAAAGATAGCACATGTATGTGTGCACACACAATATTATGCGAAGTTTAAAACTAAAACCAAAGAAAAGATAGCATCAGTTGAAACTTGTGGTGGAGACGAGAAGTTATTAACAGTGAAAGACATACAGTGCTTTTCTGCCAGAGAATATAAGTATTTGCTTATATTATCATCAAAATATCCCTGTGAGGTAAAGGAAACAAAGGCATAGAGAAATTTAACGACTTGAAACAGTTGAAGTAAGTTAGTAGCAGAACCAGGGTTAGAACTCTGCAAACCCCCCTCTAACTATAGCAAGCCCTCTCGCTTCAGCATTTTTTTTTTTTTTTTTTTTTTTTTGCTTTTTAGGGCTGCACCCGTGGCATATGGAGGTTCCTAGGCTAAGGGTCGAATTGGAGCTACAGCTGCCAGCCTATACCACAGCCACAGCAACGCAGGATCCGAGCCACATCTGCGACCTACACCACAGCTCATGGCAACACTGGATCCATAACCCACTGAGTAAGGCCAGGGGTCGAACCTGCAACCTCATGGTTCCTGGTCGGATTCATTTCCTCTGCACCACAGTGGGAATGCAAGGAAAATGTGAAGGTAGTTGGGACTTGTACCAATTGAATAATTTGGATTCAGTCACTATTTATTAGTCATGGGACTTTGGGCACGTGAGGTATTCTCTGGGTCACAGTATAGTGTTGACTTTTTAAATCGATATATATTTCTGTCCCCTGTTCAGCTTTCTCTGAGACAGTATTTCCAAGTTATATTCAGACTATTTTGAAAAAATAAATTCTGGGATGTCTGTAAGAAATAATGACAGCAAAAAAAGTTCAGGTCTAGTTGGATACACAAGATATCACAAGTAGTAATTACTTCTTACTGCATTCAGTGCTTTTAAGTTTAGTTTTCTTTTTAAGAGCCCCAAATTGGTTTGGTGATTATAAGTTTCTCTGACTTCTTAGCAGGATAATTCAGAATTCCTTTTAATTTTAACAAAGATGAAAATATCTAAACCCCTGAATTGAGAATCAGATTGTATTATTTTCAGGAAAAAAATTAATAAATTATAATTGTCAGAATTTACAAAGATTCCTATTTCCATAGCAACAGATTTTCACAATTTGCATGTAATGTATTTTGTATTCCTATAGGGTACTAATTTTGAAAAAATGCTACAACTAGTGATTTAAAACTAGATGCTATAAAATCGTTCTGTAGATTATCAATTAGTTAATTAGTAACCTGGGAAAGCAATTTAACTTTACTAATGATAACTAAGCAACAGACATGAATCTAACACTCAGATATCTGTTAAAATCCTTTTTCATAAGTTGTGTGTTTGTTTTAGTTATAAATATTTTGAGTGACTTTAGTTTAGGAACTAAATTTCTAAAATTCCCAATATGGGAGTCTTTGATTTTAAATTTTTTATATTTGCCCCCTTAAGTTTGGACAGCTGGGAGCATGAGAGAGTAATTTATTGTTCACATTTAAATTCACTATTCATATCATGTCATTCTTATCTAGCTTGTGTCTAGTTCTAATGCCACATTTTTGATGATTTTGAATTTGTAAATTAAAAAACTCAACTTTGTGAAGTGTTGGATTTAACTAAAGCTGACAGTGCTTTGAAACCGTTAGCAAAGGATATATGCAAAAGCAGTTTCTAATTACCAAAAAGTCACTTTTTAAATTGTACTACTTAAAGGGTACATTTTCATGAGCAAATAATAGCTAACTCTCAATCCTCTCTCATACTGGAGACCAAGGTAGAAAGGATTATTTCAGTCTAAAGCCAATTGAGAAATTTCATTTGGCTTCTCAGCTTTAAGTGTTTTTCGCAGCAAATGTTTTACCAGAAAAATAGAAATGGACCATCTACTGAAACCTCCATCAAGTGGGGAATGGCCAGGGTAGTAGAGAGTCAACAACGTTAGTGATTCTTTATCTGTAAAAGAGAATAATTGAAAACTGATTGTAACTGGATAAAGTACATGCATCAGAATTGTATACTCTCAACCAAAAAACCCCACAAGGCGTTCCTCCCCATCCTTCCCTACCTCACCTAAAGTGGGCATTTAAAATTTTTCATTTTCATTTTTCAAAGTATATAATTATAATTCATTTGCCAGAATCTGTTGTAAAAATAATGGCATTTCTTTCTATTTTTCTCATCCAACCCTGAATTCTGGCCCCTGTGACTATTATTACTTTTTAATCTCCGTCTGTTGTCCTCCTCTTGGTATGTTGTCTTTGGAGCCTTGTCCAGATTATTTCCACCCCTGCCCCCAATTTTCTGGCTCTTTTGACTGCCTTATATCCCTTTTTGCATCTTTAAATACGGATCTTATTGATGTTTTTCCCTTATATTTCCATCACAGAATTATACAAACATGTTTGTGCTTTTTTTTTTTTTCCACGTTGATTTCTCTTTCTCTTCTGTTACTGCTTCATTTTCATTTGATTCTTCTATTTCAGGTTATTATGCAGACTCTAATTCCTTTCTGTGTTCTGAAACTAAGTCAGTTGATTAACTAGATTATATATTTAACAAAGCTATGGCAAATCCCCTCTTTCCGTGCTGTTTTGAGTCCTTTGCTCTGGGGGAGACATAGCTGAATGGCTTTCTATGAAATAGTAGTGTATTATTGAGACTAGTTAGATGCATACTTTTTTAAGAAGGCAGCCATTCTTTATATGTACAGCCAAAGAATGGTAGAGTTCAACTATAAGCTCAATAATGTCCATGGTACTGCTTGGGGCATCCATTTGGGAAAATATACACATTTTAAGAGTTTACTGATCGCTAAGGGTTGTGTTCACCGGTGACTTTCTGCTAGTAAAATACCACAATATATTTTCAGTTATTGCTACCTTCTAGTCCCCATTTAGGGACTTACCATATGTAAAAAGTCCTGTTAATATCTACAAAAAGTTCTGATGTGATTTTGATTGATGTTGCAGAGGATTTATGGATCAATTTGGGGGGATTGATATCCTAACAATATTTTCCAATTTATGGACATAACACCTCTTAGTTTTAGGTTTTATTTGATTTTATTGGTGTATTATAGCATAGCTTATAGATCCTGCATATATTTATTAGATTTGTACCTGATTATTTACTTAGTGCTATTAAAGTAGTACCTTATTTAAAAAAAGCAAAATCACAATTGTTTATCTTTAGTGTATAGGAATATAATTTTTTTTTTTTTTATATTAGCCTCATGTCCTGGAGCTTTACTGATCTTGCATATTATTCTTGAGAGCTTTTTTGTGAATTCCAAGGTGTTTTCTATACAGACAATTAATGTCTGCAAATAGAGACAGTTTACGTGTTCTTTTCTTTCTCTCTTTTTTTTTTTTTTTTTTTTGCTTTTTGGACCGTACCCGTGGCATATGGAAATTCCCAGGCTAGAGGTTGAGTTGGAACTACAGCTGCCGGTCTGCACCACAGCCACAGCAATGCAGGATGCGAGCTGCATCTGTGACTTACACCATAGCTCACGGCAGTGACAGATCCTTAACCCACTGAGTGAGGCCAGGGTTCAAACCCACATCCTCATGGATTCCGGTCGGGTTTGTTAGCGCTGAGCCACAGGGTGAATCCCCGGTTTACTTCTTGACTCATGTGGCGCTTTTATTTCTTTTCTTAGCTTATGCTACTGTTGTAGGACTTCTAGTATTAGATTTGATAGAAGTGTTTTAGGAGAAACAATCTTCCATGGGCCCTAAGCATCCATGAAGATCCCAGGACATGCTGGGTATGCTAAGAATGAAAAGACCTGACTGCTCTGTACCTGGTCCATTTCTCAGGTTTGTGTTTAAATCTGACAGCCCTGAGAGTTGCAATAACAACTCCTCAAAGAGCAGACTTGCTTCTGCTTGTTGTGATGCAAACCCACTGTATCCAGAATATCCACCTAGGCCCCTCTGCTAAGAGGACTTGCATGAGAAGGTGAACCTCAGTGACAGGATCTCTCATACTGCCTGTTGTGTCTTGAGTCCTTTGCTTCTGATCCAGGCATCCTAAGTCTTCTGCCAGCATACATGGCAGAAATAGGCTAGCTTCATAGCTTTGTAAATAGGGTAAAATCCTAGGCCCTTCACAATTTTTGAAAAATTTGGCAACAAGGACATGCTGTTGACTGAAACAACTTCCTAGGAATCCTGAGTAGACAAAAGCCCCCTTAGGCTGCTTTAGAGGGTGTGAGATCCAGTAGAGATCCAGTAGCAAATGCTCTCATTTAATGGTGGGCTAGTAGATTTCCAACTGAGTTACCTGTTAATGAGTTTTTAGAGGCTAAGCAGTGAGAGAATTAAACAAAGCTGCCCAAATGGTACTTTGGTTGTTGCTCACACTCTAGGCTGTAGAGAGAAAGCGTGTTATTACATCAGTGAGGCAAGCAAGCCTCTGGGCCTAGGCAGAAGGCATTATGGCCATAGCTGCTGAATGAAGACTTCCCAGGAGCTAAAATAAAGGGTGTCAGCAATGAGTATACAGAGCTTTGCTTAAACTTAATACATTACAAGTTCATTTGTTGAGTCTCAGTAGGCAGCCACGTGAAATTGAACGTAAATGCAAAGCCTTGCTTATTGTACAGAGCTACTTTTCCCCTTTGTGCCTTCTGAGTCTTCTCTCCTCTCTTCTCTAACCTGAGCTGTTAAAATAGAAGTCAGATATGCGCAGAGGACCTCGAGGAGGGGAGGACTTCTATAGTCCTTTAGATAGGAGTGCTCAAGCACCATCCAACCTGGTCCCTTGGCGAGAAAGCACAGTAGGTGGCAAAGAGGCTGAAAGCACTGTGGACTGCAGGGTGGAGCTGTCACAGGGTGCACAAGGGCATATTAAGAGCTCCTAGGCCCAGGGCTTTAAAGGCGCTCTGAGGTACAGGGGAGGAAGCGGCTCCTCCTGGGGTGAGGAGCCAAGCAAAGAAAAGCCTCCCACCACCTCAGCCCTCTTCTGCAAGCCAGCCTTCCCCACTACCTGTACTCCCCAGGGTCCTGGTCAAATAGTGTCGTCTCCAGGCGGCTATGGCTATAGTCCCTATTGTGTGTGTGTGTTAAATCCCTTGGTTTGTGTTCCTTCAGGAGGCAAAACTCAAATTCAAGGAAAGCTAAAGTGTGGGTGGAGCCTTTGGATTTTTTCTGTGTCCTGTTGTTCTGGCTTTGTGTGCCAAATGTGTATTTGGTATTGATGTTTTTTACATACTTATGTTGTGAACGCTTATAACCTTGCAGGAGATTTTCCCATTTACCAGCCCCTGCATGTCCCCTCCCTGGTGATCCAGCACAGTGTTATCATCCCAGGAGGAAAGAGAAAACCACATCTTTAGTTTAAGACATGGTGGCTGCTAAAGTGCTCAGGCCATTTCTTAGTACAGCAGTGCCACCTGCCTGGCCCAGCCACCAAGTGCACCTCTCTTGAACAGGTCTACTGCAAAGGTCTTACTAAAACCAGACTCCTGACCCATAGACGCCTTGTGATTCTCTGGCCTCATGCCACCATTTAGAGTGGAGTAGATATAACTTGGACTTGATGACAAATGAGGAAAGCGCCCAATAGATTTCATTAATCAAACAAAAATGCCTTGTTCAACAGTGCAGCTGGCCTGGCCTTGTGTAATCTTGGTTTTGCATGAAGGGATGAAAGCAATCCCTTTTGGGGAAAACTTTTCTTTCATTCTACCACCTGAAGCAAACCACTGGTTAACCGGAGCCCTTGATTCACAGAAGTTCCCATGCATACCTGGGCCTGGCTCTCTGATAGTTTCGCCAAGTTAAAATTTGATGGTATTGCCGTGAGCTGTGGTATAGGTTTCAGGCACGTCACGGATCTGGTGTTGCTGTGGCTGTGACATAGGCTGGCAGCTCTAGCTCTGATTCGACCCCTAGCCTAGAAACTTCATATGCTGTGGGTGCGGCCCTAAAAAGAGCCCCCCCCCCCAAAAAAATTCATGGTATACGTTGTGCTGCTACAGCTGTTCTACCTCAGTGCCAGCTACAGAAAACTAGAGTGGATGTGATCTGTTTCTTTCTCAGGTACCCCTGTTGATTAACATTGTTATATTTTTACTGACTCTTGGGCCATTGCCTATAGCATAACAGCCTTCAGATGTACCACTTGGAAGATAGAAGAAAAACATCTGTCTTTGAGACTGCAAACCATGGAAACAAATTGAAGCCACCAGTCAGTTTGGATCACTCAAGCCTGTACATCTCAATTGCTGTCATTTTTACTTGGATCCATTATCAAAAATAGCAACATATTCACTACGGGTAACCATGGTGTCCTGGGTTTCAGGAAAGGGGAATTCTCAACATTCCTCCTCCGCTTCCACTTGTAGTGGACTTCCTTTTCCTTCGCTAGGAATGTAGGGGTTTTGCTATTTCTTTCTCCTAGCTCGAATGGATTTTCAACAGTATTCTGAAAATAAGAGGGTTTGTTGTACATCCTTCAGTGATTTTAGGCCTTTATTTAGCCTGGTATTAGAGCTGGTAGTAATGATCCAGGCTGAACGTGAAGTTCATGAACATGAACATGAAGCCTTTTTCTCAGTGACTGCTGTTTCCATTCCCAAGCCTGTACCATGAAGGATGCTTTCTCAGGACTCTCACTCTGCACCTGGTCTTTTTTGGTGTGAACCTTGTGAGATCTCTAAGAACCTGTGAATAATGGGTATGCCTTCCTTTGTGTTTGTGGCCTCCATGGGATCTATATTTTCTTACTAGCACACACTCATCCTTTAGGAATGAATTCATTAACAATTTTAGCTAAATTATTTTTCCTGGTGTCCAGTATTTCTTCCTTATGTATTCAGGTGCTTATGTCCCTATTCGTCCTTCAGGATTTTGTTTGTGTCTCCTTTCATTTTTTCTTTTCTGCCTTCTGTGGATTGAGTAACTTCTGCTATTCCATTTTAGTAAAAATTACTATTTTTAGTAATTAGTAATAAAATGGATTAGTAAATAGTCTGTTGACCTTTTAGCTCTATCTTTTAGATTTCTTATTTTAGTGGCTGTTTTAGATTTCATGATAACCTTTAACAGTCTTTTTACAATAGATCATATCACATATATGTTAGATTCTTACTCTAATATCACTTCCTTTGGCTGTCTTCCATCTTTTGTGCTATTTTCTAAAAAAGTTTACTTCTCGTTATGTTGCAGACTTCATAATAGATCATTACTATTTTTTAAGCAGTTATCCTTTAAATAAATGTTAAAGATAAAAATTATACATATATTTATAATTTCTGATACTTTATTTCTTTTTGTACATCAGATTCTGGCATTGAAAACTTTGACTTTTTTTGTAGTACAGGCTTTCTGGCAACAGGTTGTTTCTACTTTTGTCAAAGGTGTGTTCCTTGTGTCTTCATTTTTTACTTATTTTCATTTTATATAAAGAACTATATTGACTTCTTTTGTCATTTAAAATTTTGTTTTCTCTGTATAGTTTCTGATGAGAGGTCTGTGATCACTCTCATCTTTGTTCATTGTTATGTAATTTGTCTTTTTTTCCCCTGGCCCTTTTTAAGATTTTATTTCATTGTTTCCACAGTTTGTTTATGATGTGCTTTGATAGGTTTCTTTGTGTTTACCTTCCTTTGGGTTCACATATATTCTTGGATCTGTGTTGTTGGTGCTTCTGTTATTTGTTGTTTGTTTTTGTTTTTCTCATCAAATTTGAAAAAAATCAGTTTTTCAAGTACTTTTCCCTTCTCGTATCTTTTCTCTTCTTCTGGAACTCTAATAATATGTATTTTTGGCTCTTGGTATTGTCCTCCATAAAATTAAGGCTCTATTCACTTATATTTTGTAGCTTTAGTTTGGGTTTTGTTGGCTCCGGTTTTAGGTTAATTGATCATCTCTTTTCTAGTATCTGGTCTATATTGAGCCCTTCCTGTGATTTTTTTTCAGTTCAAATACTGTGTTTTTCAGCTCCAAAAATTTTACTTGATTAATTTTTATTTTCTTAAAAGCTTTATTGAAGTAGAGTTCCCATCGTGGCGCAGTGGAAATGAATCCAGCTAGGAACCATGAAGTTGGTGGGTTTGATCCCTGGCCTCGCTCAGTGGGTTAAGGATCTGGCGTTGCCATGAAGTGTGGTGTAGGTCACAGGCGCGGCTTGAATCTGGCCTTGCTGTGGCTCTGGTGTAGGCTGACATCTGTGGCTCAGATTAGACCCCCAGCCTGGGAACCTCTATATACCGCGAGTGTGGCCCTAAAAAGCAAAAAAAAAAAAAAAAAAAGTTTCATTGATGTGTAGTTAATTTACAACAAAGTCATGCATATATACATATCCATTCTCTCTGACGTAGCGGTTTTTATGGTTTCCATTTTCTCTTCATTGTGCTCATATTTTTCTTCAAATCTGTGGACATAATTATAATTAGATATTTTAAGATCTTTATCTCTTTGATCATCTTTTTGCATCTTGGTATTTCTAATAATTTTTGATTGGGTAATGGCCATTGTGTCTGAGTCCTTTAAATAGATTTTGAGGTTTTCCTTTAGTGAAGGTTGCACTTTGTTCTTTCAGGTAGCCAAGTTACTTGTGTATCAACTTGATTCTTTTGAGGGTTTTTTTTTTTTTTTTTTGTCTTTTTAGAGCCTTACCCATGGCATATGGAGGTTCCCAGGCTCAGAACTGCAGCTGCTAGCCTGCACCACAGCAATGCGGGACTGAGCCACATTTGTGATCTACACCACAGCTCATAGCAACGCCGGATCTTTAACCCACTGAGTGAGGCCAGGGATTGAACCTTCGTCCTCATGGATACTAGTCAGACTCATTTCCTCTGAGCCATAACAAGAACTCTGAGGTTTGTTTTTTAAGCTATTTTGGGGTAGCTTTAGAGAAACATTTACTGTAAAACTAATTTATCCTTACTATTAAAGCATGATCCATAGATCTATAACAAATTCCCTCATGTTCATTGTTTCTTTCTTTTTCCTTCCCAAGCTGGAGTATCTTGCAGTGCTCTCTCTTTGAGCTCTGAGAGTTGATCATTTTGCAGCTTTCTGGTAGTTCTTTGCCTGGTCTCTGATAGTCTTGTCATATGTATTCAAAATACAGTATTTCTTTGAAGATTCAAGAAACCTTATATAGAAATTTCTGGAACTATTTCTCTGATTAGCTTACTTTTTTTCTGTGTCAGTTTCTGGCTGCCTCAGTCATCCTTGACTCAAATTTATCCCTTCAATATGTCTAGATCATTTTGCTCTATATGGGTTTTCTCTTATGTTGTGGGGGAAAGTGTATTTAGGCAAAAAACCTGGATGATTATAGATTTCACTTCACTTGTTTTCCAGTGATCACAGTCTTGCATTTGCTATTGTCCAGGATCTGAAAGTAGTATTTTCATAAAATTCTTCCAGTTTTCTAATTGCTAGGTTAAGTGCTATACTAATTACTCTTAGTTTAGAAGCAGAAGTTCCAGATTTGTTTTTTGTTTTTTTTTGTCTTTTTGTCTTTTTAGGGCCGCACCCACGGCATATGGAGGTTCCCAGGCTAGGTGTCTAATCGGAGCTGAAGCCGTCATCCGATGCCACAGTCACAGCAACGCAGGATCCGACTGCATCTGCGACCTACACCACAGCTCATGGCAACGCCAGATCCTTAACCCACTGAGCGATGCCAGGGATCGAACCCGCAACCTCATGGTTCCTAGTTGGATTCGTTAACCACTGAGCCAAGACAGGAACTCCGCCAGATTTGTTTTAAAAACTTATTATCGTGGAATTTCTTTTAGCAATTGATTATGAACCATCTTGTGGCATTCCTTTTATCACTGTCTTAAAGTTATTAAAATATTTGATGACTTTTACTTTTTATACCTAATTTCTTAAGTTACAGTCTGATAGTAGGCTGATAATATTTTATATCATGTAATTCATGTTCTTTGCATGTAAGATAATATTTGTTCTGCAGTTTTTTTTTTGTAAGTGCTTCTTCTTCTTCTTCTTTTTTTTTTGTTTGGGTTTTTTTTTTTTTTTTTTTTTTTTTTGTTTTGTTTTTTTTTTTTTTGTCTTTTTAGGGCCTCCCCTGCAGCATATGGAGGTTCCCAGGCTAGGGGTCCAATGGTAGCTATAGCAGCTGGCCTGTGCGAGAGCCACAGCAATGCGGGGTCCAAGCTGCCTCTGTAACCTACACCACAGCTCACAGCAACACTGGATCCTTAAACCACTGAGCAAGGCCAGGGATCGAACCCACATCCTCATGTATGCTAGTCGGGTTCGTTGAACCTCTGAGCCACGACAGGAACTCTTGTAAGTGTTTCTATTAATCTTGTTCCCAGTTGGAGAAAAAGATAACATTGCTGGAGAAGAGATCATATAGCTAGAGAGACTGATGCTTTTACAAATTTTTGTCTTCTAATCTCTAGTCATTTCGTCCTGTCACATGTATAAGATAGATACACAGGATATCACAAGATAGACAAGAGATTGACAGGCTTTTTCTGTAAAGGGCCAGATGGTAAATATTTTGGGCTTTTGGGGCAACATACAATCTGTATCACATATTCTTTTTTTCCTTGCTGACCCTTTAAAGATGAAAAAATCATTCTTACCTTGAATATTCGGCCCACGAGCCTTGGTTTGATCACCAGGGTATAGACTGCCACAACTTTGTTTAAGGAACCTTATCCTGTATCTCTTTTTTTTTTTTTTACCAGAAGACCTTACTTCTTACTTCTTCCTTCTTCAGTGAAAAAAGCAGAAGCTTGGGAGTTCCTGCTCTGGTACAGTGGGTTAAGAATCCAACTGCAGCAGCTTGGGTTGATGCAGAGGTGTCAGTTCAGTCCTGGCCTGGTACAGTCCGGTGTTGCTGAAGCTGTGGTGTAGGTTGCAACTGAGGCTCAGATTCAGTCTCTGGCCTGGGAACTACCATATGCCATGGGTGAGGCTGTTGAAAAAAAAAAATCGAGAAAACAAACTCAAAAAGCCAGATACTTGAAATTTGTCAGCTTCCTGCTTCTTATGTATCCCATCTAAAAGCCTATCTAGACTTAAGTTATTTGTGTCAAGTAAAGAATGTATACCTGTTCTTTAATTTAAGCCTGAACCTAATATGTAGATTCCTGCTTTCATCCTTTTCCAAGTTCATTTACACCTTATTCTATTTTGCTCTCATATATGTTGTCTTGCTTCATTCTTCCAACTGTACTCTATCACTATGTGCGTATTTGCTATCTCTCCTGCTGTTTTGAATTTTATATTTATGACATCTTAAAATGTTGATTTTTAAGGAAAAATTCAAACCACTAGAGCAGTTTATCTTAGGTACTTTTAGTTAAATTTAAATTGCAAATATGAAAAAGTTGTTTTTAAATTGTTATAAAGTACATAGGAGTTCCTGTCGTGGCGCAGTGGTTAATGAATCCGACTAGGAACCATGAGGTTGCAGGTTCGATCCCTGGCCTTGCTCAGTGGGTTAAGGATCTGGCTTTGCCATGGGCTGTGGTGTAGGTTGCAGATATGACTCGGATCTGGCATTGCTGTGGCTGTGGTGTAGGCCGGTGGCTACAGCTCTGATTCGATCCCTAGCCTGGGAATTTCCATATGCCACGGGTGTGGCCATAAAAGGACAAAAAGACAAAAAACATTGTTATGAAGTGCATAGATATGTTTTTAACAACACATACTCATTCTGAGTTGATTTTGGCCATATTTTTCTTCATTTTATAAATTAATAGCTCCCCTGCACCCCGGTAACAACGTAAGACTAATAGAATTAGAACATCTCAAGCAGAAATGTTCTGTTATGGGGAAGGGTATAGTTCTCTAAAAGGCAAAACATCATGTACAGATTTTTTTTAATTAAAAAAAATTGAAATCAAACTAGATCTAGGCACATTGTGTTGCAAGCATCACTTCACAAATCTGCCAACGCATGTCCTTTCTGAGATTCAACACAGCTGCTGTCCCTATCAGTCTCTCTTCTCCTCTTCTTGGTAGTGGTTTGCATTGGTGTTTTGGTTTATGATAGGAAAGAAAAAATACCAAAGACTCTCTTCCTGATCTTTCGTATTATGGATTTAAAAATAAAACAATACTGTGAATCAGTTAGTAATGACTTCTGGATCATTCTCATACTAGAAACATGAAGGACATTAGGTGTTTTAAATACAGATGAGTACATTTAAATAAAAGATAAATTTAAGGAATAAGGTTACTTGTAAAGAATAAGACAAATTTAAAAACTACATGTTCTTACAACAGTTTGTTCTATTCTTTTTTCTATAACACAGTTATTCCTCCCCCGCTCCCCACACAACAGATTTGTAATGTAAGAATAGAATCATGGTTCAGCCTGCAACTCCCAGAGGTAAAACACACAGTACTAGACTTCCATCTGTAGATTTTATTTTTCAGATTTCATGTCATTTTCTGAGTTAAATTCAAATTTGAAATCATCTTAAGCTTTCAAGGACTGTATTATGTTAGGTTGTTGTCTTAAGTGGCTACCTCATAAAATAGTTATAATATTAGGTGCAGTTATTCTTTGATTAATCTTTTGAGGTCATATATACTACAGTTTGGCAGTGCTTTGTGTCTTTAAAACTTTGTTAGCTTTTGTCTTATTTAATTAGTTTTATAATGGTCTTTTCCTCTTGAATTTTCGTGTCCCTCCCTCTCTTCTTGATGGATATACAATAGCATCATTTACGAGTGTTTTATCTGTATTAGTAAAGTTCTAAAAAAATTTTGAATTGGTGTTTTAGATATGTAAGTATAACTCAAAATTATTCAGAATTAAAAGTGCTGAGTGAATGGAGAAGATTCATAATACAGTAATTTGATATTTTAAAACGTGTGTTTGAGAAGTTCTCCTGTGGTGCAGTGAGTTAAGGATCTGACATTATCACTGCAGCGGCTTGGGTTGCTGCTGAGGCACGAGTTTGATCCCTGGCCTATAAATTTCCACCTGCTGTGAGCATGACCAAAAAATTTTTTTAAATGTGTGTTTAACATTACAGTTGTATTTGAGCCTAGAATAAAGAATCATAAATTTATCAGTATTGTAATAGATTGTCAAACACTTAAATCTGTTGAATCACAGATAAACTCTTCTACTAGTATAATCAAAATTTGTGCTGTGATATGATGCTCTTTTTTTGAACATGTGACATAATGATATTTCAGATAAGTTAAAAATACAGTTGTTTTCACTGTCTTTAAAAAAGAGACTGGTAAAAGTTTATCAATGATTTATGTTACCTGGAGAAATTGCTTTTTGAAGATAAATCACTAAACATTTAAGGTTTTCAAATGTTTTTCACTTGAATTGGAGGATTCCTTGATTTGTAGTGTTTTGTTCATTTACTGAGACAAGAGTATGAGACATATGTTAGAATTGCTGATATTCAGGGTGTCATTTAGTTAATATGTGAGCCTAGCCCTGCCCACCTACCCAGTCTCATCCTTGTTAGTTCTTTGTATTTTTCTTTCTTTGTTTCTTTTTGTCTTTTTAGGGCCGTACCGCAGTATATGGAGGTTCCCAGGCCAGAGGTCGAATTAGAGCTGTAGCCACTGGCCTATGCCACAGCCATAGATCAGAGCCACATCTGTGACTTGCACCACACCTCATAGCAATGCCGGAACCACTGAGCGAGGCCAGGGATCAAATATGCGTCCTTATGGAAACTAGTCAGATTCATTTCCTCTGAGCCATGACGGGAACTCCAGTTCTCTGTATTTTTCTGATTTTCATTAGCAATATTATGTAAATCTCAAAACAGTCATATTTAAACACTAGGAAATTCTTAAAGTTCTTATCATTTATATCTTTTGCGTGTGCTGTATTCATATGGGAGATTTTGCTCTTATACTTTCAGCTATAATTCTTTTACATGACTGTTGTTCAGGAGGTTATTTTAAATATCAAAATCACCATAGGAATGTCTGATCAATAATCTCAGCTAGTCATTTAACAGATATTTGTTCAGTAAATTTTGTGTCAGATAATATGTGAAGTGGCAGTGAAACAATGATAAATAACAAGTTTGTAGTTTAGTAAGAGAGACGGACAAATAAATACAACCATGATGGTATATACAGCAAGTACAGTGCTAAGGGTCAGGTGTGAGATGCTGTGGAATCAGAAGAGGGGCAGTAAACTAGAGGGAGATGTTTCGAGAAAGCGCTCCAGAGGAAGTAGATAAGCTGATAGGAATGATATTCAGGATAAGCCAGCTCATGGGGATGGGCAGTGGTCCAGATTGGTGGAAGTATATTAGACAAAAGAGACAGCCATTTCATGCAGAAGTTAGAGGAAGGGAAAACAAAGGAATAGGAGAGGAAAGTCGTGAGAAATAGGGCCAGATAGTAAGTGGTCTTGCAAGCCATGTTAGAGAATTTGAACTTTTACAGGAGAGCAATGATGACTCCAGTAAAGGCCTTTAAGTAAGAGAATAACAGGGTCAGACTTTTTTTTTTTTTTTGGCTGCACCCACAGCATGTAGAAGTTGTTCAGCCAGAGGATTGAACCCATGCCACAACAGTGACTTGAGCTTCTGTAGTGGCAACACCAGATCCTTAACCCGCTACACCACAAGAGAACTCCTAGACTTGCACTTTAGGTAGCAATGCCAAATGGACTGGAAGATTGGGAGTGTGATTAGAGACAGGGGAACCTAGTACGTTCTTGGAAGAGTTGATGGTGATAAGAATTATTGGAGTATTGAGGATGGAACAAAGTAGTAGGATGCATTTTAAGCACTGAGATCTGGTCAGAGGGGTAGGGCTCTTACTGAGTTACAGTGCTTGGTTTGCTAAGGGATGATTTTAAGTGTATGTTGAGACATGTTGAATTTAACATGCTTGTTGGATACCCAAGTGTAGGTGTCTAATAGGGAGCCACTTTTGTGGATTTGAAATACAGGAGAAAAAAAAGGGACATCAAATACATATCTGTCAAGTTTCTTACACATATAGACGGTGATTAAATATGAAGAGGAATGGAGTTGAATCCCCCAAAGGGAGTAGGAGTAGGATTAACCCCTGAGAAATCATAATATGTAAGGGTGGGTATAGGAAAAGAAAACTAAGAGGTGATAGCTAGAGAGATGGAAGGGTATGCTGTGATGGATACTAAGAAGAGAAAGCATTTTAATCCTAGAAGTAGTCAATACTGTTAGATATTGCTGAAACTATAAATAAGATTGAAAAGTGGCCTTAGAATTTAGCCAAAAAAAGTAGTTGATGACCTTAGCAAGCACAGGCATTGCAATCAAGTGAACGCTGGTGTAGGCGTGTCTTCCATGTGACCCTTTCAATGGAAAAGTAACTTCAGGTGTCAAGGGTAGTTATAAAGCATTTATTTCATGTTTGGTTAGGGTTGGGGGGTGGGGAGGGTAGGAGCAGTGTCAGAGTGAAATAAATTTGTGGAGAACTATTTTTCAAGACTTTTAAATTAGAATATAAATGTAGTTCTTGAAATGCTCTAGTTTGAAATTTGATAAAAGAGATGGGAAAAGAGGTGCCATAAACATAATTTGGATTTTAAATAATTGGAGTTTAATATAAACTCTCCCAATTACTAGGCCTTTCATTTTTGTAGGTAATAACATATGATTATTGATAGAATTTGCTGAAATAATATATGAAAAATGTTTAGCATAATGCCTGACCAGGTATATATGTGTATATTTAAATATGTGATATATTGAACACTTTCTATCTAACAATATATATGTTGGTTAATAATTTCAGGGCACTTTTTCTCTTTGTTATCTGTTGTGAAATAAATTAGTTAAAAGTTTAAAACAAAAAATACTTCTTAAATCACACTGTTTCTGAGAATGTGGTAAACAGAATAATAGTCCCCCAGAGGTTTTCGTGTTGTATTTCCTCAAACCTGTGAACACATTACATTAAATAGCAAAAGAGAATTAGATAATATGAGTACGATTACTGACCTTGCGATGGTGAGATTAACTTGGACTATCTAGATGGGCTCAGTTTAATTCATGAGCCCTTAAAAGTGAAGAACCTTTGCCATCTGGAGTTGGAAGAGATTCTAAACCATCCATGTCCTGCTTACTCCTGTTTCAGAGGCTGGATCCCTAGTTCTTAAAATTGTGCGGAATTTCCTTTCCTTTCCTTACAGATTCACATTTACTCAGTTCGTGGGTCATACTTTGGTGTATAAGGAAAGAGCCTTATTAACGTAATGGTAGGCTTATCATTTTGAGGAATATTTTGAATTTAAAAGTATACTTATTTTCCTAAATATAGATAAATCCCTGATTGATGGAATTTAAAATGTTTTAGTGAAGTGAATAACTTTAGACAGTGCGGGAGGTTTTTCAGCATTAGTCATTAAAATTTAGCACATATGGTTTAAGTAAATGCCAGAAGAAATACAAGTAATATGCTGTGAAAATTCAGAAGATACATTATTTACAGTTTGGGAAAGTAGAAAAGGTGTTATATGTAGTTAGCACTAAAGATAGGACTTTGGAAAATGGGAAGGTACAAACATTTAAAGGGGAGTAGTTACTATTCTAGTTTGAGCAAAATGGAATCTCTGGCTTGTGCACCTTTATTTCTGCCTTGTTCTTAAAATTCACTAAAATGGCAGTAAAGGACTGAAAAGATACAAATTTATAAGGACAAAGAATGCAAAAAGAAATATAGCAGATGAGAGAAATTAAAGAACTCTGGAACATGAAAAGCAAATAGATGAGAAACGGTTGAATTATTGAAGGGTATAAAGTTAAAATGTAAATACTTGCATAGAGGGAAGCCAAGAAGAGTCATGTAACCCCACAGAATTATGGAAAGATGCAGAATTAGAAAATCATAGTTCTGGAAGATAGGGAGAGGGATGCGGCTAAAAAGAAGGGGAGATGTTGAATTTCTTAATAGCCATCACTTAGAACTTGGAGGAAAGCAGTTGGTGTTGGAAAACAGGTGCCTTGACTGGTAATATTCTCTTTACCAGCAACTCTACCTTTCCTAAGATCCCTTCATGTGGTCATTCGAAGGTTAACAGGACAAATCTGGAAAAACTGAAATAGGTGGTTCCTCTAAATCTAGGGAGTATAGAAGAAAAGGAAGTAGTATTTTGGTACACTTAATTCCCTGTTGGTAAATCTTTTCTCCTCCTTAATGGCAAAGCCCTCTTACTTTTAGCACTGGGTTTTCACTTATCTGAATCTGCCTTGAATGAAGTGTGTATGGTGAGTCTCCTCTCTAATTGTGTGCTATAGGACTGTAATCTTGTTAAAGCAGTTCTTGGCTCATCTGTGATGATAATGGCCACAAATACATTTCTGCTCACTTTGTGTGTGTGTCTACTTAATAAGGGAAACTATTTTCTTCCTTCTTTTCTGCTGTTTTCCTCCCTGCTTCGTACTGAGCATATGCATACACATACTCCTCTTTGCCTCTTTTACCAGAAGGAATAACTAAAACTAGACTGTGTTGTAGCTGCCAGAAGTTTTAAATCTTTTACTGATTTCTGTGGAAAAGTTTGGAATTAAAACTTAGCAGATTTGGAGTTCTCATCATGGCTCAGCAGTTAACAAACGCAACTAGTATCCAAAAGGATGCGGGGTTTGATTCCTGGCCTCGCTTAGTGGCTTAAGGATCCGGCAATGCCGTGAGCTGTGGTGTAGGTCCCAGATGTGCCCCAGATACTGAGTTGCTGTGGCTGTTGTGTAGGCCGGCAGCTGTAGCTGCTATTCAACCCCTAACCTGGAAACATCCATATGCCTTGGATATGGCCCTAAAAAGACAAAAACAAACAAAAAAAACCTTACCAGAATTAATCTTCTGGTAATTAATTAGTTCAAACAAGTATTTATTGAAGTTGTACCCTCCCTTAGATATGGCCCAAAGCACTAGAGATATAACAGTCTAATTTCTGCTCTCAAGTAGATTATAAGAATGCTTTATGGTGCTATTTACTGATGTGGAAAATACTGAAGGAAGAGCAAATTTATGGAGGAAATAATTCATTTTATACATACTAAATTTGAAATCCCTTTTAGCTACCCAAGAGGAGATGATTTGAGTCAGGGAATTTATGGAGGAGGTTGGGGCTGAGAATATAAACTTAGGGTCAATAGTGTGTGGGTGATAATAACCCTAGAAACCGAGCTCTTTCTCAGCAAGAGCACTGGCTTCTTTTCTTAATTCACTCATCCATACGCTTTCCGCTATGCAGTTCACTTACCAAACATAGACTTCTACTCTCTTCCTCCCCATCACCCTCCTCTTGTTTCTGCTACTCATCCTCCTCATTTGCCCTTCTCCTTTTTTCCAGCTTATCTATATATATTGGAGTATCACTTTGGCACAGAACTTCCTCTTTTGCTCAGTTTTTCAGGTTCTGGTAAAGCACAGTCTATTCTGACTATACCCTCATCCAAGCTTCCATACCTCTTAATTTCCAGTCTATTACCACCAAGGTGATTTTCCTAAGGTTTAAGAGTTCATAGTGGCATTTTCTCTGGTCTCACCTCTCTAAGCCTCTACTCTCTGGAAACCATGCGGATAAAGGAAAGGAACAATGTTGTGCCTGTGTTGGATGACCTACTTATGGATACTTGAGAATCCAGAAAACTCTATCCTTTGGGTAACAATCTTTGAACCACTGCCTTTTGGAGGGAGAGGGCAAGTGGTGAGGCATCTAGCAATGTTTAAAAATCACATAGCATCACAAGAAAGTTGAGTTTGAGGACTGTGAATTTAATCCAATATTAGAATAATCAGTTAATTACATTGATAGTTTATTTTTTTTCTTCTGGCAGTCCCTGCCTCATGTGGATGTTTCTGGGCTGGGGGTCAAATGAGAGCTGCAGCTGAGGCCTAAGCCACAGCCATTACAAAATCAGATCTGAGCCACATCTCCAACCTGCATTGCAGCTTGTGGCAATGTCAGATCCTTAACCCCCAGAGTGAGGCCAGGGATTGAGCCTGTATCCTTACAGAGACAACATCGGGTCCTTAACCTGCTCAGCCACAGTGGGAACTTCTACATTAGCAGTTTAAATGACAACAACTATCTAAATAGAGTAAAACTATTCAATATATTAACATCTTTTAAAAATAAAAACTTAGTGACAACAATTAGTAGGGGATGCCCTCAATCTGATTAGGAATATCTATAAAATAAATAGAAGGAGAGCCAGGTTTAATTTGGGACAAGCTATAAATTTGTTCATACATTTTGTTTGTGACTCTCTAAATTATATTTCCCCTCATGGTCTTTTATTTCGAAGTACTTAAATCATTGTTTGTAATTACTTATTTACAAGTACCGTGTATTAACACTTTGCTGTGGATAACGTAAATGCTGCCGTACCACGGCTTAAAAGTAACAGATGCATCTTTCTTGTGAACTATTGTTCAGGGAGGTGTAAAGGAACTATGGATAATGTCAAGGAACCAAGCTTCTTCTCTTTTTCTACTCTACCACCCTTATTTTTATCCTTAGAGCCTCAGTAAGAGTGCTGTACTTCTAAGTATCATATTTAGGTTCCAGATGGTAACAAGAAGTCCACAAAGGAAGAGGTTGTGTCTATCTGAGGAAGTAAAACTTGCCCAGAAATCCTTGACCAATTGGGTAACTCAGTGCCCTAAACAAAATCGAAGTTCTGTTAGTAATGAAGAAGGGAAAAATGAATATTGGCTTGGCAACTTGCATTTAACAAATACCTAGTCTACTACTGTCATGGGAAGACAGGAATTGTAGCTTCTATGAGGAATATCTGATTTTGTTATTGTTTAAAAAAGCATATTAGAAAGCATTGAAATGATGCTTTTAATATGATGAATGATACATTAATACGTAATAAATAAAAGTAAACAAATATGCACATAAAACATGTTAAAATCTTATAGATCCTATCTCAACAGTGAGATCTAGAGGAGCAACTGTCACACAGTGGCTCTTCTATAATAATTGTCCAGGAAAAGGAAAGACACACTCAGTTCTGTTCAGGCACCAACACTGAGGATCTTGAAGGTAGACAATATCACGTAAGCAAGAATGATAAGTCTAACTTCAGTTTCAGATAATGGTTTTAAAATAAATGACATTGTGTACACATAATCCTAATGCAGTAGATTAACGTCAAACAGAATTCACTGGGGCAAGATACCTTTTTGGAGCAGAGTGGGTGGAGGAAAAGAAATTTGATAAAGTAAAGGAGGAAGGAAATCACCATGAGGCAATAAATTCTTTGACATCCTATATTGAATAAAATTTCTGATTATAATAACTTGCATTTGTGTAAAACATGAATATTTTCTAAGACTTTTCACAAATGTCTCACTTGAAACTTGCACTAATCCAGGGAGGTGATCCCAGTTTAATCAGTGAGCAAATTGAGGCTCAGAAAGTTGTTTGTCTAGAGTTTCTTGGCCTATAAATGATAAAATTAAGATTAGATCTCTCTGATTCCTAACGTGCAGTCTGGGTTTTGGGTGATACATGTCATTTGACCACAAATTATGTCACTGGGATGTCTTCTCTTAATTAAGTCAGGTATTATTGTAAATGGATGTTCACTTTTTTAAAAGGTGCATTATAAATATAATTTGCTTTAATTATTAAATAATAAACTTTTAAAATCTTTAAATGGGCAACAGTGAGCCTTGATATTTGCTGAGCCACCTGTAAATTCAACTTTACTGTAGTTTCCCATTGCATTGAGTTTTTCGTTAGGTGAGACAGTAAAGTCCCCCTCCCTTTTGTTAAAGTCAGATTTAGTTTTGTTTCATTTGCAAGCAAAAATAAGCAGTATTTTTAAAAACTTAACCAATATAAGTTTAATCATAATACTCTTTTTAAAATAGAAAGCTTTTTGGAGTTCTCATCATGGGTCAGGGGAAACGAATCTGACTAGCATCCATGAGGACACAGATTCGACCCCTGGCCTTGCTCAGTGGGTTAAGGATCTGGCGTTGCCATGAGCTGTGGTGTAGCTCGCAGATACAGCTCGGATCTCGAGTTCCTGTGGCTGTGGTGTAGGCTGGCAGCTACAAATCTGATTCAACCCCTAGCCTGGGAACCTCCGTATGCTGTGGGAGTGGCCCTAAAAAGACCAAAAGGAAAAAAAAAAAGCTTTTTTGGGTAAGATATACATAATAATATTTGCTAATTTAACGATTTTTGTGTGTGGTTCTATGGAATTACATACATTCACATAGTTGTGCAACCATCATCATCATCTGCAGGATTCTTTCATCTCACAGCCTGAAACTACCCATTCGGTACTAACTCTCCGTCCTCCTTGCCCCTCCAGTCACTGGCTGCCACTATTTTACTTTCTGTCTTTTTTAATTTGACTTCTCAAGGTACTAAATCTGTGTGGGATGATTCCGTTTTTGTCTTTTTGTGACTACCTTATTTCACTTATATCTTCAAAATTGATCCACATTGTAGTTTGTGTCAGAATGTCCTTTTTAAGGCTGAATAATATTCTGTTATATGTATACATCTCATGTACTGTATCCATTCATCTATCTATGAACATTTGGTTTGCTTCCAGCATCTAAATATTGTTAATAATGCTGCTGTGAACATGAATATACAAATATCTGTTCAAGTTTCTGCTTTAGAATCTTTTTTGGTATGTCATAATTGGTCAGTCATGTGATAATTCTTTATTTAACCTTATGAGGAATTGCCCTACTGTTCTCCACAGAGGCTGCTTCTAATTCTATTTTTAACTTTTTGTGGACCCTCCTTACTGTCTTCCATAGCAGCAGTGCCGTTTTTACATTCCCACCAACAGTGCTTAATGATTGTAACTTCTTCACATCCTTGTCAACACTTGTTATTTTCTGTTTTTTTGATAGTGGCCATCATAATGGATGTAAGGTGATATCTCATTTGGATTCGATTTACATTTCTGTAATTATTATTAATGTTGGACATCTTTTCATATGCTTGTTGGCCATTTGTATATCATCTTTGGAGAGATGTCTCCTTAAGTTCTTTGTCCATTTTTTAATTTTTAAAAATTTTTAAAAATTTTGTTGTGTTTTAGGGCTGCACCCATGGCATATAGAGGTTGCCAAGCTAGGGGTCCAATCAGAGCTACAGGTGCCAGCCTCCACCACAGCCACAGCAACATCAGATCCGAGTCGCATCTGCAACCTACACCTCAGCTCATGGCAACACCAAATTCTTAACCCACTGAGCAAGGCCAGGGATTGAACCCGCAACCTCATGGTTCCTAGTTGGATTTGTTTCCACTGTGCCATGATGGGGACTCCCCTTTGTCCATTTTTAAATTGAGTTGTTTGTTTTGTTTTTGTTCTTGAGTTACAGGAATTCTTTACGTATTTTTAATAATAACCTTTTATCAGATATGATTTGACAGTATTTTCTCCCATTCTGTAAGTTGCTTTTTCACTTAGTTGACTGTGTCCTTTGATGCACAGAAATTTTAATTTTGAAAAAGACTAGTCAAACTTGAACAAAGTTGGGGAGACGTAAACTTTTTGATTTCAATACCTACCCTAAGATTACAGTAATTAAGATAGTTTGGCACTGCAGTAAGGATAAAACTATATATACATTGATGAAATAGAATTTGAGTATAGAAATAAACTGTCACATTAATACTTACTTCTTGCAAAGCCATGAAAACAATTCATTGGGGGCAATGATTTGTCTTTTCGCCAAATGATGCTAGGACAAGAGGTTATCTACATACAGAGAAATGAATTTGCACCCCCTTACACCATGCAAAAAAGGAACTCAAAATATGTCATAGACCTAAATATTATGAGTTAAAATCAAGAACTCCTAGAAGGAAATGTAGAAGTATGTTTTTCTTGGATTTGGTTTCTTAGATAAGACACCAGGAGGATAAATGACAAAAGAAAGAATAGATAAATTGTGCTTGATCAAAATTAAAAATTTTTGTCCATCATTGACATCATCAAGAAAGTGAAAAGATAAGCCAACATCAAGAAAATAAAGACAACCCATAGAATGGGAGATAATACTTGTAAATCATGTATCTAACAAGGTACTTATATGCAGAATATATGAAGAACTCTTTCAACTCAAAAATTAAAAAAGACAACCCAAATAAAAAAATGGGTAAAGGACTTTAATAGACATGTCTTAAAAGAAGATACACAAATATCCAATAAGCACATGAAAATATGCTCAACATCATTAGACATTAGGGTAATACCATTCAAAACCAAGAAAATATCACTTCATACTTGCTAGAATGAAAAAGACAGACCGCAATAAGTGTTGGTGAGAATGTGAAGAAATTGAAACTCTCATGTCTTCCTAATGTGGATGTAAAATGGCACACTAACTTGGAAAAGAGTTTGCTAGTTTCTCAAAATGCTGAACATAGAATTACGATACACCCCATAAATTCTACTCATAGTACCTAAGAGGAATGAAAACATAAGTCTGAATTAAAACTTACACATAAATATTCATAGCAGCTTTGTTCATAATAGTCCCACGTTGGAAACAACCTAAATGTTCATCAACTGATGAATGAATGAAGAAACATGGTACATCCATATGTGGAATATTATTTGGCAATAAAAATGAATGAGGCACTGCTACATGCTGCATCATGAGTGAACCTTGACAACATTGTGCTAAGTGAAAAGCTAATCACAAAAAACCAAATTGTATTGTTTTATTTATATGAAATATCCAAAATAGATAAACCCATAGCAACAGAAAGTAGGTTAATGATTACCTGGAGCTGGAGCAGAGTGGGTGGGGAGAAGCAGAAATAGGAAGTTACTGGTTTTTGTTTGTTTGTTTTTTCCATTACTTAATGAATTTTATTACAATTATAGGTGTACAAAAATTATCACAACTCAATTTTCTAGCATTTCCATCCCAAACCCTCAGTGCATCCTCCCACCCCTCAACTTGTCTCATTTGGAAACCACAGGTTTTCTAAAGTCTGTGAGGCAGTATGTCTTGCAAAGTTCATTGTGTCCTTTTTTAGTTTCCACATGTAAGTGGTAGTATTTGATGTTGGTGTCTCATTGTCTGACTGGTTTCACTTCACATGAAAATTTCTAGGTCCATCCATGTTGCTATAAATGTTACTTTGTTCCTTTTAATGGCTGAGTAATATTCCCTTGTGTATATGTACCAGATCTTCCCTATCCACTCCTCTGTCGATGGGCATTTAGGATGTTTCCACGACTTGGCTATTGTATAGAGGGCTGCAATGAACACTGGAGTACATGTGTCTTTTCGAGTCATGGTTTTCTCTGGATAGATGCCCAGGAGTGGGATTGCTGGATCAAATGGTAATTCTGTTTGTAGTTTTCTAAGGAATCTTGGAAGTTACTGTTAATAGGCATGGAGTTTCTTTTTGGGGTGATAACAGTGTTCTAAAATTAGATTATGGTGATAGTTGTTAGCTCTAAACATAGTATATATTCTTTCTATGCATTCTACATACATATGTACAGTTTAAATGGGTGGATTTGATATCTCAAATCCATATATCTCAAACTGGAAAAACAGAATACATGAGAGATCATTTTATAAAATCATATGGAGACTGTACCATTATTATACTCATTCTTAAAGTAGAAGAATCATTAGAATATTTTGGTTTTTGAAATTTCTTTACCTTTTTTAATGGGTAGCAACTTATATACATAGTTTATGTGATATGATCATGGTTTAATGTATGATCTGGTCACCCATACTTTCCTAGGACCCTTCAAGTGCTATTTCGGGATTTATGTAATTAGAGACCTTGCACTTTCAGAGCTTCACTTTCATAATGTGTTTACCAGAGCTCCATCAAGATCTTTGTTCATTTAACCTCTTTGAGAGTTTAACTAAAATAGTAGTTCCATAAAGATTCTATGTAGTAAAATCTATATTTATGTTTTTATAGATATAGTATATTTTAGGTAAAAATTTGAACAGTGCTCTGTAATATTCTAGTACTTAGTATCTTTCATTGTTCAGTTGGTTTTTCATGCATACTTTTTGATTATTTTCTTGTAATATGAAGGACAAGAAATGAAATTGGTGGAATTGACATCATGATCTTAGCAGAGTATCTGATTCCTGGGCTTTAAGCCTAAATAGTTTTTTGTTCCATTTTCTTAACTCCTCTTTATAGTCATAATTCATTCATTGTGAAAACTCTATTCAGGAGCTCAAGAGCTCTTAAGCTGAAAGAATAAGGGGAACTTGCTGGTAATGGGCCCAGTGAATGTTGTATAGAAGATTTAATGGCTCACCCTGCAGCTGCTATGCTCGTGGAACCTTCATTGACTTCAATTCTCAATTAAGTCATTTGGTCTATAGCTTCAGGCTTAAGTTGGAGTCTGATTAAAAATGGAAAAAAGAAGTGACTATATTGAAGAAAAAATGTTAGTTTAGATGTTAGGAAACGAATAGTTTTTCCTAGGGCTAATCTAACAAATTTCCAGAAACTGAGTGACTTAAAACAACACAAATTTATTCATTCACAGTTCTGGAGGTTAAGAATCTGAAATCAAGGCTCTTTGCAGGGCCATGCTGTGAAAGTTCTAGGGGAAGAATCTTTCTTTGCCTTTTCTAGTGTTTGGTTGCTTCTGGAAATCCTTGGTTTTATAAATCTTTGTCTCTGTCTTAACATGGCCTTCTTCCCTATGGGTCTGGGTCTTGGTCTTGGCATGGCATTCTCCTTTGCATGTATGACTGAGTCTAAATTTCACTTATTTTATAAGTTCTCCTGTCTTTGGAGTAGGGCCCTTCCTAGTCCAGTGTGACCTTATCTTAATTTGATTATATCTACAAAGAACCTGTTTCCAAATAAAGTCACATCTACAGGTATTGGGGGATAAGGCCTTTTTTTGGGGGGTCTTTTTAGGGCCGCACCTGTGGCATATGGCTGGGGGTCAAATTGGAGATGCAGATGCCGGCCTGTACCACAGCCACAGCAATGTGGCATCTGAGCCTTGTCTGCGACCCGTATGCAGCCCATGGCAACATCGGATCCTTAACCCACTGAGTGAGTCCAGGGAATCGAACCCTCATCCTCATGGATCCTAGTTGGGTTCATTACCACTGAGCCATGTTGGGAACTCCTAGGGCTAAGGCTTTAACATATCTTTTTGAGGGACACATTTAATTTATAATAGAAGAGTATGTTTTGTTTTCAAGTATATTTAACAAGTTGTGAAATAATTTGTGAGTGCACTCTTTTCACAGGGAGTTAAAATGAAGTGGATTTGATTAAGAACAATGAAAGATAAGAAAGAGAAAGAATTATCAACTTTAGGTCAGTGTCAGCTTTGATGTATAGAAAAAGCCAAGCCTTAACCACGCATCTCTAGTCTCCTGGTTTGAAGCCCCTTGTAGTTTGGACCCTTTCATTATTCTCCTTTCCTCCCTACCCTCCACTCTGTGTATGTATTACTTATGGAGAGAGGTCTGAAAGATCAGAATAGATGAAGTGCTTTATGATCAGAGAAACTGGTTTTTGTGGCCTGTTGTGTCATGCTCAACATGGCATTCTTCTGTGTGTTGGTGACTATGTCCAAATTTCCCCCTTTTATAAGAATATCAGTTATATTAAATTAGGGACCTCATTTTAACTGTATCTGAAACTACCTTATTTCCAAACAAGGTCATATTCTGAGGTACTGGAGTCTGTAACTTCAACATATGAATTTGAGGAGGGGGACACAGTTCAACTCTTAACACATAATAAGCACTGTATGATTGTTAATTATTACTGTGTTACTCTGATAACTAGTTGTGTTATGACTTTAACTCTTCTAATGTTATGTATCAATGTGTTTCATCTATAATAGATGGTTTTTTTGTTGTTTTCTTTTTTCTTTTTTTGTCTCCACCCACAGCATGGGGGAGTTCCTGGGCCAGGGACTGAATCTGAGCTGCAACTGTGACCTACATCACAGCTGTAGCAAAACTGGATCCTTAACCCACTGTGCTAGGCCAGGAATCGAACCCACACCCCTGCAAAGATAATACAGGATCCTTAACCCAGTGCACCATAGCAGGAACTCTGAGTATTTATTAATAGATAAGTAATAAATGGAGTCATACAATATGTACTTTGTTTTGTCCAGATTAGAGAGAAAATATTTTTAGGGGAAAATTTAAGTCTGTAAATCTTAGTAATTACCATTAATAAATTTCATGTTGTTTTTTTCACATAAGGATGCTTCTCAGTGTGAGTTTTTTTATTTTTATGTAGCTATATGTTTCTTATATTTTTTAACATAAAATTCAGATATAGAATAAAAATTAATATGGCTAGAAGTTGCCATATTTCATATATAGGGAGAAGGAGATTTACCGATCTATGGTCATAGATGTTTATTTAATGAATACTATTCATAGAAGAATAAGATAAATGGGTATGTATATTTCTTATCCTCTATATTATTGCTTCTTGGTGCCTTACATTATATAATAAGATTCTTTGTTGAGTTTTTTTAAAATCAGTCTAAATGTTTATTAAGTATTTTCAAATTGGCACAATGGAGAGTTACGTTGTTAATACACAGCCAAATTCCTCTTTGCGCTTCTCTCCTTCCTTATGGTCCAAACCCTTTGTCTTTGTTGAGATTTTTAAAGGGTTTAAAAAAGGGTTTAAAAAGGACTACTAATAGTAGTCAGTTTATATGGATTTTGTTTCTTTTTTTGTTTTTTTGGGTTTTTTTTTTTCGGAGTGTGCCCACAGCATGCCAAAGCTCTCAGGGCAGGAATCAAACCTGCACCATGGCAGTGACCCAAACCCCAGCAGTGACAACACCAGATCCTTAACCTGCTAAGCCACCAGGGAACTCCTTTTCCTTTTTTCCCCCCACCTGCCTTGTGAAAGTTCCTGGGCCAGGGATCTAACCCAAGCCACAGTAGTAACAACGCTGCATCTTTAACCACTAGGCCACCGGGGAACTCCAATTTTGTTTCTTTTAGTTTTGCATCTAAACCAGTATGGTATAATCATTGTGTTTTCTTAAGAGTGTTCCATGAGTGCTAGTCCTACTAGATCTTCTGCAGTTGGAGGAGATAAAAATGAGATACAAATATATTTGGGAAATGGTATCTATGCCTCTTTCGGATTATTTAAGTGCATATTAATGGTTCTGAAGAGTAGGGAAACCTGCTTTATGTTATGTTTAACCCAGCATTTCCTAAATTTATCCTAATACCTACTAATATAGTAGAGTCAGTGTCAATTAAAGATTTAATTTTTTGAAGTATCAGGACTCCAGAGAAGCAAGTCCCTCTAGTATCTACAATTAGGAATTATACAGTTGTTTTTAGCTCTCTGGAACAAAAATCTTTTAATGTATAAGTTTATTGTTAAACTTTTTGGTTAGGAGGACTGCCTGGATTGTAGTTGTTTTGTAGTTTATCATCAAAGCTATAAGATAAACATTTTGAAGGTAGGGATTGATGTCTGTTGTCTATGTAGATAAGGCAGTACCTAGCACATGGGAGACATTTAAATAGCTGTTTGAGAGAGAAAATGAAAGTTACTCCTCATGTCTTTTGTAAGTAAGATGAACAGGAAAAATGATTTTTTTGTTGTTGAATCAGCCCTGCATTTCTGTTTGTTGTATTTCTGTTGCAGTTTTTCATGATTAAAAAAAAAAGCTTCATCAAGGTATAATTAATAGATAATAACCTGTGCATGTTTAAAGTGTACCATTTGATAAATTTGACATACTTATATGATGAGAAACCATTAATACTATCAGGATAACAAAAATATCAGTGACTTCCAAAAGTTTCCATGTAAGACTTCCCTTCTCATCCTGAGAGAAACACTGACCTCCATTCTAGCTTCCATTTTCTAACATTTTATAAATAGAATCATATAATATGTACACTTTTTTGGTCTGATTTCTTTAACATAATTATTTAAGTCACTTGTTTGTGGGATAAAGTTATTCATAATATTCCTTTTTTAACCTTTTAATATTGGTAGTTTCTTTAGTGATATCATCTCTCTCAGTCCTGATACTGGTAATTTATGTGTTCTTTTACTCATTTTACTTTTTTTTTTTTTGCTTTTTAGGGCTGTACCTGTGGCGTATGGAGGGTCCCATGCTAGGGGTCAAATCAGAGCTACAACTGCCGGCCTACACCACAGCAGTGCAGGATCTGAGCCAGGGCTGTGGCCTACACCACAGCTCACGGCAATGCCAGATCCTTAACCCACTGAGAGAGGCCAGGGATTGAACCCACAACCTCAGCGTTCCTAGTTGGATTCGTTTCCACTGCGCCACGACAGGAACTCCTCATTTTACTTTTTCAATCTTACTTTTTTTAACTTATTTTAAAAAATTGGGAGTTCCCGTCATGGCGCAGGGGAAATGAATCCGACTGGGAGCCATGAGGTTGCGGGTTTGATCCCTGGCCTCGCGCAGTGGGTTAGGATCTGGTGTTGCCATGAGCTATGGTGTAGCCCACAGATTTAGCTCAGATCCCACATTGCTGTGGCTATGGCATAGGCTGGCAGCTGTAGCTCTGATTAGACCCCTAGCCTGGGAACCTCCATATGCTGCAGGTGCTGCCCTAAAAAAGACAAAAGGACAAAAAAAAAAAATTGAACTATAGTTAATTTACAATGTTGCCTTAGTTTCAAGTGTATAGCAAAGTGATTCAATTATACATACATACTCTTTTTCAGGTGTTTTCCATTACAGGTTACTATAAGATACTGAATATAGTTCCCTGTGAACAGTCGAACTAATCTTCTAAAAGAACTAATTTTGGGTTTCATTGATACTCTCTAAAATTTTAGGTTCCTACTTTGTTCTTTGTTATTTCCTTTATTCTGCTTGTTTAAGGTTTTGTTTTTCTTTTCTAGTTTAATTTGGATTAGAGTTTCAACTGTTTAAAACCTTTCTTCTTTCCTAATGTAGGTCTTTAGTGCTATAAATGTCTATTGTTTTGGCAGTATCCTGTAAATTCTGCTATGTTGTGTTTTCATTTTCATTTAGTTTAAAATTTATAATTTCTTTCTTGATTTCCTCTTTGATCAGGATGGTTTTTTAAGGAAGTTATTTTGCATATGTAGCATTTTCTACAAAAACATTTTTTTTAACTTCTGGCTATTCCACAGTGTTCAAAAAACATAGTTTGTATCATATGAATTATATTAAATTATTGAAACTTGAATCAGGCCCAGAATATTGTCTTATTTAGTAAATAATATTTGTACATTTGGAAAGAATGTGTGTTCTCATGTGTGGAATGTTCTGTAGATATCAGTTGGGTCAAGTTGGTTGATAGTCTTGTTCCGATCTTCTAATCCTTTTTGTTTTTTGGAATGAACTTAAACTACTTTATTTTTATTTTGGATTGAGTATTTCTATGGCTAGTTTTTTTTCTTTTTTTATTACTCAGTGAATTTTATTACACTTACAGTTCTACAACAAACATCATAACCAAATTTTATAGTATTTCCATCCAAACCCTCAGTGTATCCCCTGACCCCCCCCCCCAGCCTGTCTCATTTGGAAACCATAAGTTTTTCAAAGTCTGTGAGTTAGTATCTGCTCTGCAAAGAAGTTCACTGTGTCCTTTTTTTAGATTCCACGTGTAAGTGATAGCATTTGACGTTGGTATCTCACTGTCTGACTGACTTCACCTAGCATGATAATTTCTAGGTCCATCCCTGTTGCTGCAAATACCGTTATTTCTTTCCTTTTAATGGCTTAGTAATAGTCCATAGTGTATATGTACCACATCTTCTTTATCCACTCCTCTATCGATGAACGTTTAGTTTGTTTCCATGTCTTGGCTATTGTATAGAGTGCTGCAATGAACATTGGAGTACATGTGTCTTTTCGAGTCATGGTTTTCTCTGGATGGATGCCCAGCACAGATCTTCTAATTCTTTATTGATTATTTTCTTGTACTGTTGCTTTTGATAGAGAGGTGTGATCTCACTATATTTTCAAATTTCTCTGTTTCTCCTTGCAATCTATTAGTTTCTTTGCCATGTATTTTTTTTTTTTTTTGTCTTTTGTCCTTTTAGGGCCACACCTGAGTCATATGGAGGTTCCCAGGCTAGGATTCTAATCAGAGCTACAGCTGCCAGCGTATGCCAGAGCCACAGCAACGCCAGATCTGAGCCGCGTCTGCAATCTACACCACAGCTCATGGCAACGCTGGATCCTCAACCCACTGAGCAAGGCCAGGGATTGAGCCTGCAACTGCATGGTTCCTAGTCGGATTCATTTCTGCTATGTCACAATGGGAACTCCTGCCATTTATTTTAAATCTCCTTTATTAGATACATAAAATTTTAAATTATATCCTCTTGATGATTTGACCCTTTTGTTATCACTAAGTGAAACCTCTGTCTCCTTGCTACTATTCTTTGCTTTGAAATTGACTTTTTAGAAGAAGTATTAATGTAATCGAGGTGTTTTTATATACAAACTTATGTGTATATATGTGTATATATATATGTAGGTAGATACCTGGTATCTATATGTGTAAGCATATGTTACCTTTATTAGCTTTATGTATCTCTCTTTTTTTCTTTTATTGAAGTATAGGTGATTTACAGTAATATGTTAGATTCAGGTGTACAATATAGAGATTCATTTTTGTTTGTTTCCTTATTTGAGAATATATTCTGTTATATATTGTGGGATATTAGGTAAAATTCCCTATGCTCTTCAGAATTCTTATTGCTTAATCTGTTTTAGATACATTAGTTCTTATCCGTTAATCACATACTCCTCAGTTTGTCTCCTCTCTCTTACCTCTGCCTTAACTCTCCATTTGTTAACCATAAGTTTGTTTTCTATGTTTGTGAGTCTGTTGCTGTTTTGTATATGGGTTGATTTGTATTATTTATTAGATTCCATATATAGGTGATACCATACAGTATTAGTCTTTGACTTATTTCACTAAATATAATGTTTCTGGGTCTATCTGTGTTGCTGCAAATGGCAATATTTTATTCTTTTTGTGGCTGAGTAATATTTTATATGTACTATATAAAATTATACACAGGAGTTCCCATTATTGCTCAGCGGGTTAAGAACCCAGCTAGCATCCATGAGGATGTGGGTTTGATCCCTGGCTTCGCTCAGTGGGTTAAGGATCCGGCTGTGGTGTAGGTCATGGCTGTGGCTTGCATCTGGTGTTGCTGTGACTGTGGCGTAGGTCAGCAGCTGCAGCTCTGATTCAACCCCCGCCTGAGGACTTCCATATGTTGTAGGTACAGCTCTAAAAAGACCAAATAAATAAATCAATAAAAATTTACACAAATATATATAGATAGATACACATATGTGTGTGTTTACGTATGTGTGTATATATCTGTATATATATATATGTATATATCTCACGTGTTGCTGGGCACGATTTACTTCTATGTCTTGTCTATTGTAAATAGTGCTGCTGTGAATATTAAGGTGCATGTATCTTTTTGAATTAGAATTTTAAGTTTTTCTGGATATATATACCCATGAATGGGACTGATAGGTCATATAGTAGCTCTATTTTTTTGTTTTACAAGGAAGCTCCATACTGTTTTCCATAGTGGATATATCAATTTATGTGCCGACAGTGTAGGAGAGCTCCCTTTTCTCCACACCCTCTCCAGCATTTATTATTTGTAGACTTTTTGATGATAGCCGTTCTGACTGATATTAGGTGATACCTCATTGTGGTTTTAGTTTGCATTTCTCTAAATGCAACATTTAGGTTGTTTCCATGTGTTGGATACTGTATATTGTGCTGCAGTGAAGAGCACTGTAGTGATGCTGAGCATCTTTTCATATGTTTTTTGGCCATCTGTATGTCTTCTTTGGAAAACAGGTCTTATGCCCATTTTTTGACTGGGTTGTTTGTTTCTTTGATACTGATCTGGATGAGGTCTTTGTATGTTTTGGATATTAATCCCTTGTTGGTTACATTGTTTGCAAATATTTTCTCCCAGTCCATAGGTTGTCTTTTCATTTTGTTGATGGTTTCCTTTGCTATTTTAAAAGCCATTTGTTTATTCTTGCTTTTGTTTCATTTGCCTTGGAAGCCAATCTAAGAAAATATTGCTATGATTTATGTCAGAGAACACCTTGCCTATGTTCCCTTCTATGAGTTTTATGGTGTCATGTCTTACATTTAGGCCTTTAAATCATTTTAAGTTTGTTTTTGTGTGTGGTGTTAGGGAGCGTTCCAATTTAATTCTTTTACATGTAGCTGTTCAGTTTTCCCAACACCACTTACTGAAGAAAGTGTCTTTTCTCCATTGTATATTCTTCCCTCCTTTGTTGTAGATTAATTGACCATAGGTGGATGGGTTTATTTCTGGGCTTTCTATGCTGTTCCATTGATTTACATGTTTGTTTTTGTGCCAGTACCATACTGTTTCTTTCTTTCTCTCTCTCTCTTTTTTTTTTTTTTTTTTTTTTTTTGCCACATCTGTGGCATGTGGAAGTTCCCTGGCCAGTCAAACCCGTGTGGCAGTTGTGACCTGTGCCACAGCTATGGCAACACTGGATCCTTAACCCTTTGTGCCACAAGGGAACTTCTAGTACCATACTATTTTGATTACTGTAGTTTTATATTATAGTTTGAAGTCAGGGAATGTGATTTCTCCAGCTCCATTCTTCAGTGGGTTAAAAATCCAGCGTCAGAGTTCCCATCATGGCTCAGTGGTAACAAACCCAGCCAATACCCATGACTATGCAGGTCTGAACGTGGCCTTGCTCAGTGGGTTAAGGATCCAGTGTTGCTGTGAGCTATGGTATAGGCCACAGATGCGGCTTGGATCCGCATTGCTGTGGCTATGACGTAGGCTGGCAGATATAGCTCTGATTCGACCCCTAGCCCTGGAACTTGCATTTGCTACAGGTGCAACTCTTAAAAAAAAAATCCAGTATTGTTGCTGTGGCTCTGGCTACTGCTGTGGCACAGTTTTGATCCCTCACCTCAGTAATTCTATATGCAGTGGGCACAGCCAAAAAATAATAAAAGGTGAAAAAGATTGGGCTATTTGAGGTCTTCTGTGTTTTCATAGAAATTAAAAAAAATTTTGTTTTACTTTTGTGAAAAAGGTCATACATATAGATAGATAGATAATAGATAAATAGATTTCTTTTTCTCACATTATCCTCCATCTTGTTCCACCACAAGTGATTAGATGTAGTTCCCTGTGCTGCACAGCAAGATCTCATTGCTTATTCATTCCAAATGCAATTGTTGCATCTATTAACCATTGTTAATTCAATAGGTATTGCATTGAATCTATAGATTGCCTTGGGTTGTATGGTCATTTTATCAACATTAGTTCATTCAATCCAGGAGCATAAGATATCTTTCTATTTCTTTCATCTTCAGTTTTCTATATCAGTGTGTGTAGTTTTCAGTGCATGGGTCTTTCATCTCCTTGGAAAGTTTATTCTTAGGTATTTTTTCCACATGATTTTAAACAAATGTTTTTTTAACTTTTGCTTTCTGATATTTCATTTTTTTAGTGTATAGAAAGTGCCACAGATTTCTGTATATTAATCTTCTGTTCTGCTACCTTGCTGAATTCACTTATTCTAAGTGTGGAGATTTTAGGGTTCTCTGTATACAGTATCATGTCATCTATAGATAGTGATTGTTTTACCTCTTCCCTTCTGATTTGAAAACCCAAAACAAGCCAAAGAAGGGAACTAAAAAAAGATATCAGAAAATCAATGAAATTGAAATCAGAAATAAGAAAAAAAATTAATCAAATTGAAAGTTGACTTCAAAAGTATCAATGAAATGAATAACCCCCTAGTAAGATTAAGAAAAAAGGACAGAAGACAAATTACTGATTACAAGACCTCACAGCATTAAAAGAATCGTGAAATACTATGAAGATCTCTACAACTTACAAGAAATTATTAGAACTCATACAAGATGATCTGAAAAGATCTGTAACTATTAAAGAAATTGAATTCCTTCAATTTGACAGGCTTTTCAAGACATTCTGAATAAGAATATCTACAAACCAGGATGGTTTCCCTAACATGGACAAACCAGGATAGTTTCCCTAACATGGAAAAAAGAAACAATCCAATAGAATGATTATTGTTTTTATTGGGTGGAGTGTTCTGCGGCTGTCACTTAGATTCCCTTGGTTTATGGTGGTGGTTATTTTTTCCATTCCTTGCTGATTTGATCTAGTGCTTTTCAGTTGCTGAGAGGAGGAGTGTTGGCTCATACTTCTAGTTAAATACTGATTGGAAGGTAGGCACTAAATAAAGCACCTGAAATATCTTCATGGAGGGGAAAAAGGTTTGGTTTTATATAAACCCACCTTTTAAAACTATGGTGTCATATCAACAGCACCATACTTAGAAAGTTAAAAGAAGAAGAAGAAAAAAAAAAAAAAACAGCTGTGCCCAACGAAAAAATAGAAACTAGAGAAAATACACTGTTGTGTCATCATCGTTGTCTTTTTTTTTTTGGCCCTGGGCCATTTTTTGTGTTAATAAAGAGTAAGACTTAGAAAAGGAAAACCAATACCCTTTTTTTAATAGTAAGGCTTTTCTCCACCCTAATGTGAGAGACAGGAAAAAAAGTAAGTCTTTGGATAGTAAATTTTCATGAGGCTTTGAAGAGCAGGAAGGACCAACTTGCCTTGAGAACTGCTTTGGACTTGAAATATAAAGATTTCATTCAAAGGAGTTCACTTTAATTAAGCCTGCGGCTTATTTTGTGCATAGTTCAAGCAGTAGTATCAATTAAGCATTGGTTGAAAAAGTACAAATTTTTATGTTTTTATTTTTGTATTACTGAATTCCTTAAGATTATCTTTTTTCAAGGCCCTTCTTTCTTCCCTCCATCAAAAAAAAAGAAGTAACTGATATTCCATTTATGAAAACAACAAGTTATTTACATATTTTTGGAGGGTTAAAAAACATTTTTCATGCATATTTTCTCATTTAGTCCATACAACCCTGTGAGGTTTTTTTTGTTTTTTTTTTAAATCTTTTTGCCTTATCTAGGGCCGCACCCGCGGCATATGGAGGTTCCCAGGCTAGGGGTCTAACAGGAGCTGTAGCCGCCGGCCTACGCCACAGCCACAGCAACGGGGGATCTGCAACCTACACCACAGCTCACGGCAACGCCGGATCCTTAACACACTGAGCAAGGTCAGGGATCGAACCCGCAACCTCATGGTTCCTAGTCGGATTCGTTAACCACTGAGCCACAAAGGGAACTCTAACCCTGTGAGATTTATAACAGTTTTTTTAATTCTTTATTTTTCGAATCTCAGAAAGGTTAAGTGATTTTTCTCAGGTCATAATATTGAGTAGAATAACATTTTGAGGTAGTCTCATTCTTAATTCAGCATTCTTTCTATAATACTCTGCCTTTGAAAGGATGTATCTGTTTTATCTAAAACTGGAATAGAAATGACTTTAATTAAAGGAAATTTTTTATTATACAAGTGCTCTAATGATTATGTATTATGTAATTTTACATAAGGATAAATTTCAAAGATTATTAGAAAGCTTTAGTAGATTTTCAGACATTAACTTGATCCTTATAAAAACTTGTTTTTAAAAATCCTTTGAGTATTCATTGATAACTATAAATTCTTTGTGTTTTTAATGGTAATACTTTTATGTGTTTAATTTATTTCAGATTGTTTTTATTCTCCTTTATGAATTTTATTTTTTCATTAGAAAAATTTAGAAAATGTATGTATTAATAGTTGTGAAACTTCTCTTATAATTCATTTGGCTAAGGAATTATTTTCCTCCATAGTTGTAATAACTATTTTATATTGTTTAAAATTTCTATGATCAGTTTTATATATTCTGAGAAGCTTTTATTAATGATTTTTCCTATTTGTTTAGTTATATTTTGATATTTATATATTTAAATCTTATACCTTTTAAACCTGTGTTATTTTGTTGTCTCTTTTCTATGTAATTATTTTCACTTTTGTGTAAATACCACTTCACTGTTTTAAAATTTTATAATTTCATTATTTTCACTTATATTACATATTCTTAAAATCATTTTCAATTGTATATATTTTTCTTGAAAATATTTTTCCTATAAACCTATTTGTCATCAGATTCAAGATATCAACTTAAATATGACTGAAACATGTCAAATGTAAACAAACTTTATGTCCCTAGAATAAGGAAATGAAAATTGCCATTATTGGAGTTTTGTTGGAGTTTTTTTCTTTTTATGGCCACACCTGTGGCATATGGAAGTTCTCAGGCTAGGGGTCAAATCAGGGCTGCAGCTGCCAGTCTACATCACAGCCAGGGCAACACTGGCTCCGAGCCCCATCTGTGAGATATTGCAGCTTGCAGCAACACTGGATCCTTATCCCACTGAACAAGGCCTTCATCTTCATGGAGACTGTGTTGGATTCTTTACCCTCTGAGCCACATTGGGAACTCCATGGAGTTATCGACATTTAACTTTTTTTCTAAGTTTATTTTTAGGGTTTCCTTAGTTTTTTATTAATGAGGAGGGAAGGTAATTTTTAATACGACCCTATCTTAGACTTAACCATTTGTTACAAGTATTCTGGCATGATGATGTTGTTGTCTTTGCTGCTATTACAATAATGGTGATGATGATACCTTCAGGAAGTGGGATGCTTAGATTTCATTGTTGATTGAATGAATTATTATTTTGCTTTTTAGGGCCACACCCGTGGCATATGGAAGTTCCAAGGCTAGAGGTTGAATTGGAGTTACAGTTGCCAGCCTCCGCCACAGCCATAGCAACACTAGATCCAAGCCACATCTGCGACGTACACCACAGCTAATGGCGACACTGGATCCCCGACCCACTGAACAAGGCCAGGAATCAAACCTGCATCCTCACGGATACTAGTCAGATTCCTTTCCACTGCTCCACAATGGGAACTCCCTGGACAAATTAATTTTATCAGTATTTTAACCCTGTTATCATCCATGTTGATTGGTGTTGGTTGTTTTATCTCAGTTTAAATTTGTTGTTTAGCTTAGTATTCTTTAGGAACTGTGTTCTTTATAAAGCATGTGATATGATGGCAAAGAAGATTGATATTGTAGGACCAGTTAAAATGTAGTCATTGCAATAAGCCCTGATCTTAACAGTGCTATTTATTTTGACTTAAAGGTAAACTTTTTTTGTGGAATGGATTCTTCAACAGCTTTACTTTTTAGATTATTATTTGTCAGTCTGCCATGCTAGGTAATCCTTTAAATATCACAGCCTTACATTTTGCTATTTGCTTTTGTAAAAAAAAGGCTTTAGTCTAAAGTTTCTAAATAATCAGTGCGTTGTAGAAAAATCAGAGGTAGAGCTTTTTAGATAATATAATTGTATGGTTATATAATTGTATGGTTATATTCTGGAAACAGCCTCAGGAAGTAAATAAATACATCAATAAATAACTACATAAATAAATACAGAAATAACTAAAAATTAACAAATTAACACTGGGAAAATATTCATAGCAAATATGTTAGACAAGCAGTGAGTATTATTGTGTAATTAATATAGAGTAATATAAAAAAGATGAGTAAAAATTATGTAGATATTCTCAAAAGGAAATATAGGTAGTGAAAGTTATTCACTCATGATTTAAAAATTCACGTCAAAAAAAATTCACGTCAGACCTTCAGTAAGAATATACTTCTAGCAGCATATAAAATATTCAGTATGGTGCCAATATGCAGTTAAGCAGCACCTATAGGTTATTGGAAAATATTTAGTGTTATAGCCATTTTGAACAGTAATTATACAATTGATATCAGTAGGCTTAAATTTTATACTTTAATCCAGTAATTCAGCTTTATTTCCCAAGGAAGTAGTTATAAATATTTTAAATATATATTGTATTTATGATAGATATTCCTTTTAGGCAGATGGCTAAGTAATTTTTGTTCATTTATTTGATGAAATGTTGGGCAACTATCAAAAACTGGTATTTATTGGAGTTCCCGTCGTGGCACAGTGGTTAGCGAATCCGACTAGGAACCATGAGGTTGCGGGTTTGATCCCTGGCCTTGCTCATTGGGTTAACGATCTGGCATTGCCGTGAGCTGTGGTGTAGGTTGCAGACGCGGCTCGGATCCTGCGTTGCTGTGGCTGCGGCGCAGGCCAGTGGCTACAGCTCCGATTAGACCCCTAGCCTGGGAACCTCCACATGCCGTGGGTGCGGCCATAAAATGACAAAAGGCAAAAAAAAACCAAAAAAACTGGTATTTATAAGTACAGTAATAGTATGGGTAAGTGCTTATAACATTGTTATAGCATTAAGACACTGTACATAAGTATAATTACAAAAATACGTGAACAAAATAACTGGTAGATTAAAAAGAAGGGCAAGAATTGAAAGTAATAGAGTAGACCTTTACTTTTTTTAAGCACAAACAAGATTTTAAGCATTTTAGGAACATCTGAAGGTTGCTTGAAATTTCTCTGAAGAACTGATCTGAATTGTGCTCTTTGCAAAGTTGGTGTGTAGGAGGGAGTCACTTTCATCAGTAAGTGACTATAGCCAACTGCCCAGTCCTGTATGTCAATTTTTGCTTTTTCTGCTCTTTCTCACATATACATCTAAGGGGAGGATATATGCTATTTTGATATTACTTGAGAATTTGAAGATTTCATAAATTTCTCAGACATGTTCATGTATATTCCAGTGATCCACTTGGCAGTTGTGGCCTCCATGTTGTGGGGTTATATAATTTCCCTTATTTGAAATATTTTTCTGAATTTCAGAAACTCTTAGAACATGATACTTTTAAAAGGAAAAGCCTTTTTTTCTGTTACTAGTTAATAATCTTAACTTCAAACTCTTTGCAGGAGGCAGGCCTACAATGTCTCATATTCCATTAATCCCATCTAGATTTTGTAACTTTTCATCTCTAGAAGTTCAATTTGTGCCTTACTTTATTTCCCATGTGTTTACTAACATGTTTAGTCTTTTCTGTTTTGAACACACGAAATAACAGTTATAACTATAATAATGCCCTTGTTTATAATACTGTAATCTATGCCATTGGTTCATACTTATTTAATATTTAATGGAAAAATATAAAAATGCAAAAATATTTTTAACATGCATAAGCTGCAGATACTACCTATCAAGTTTAAATATTAGTATATTGTCAACACATTGTATTGCTTATAACTTTTCTTAATGTTGCTAATGTGTGTATGTATGTTCCTTAATTAATATATTGACTAATCTTACATCACTTAATATGTCACCTCTTGGTGTATATATTCTAATATTTGTTCTTATTCCTTAGTGTTATGTTATTGAGAGACATCGATATTGATGTGTTTACTGGTCATTTTTAGTTTTCACTCTTCTATAATAGTACTATTTTGAATGAACATATTGTTCTCCATTTGATGGTCATTTCAGTTATTATGGCCTTGTTTTTAGCATTGCCATTATGAACATTCTAGTATACATCTTTGTATGCACAAATGCAAGAATTTCTCTGAGTTATATGCCTAAGAATGGCATATTTTAGTTACAGGGATATTCGTGTGGAATCTTATTAGATTATCAGAATTGGTTTCCAAAGTGGTTTTATATCATTTACAATGTTTCTGTTTATATACATAAACATATTATGTACACATATATGCACATACATACATGCATATATATACAAACCAATATTTGTATGTATATGTATTTACTGTTGCAATTACCATTGTAGAAAATGTCTTTCTACTCAAATGTATTCACTTTTTTCTTTTTAAAGATTACTTATTTTAGAAACAGTATTTTCAATTTAGAGGATGCAAATTTTTTATTATCTAGCCACCTTATTTTAATTTTTACATTTTTGTTGACTTCCCGTTTGCTCTTTTAGTTAATATAGTTTTATTTCTTATAAAAGCTGTGCATGTGTAACATATTAAACTACAAAGTTTATTATTAAAAATAGCAGTCCTCTGCCCTTTTTTTCTGCTCCTTTCACTTTTCCTCAGTGATAACCGTTTTCATCACTTTTTGCTGATTCTTTTGGTATTTACCTCAATAGCTCTAAATCACCTGCCTGTATTTCCACTTTTTAATTTTTAACTTCTTTGGCTCCCCAGTTTGAAGCATGGTTTAACTACCTTCATTTCTTCCAACTTCCAGCACAATCCCAACTTTACAACCTCATCTCTTTTATCCCAAATACTTCAGTGCTAACGTTATTATGAAAAGTTAATGCATAGCTGAGTCATTTAGCAAAATGTGATTTTCTTTTCTTTTAAGCAGAAGAGGATGCTAGTAAAGGAAGAGGCAGTAAGGATTTTGAAAGCAATAAGGATTTGTATTGCAAAGGAGGATTTGTGGAAGGAGATAAGAGGAAATCAACAGAAAGCCATAGATTCTGTGAATTGGAGGGCAACATGATGAGAATGTTTATTCTGGTAGCTATGTGTAGTAATGACCCGAACACTGAAAGCCTGTTAAAATGACTTGCATGTATTTTAGTTGTAAATAATTTTTATGCCATTGAGGTTTAGTTTGAAGGCTAAAGAAATAAAAAGAAATGAGAAATCCCAGGAAATAATGCAATACACAATCACTGAGATCAGGTGACTTTCATGGAGCAAAACAAAGCATAAGTTTATTCTAAAATTTTAGTATTTTTAGGCCTGGCCAGGGTAAATGGAGAAATCAGAATTTATTTTTTAGTATCTTAAATTTTAAAAAGTAGAGTACATTTGACCAAAAGTTTTATGTCTATCATACCCATCCTCTTAATTACAGAAATTAAAGTTTAACTTTGTTTCCTAAAGTTTTTGATTGAATTAGTTGATTTACTTTGTTTCAGGTATACAGCAAAGTGATTCAGTTATATATATGTGTGTGTGTGTGTGTGTGTGTGTGTGTGTGTGTGTGTGTGTGTGTGTGTGTGTGTGTGTGTATTTCCATACAAATTTAAAATTTTTTTGTTCCTGTACTGTGAAAAATGCCATTGTTATTTTTTTTTCTTCAGCTGCACCTGCAGCATATGGAAGTTCCCAAGCCAAGGATCAAATCTGAGCCACAACTACAACCTACTCCACACTTGTGGCAATGCCAGATACTTTACCCACTGTGCCACAGCAGGAACTCCACCTTTGGTATTTTGATAGGATTGCATCATATCTGTAGATTACCTTGGGCAGTGTGGTCATTTTAACAGTATTGATTCTTCCAATACAGGAACACAGTATGTCTTTCCATGTGTTTCTATCATCCTCAGTTTCTTTAATTAGCATCTTAAAAGTTCTTGGAATACAGATATTTTGCTTTCTTAGGTAGGTTTATTCCTAAGTATTTTATTTTTTGTGATGCAATGGTAAGTGAGATTGTTTCCCTATTATCTGTCTGATCTTTTGTTGTTAGTATATGGAAATGCAGTTTTTGTGTATTAATTTTGTATCCTGCAACTTTTAACGTATCTTTAGGAATTTCTATATATAGATCATGTCATCTGCAGACATTGATAGTTTAACTTCTTCCTTTCCATTTTGGATTTATTTTACTTGTTTACATTCTCTGATTACTGTGGCTGGGACTTCCAAGACTATATTGAATGAAAGTCTTACCCATCCTCTTGATACCTTTGTTAGATCTTTTGGTTGAATTTCTTTTTCTCTCATCTATTAGATTAAATTTTTCTCTGTGTAAGTAAACAAAGAGATGAACAATATCACTTATTTTCCACAGATATTACTAGTCTTATAATTTTCTCACTAAAAGATGATGAAAACATTAAATCCAAATAGATCACTTCAGTTTCCTCATACATATTTTTGGTACATGAAATGATTCATCAGGTATTAGTGTTAAATGGCTAGAAAGATAATTCTGGCTGTGTATGCCACATTTATTAAGGTTTAATTTTTAGAGTATAGGCTCTCTCATATTTCAAAATTTGACATTTTAGCACATTTTATATATTTTACAACTTTTACATGTTATTAATATATTTTGTTAAACTTGGAATATGGAGTTGCCATCGCAGCTCAGCTGAAACGAACCTGACTAGGATCCATGAGGACTCAGGTTCGATCCCTAGCCTCGTTCAGTGGGTTAAGGATATGGAGTTGCCTTGAGCTATGGTGTAGGTCGCAGACGTGGCTAGGATCCTGCGTTGCTGTGGCTGTGCTGTGGGCCAGCGGCTACAGGTCCAATTCAGCTCCTAGCCTGGGAACCTCCATGTGCTGCAGGTGCGGCCCTAAAAAGACAAAAAAGTAAATAAACTTAGAAAGAATACTAGTTATTTAGTGCTATCATTGTTCTAACCTGGCTAAATTTAATTCCCTAAAAACTGAGCCCGCTATGATTTTTACCCTTCTGCTGTGCAAATTGGATGACCATAGGAGGAATACTATCTGATCTTTGAATATAAAGCTTTCTTCTCTCTGAGACTTGTGGGATTGGCTTGGGATGATCTAGTGAGAAGACTGAAGTTGGATAGATCTGAATTTAAATTCTGCTTTGGTGGTTACTAGCCAGGTGATTTTGTTCATAATATGGTATATTTTTAGCAAGGTTGTTGAGAATATTACATATAATATAAAATACATTTTATGTCTAATTTAGTGCCTTCCACATGCAGGTCTCCAGAAATTGTAGTTACTGTAATTGAAATCATCTTCATCTTTTTGTTGGTGGCTGTAGTTCCCTCAGTGTGTTTCACAAAGATTTGAAGTTCAAGGAGAGTTAAAAGGAGTTCCCATTTTGGTGCAGTGCTCTGCATACATAATTCTGTAAATAGAATATAATTCTATACAGTTTATAATTATAAAAATTGTATAATTCTGTTAATAGAATTAACAGTGTATGGAACTATAAACTGCATATAATTATATATAATTGTATAGAGTTAATTTCTCTATGTAATTTTCTTCGGTATAGCATGAAAATTCTTCAGTGTAAGTAACTATATTAGATCTGTGTGATAATGTGAAGTGTCAGTATGTTAAAGTTTTTTCATTATTAATTAATCATTCTCCAAGTGGTGGATATTTGTTTCAAATATTTTGTTATAGAATAACTTTTAAAACTGTCTTGCAACTTGATAAATTTCTAAGATCATCAGGGTATTTACGTTAAGAGTAAATTCGGCACACTTTTTTGGTAGGCTGTTGATGTTACTTTGACTTTATAATAATCATAATTTTCTTCTTGCTTTACCAGTTCTATCATATTTGGAACATTTTGCTCCAGGGTAAAATTACTTATTAAGTAGTTTTTTTTTTCCCCATTGCTTAATGTATTTTATTACAATTACAAGTGTATAAAAATCATCACAACTCAAATTTGATAGCATTTCCGTCCCAGTTAATTTTTTTAAAGTAGAAAATCTTTCAGATTTTGAAAGAGAACAGTGTTCAACAGCAAATCTATAATATTTCAAAGAAGTTAGATGTGATGCTTTGATACCTTGACATTTATTCCATATTGAAATATTTAAATGAATTTTTTTTTCAATAGATTATCTTTCTCAAGGAATAGATCTTTCTGGAATAGAAGTAATAGAAAATGATCTACTTTTTATTGCAAGAGCTCGACTTGAAGTGGAAAATCAAGCTAAGCGCCTACTGGAGCAGGGTGTGGAAACTCAGGTAATAAAAATTATGTCACCTTTTTTAATGTGAAAACTCTGTCATTATATAGATGAATATTTGATTTTGTACTTAAAAGAGTAATACATATCCTTATTTTATCACTGAGGAACTCTTATCTACAATTTGAGCTGGAGATAGGTCATAAAAGTAAGCACAAGGAAATTAAGAAGTGTATATATATATATATATATATTTTTATTAAAAATAGATTCTAGAAGCTTCTGTCGTGGCTCAGCAGTAAGGAATCCAACCACTATATATGGGGAGCTGGGTTTGATCCCTGGCTTCACTCAGTGGGTTAAGGATCTGGTGTTGCCGTGAGCTGTGGTGTAGGTCACATACCGCGGCTTGGATCCCTCATTGCTATGGCTGTGGTTTAGGCTGGCAGCGGTAGCTCCGAATCGACCCCTGGCCTGGGAACTTCCATGTGCCACAGGTGCACCCTCAAAAGACAGACAGACAGACAGATAGATAAAATAGATTTGAAGATTTCTAGGGTGTGATGTATACATGAAATTTATTTTTAAAAATTTATGTGTAGATAGATAGTTAACAGATGTTAAGAATACTTCCTTTGTCCAAATCACTGGTACTCATTTAAGGTTTTCAGCAACTCAGGATGGTATTATTGCTATCGTCATTTTACAAATGGGAAAGCTGAATACTTAAATAATTGGTCAAAGATCTCACATTCAGTAAATGGTATAATTTAGCACACATGAACCACTATAATCCCAGAACCTGGCACCCTTAATAATCACTGTGCCAGAATTTTTTTTTTAATTACCTTGAGATGTCTTCTAAGTTTTTGTTTTCCTGATGCTTAATTTTCTGGATTAGAGGAAAACTAAAGGTATTGATGTAGTAGAATTAACAAATTATATAGAAATCTCAGTTCTTTTACATTTGTATTGCACCCAGATATTTTCTTCATTTTTACCGTGCTGAAATACAGTTTATTAATATCTGTTTTTAAATTCATTTTCTTTAAACCAGGAATTTCATATTGTGTACTTGTATTAGACAAAAATAGTTTTATAAATACTCAGTCCTTAAAATAATCTCTACATCAGGAAGGTACTTACTTGACTTCTGATTCTTAAGTGTTGCAATTAAAAATAATGGAATGTCATTTACTGTTTTAAATGAACTTTTAAAGTTGATTATCATATATATAATCAAAAGTGAACGAATACTGCTATGTGAACAAATACCTGTGAAATCACAACCTCTATCAGGAAATAGGACATTACCAGCACTCCTGGCATCTCTTCACTCCCTCTCACAATCATTGCTCTCTCCTTTCCCCAAGGTAGCTTTTATTCTAACACTGGAGTTTAGTTTCATGGGCTGCCAATTATGTTTTAACTCTAGGTCTTCACTATGAAGATAAAATGCTTATACTGTTAAAAAATAAGATACTTGCCTACATCAAATAAAAGAGGATACTTTATTCTCAAAGAAATATCCAAGCAATTGCAAGTCAACTTTGAATTAAGAAAACTGGTATCAGCCCAGCTCATTTAGTTTCAAGAAAGGAAGCAGTTAACATTTCAAAAAGTATAATATCACAAGATTTTTATATTCATCTATACATTGGTATTATCACTACATCAGAGATTTAAACCTTTATTTATATATACTGCTTAACATTTTTTACCTGTGAAGTTTTTATTTCTATGTATTATGTATATGTAAGCATATATCTTTAATTTATGCAATTCTTAATATTTTACTGTATTTTAGAATCACGGGAGTAAAAACCATAAATGATAGAAAGGAAACAGTATTATCACAGTTTGTAGAATTAAAATACTGCTTTTCATAGAGATGGGGGATTTTAACCCAAAGAAATAGTTGCTTTTAAAGGCTTATTTTTTAATTGTATTTTTGTATGTTTAAAGTGGGAAAATATTTTCTGGGATACTTGTTCCTGAGCAAACTCTATTTTAGGCATATTATTTTGTGTACATTTTAGTAGTTGTTAAATATGACTTTGCTTCCTTTTTTAAAATCAAAATTAAACTGATAAAACTTTTAAGAAATGAATATTCCTTAAATATTGATAGTGTTATATATTCAAACGGTGTAAAGTTATGCAAAAGATTATTTAAATCTGTGACAATTGTTGTTTAGCAAGTGGCCTGTATCTAACCAATGAGATTTAAGTTATAAAGATAAAGATGAAAAAAATTTTAAATATTGTGTGTCTGCTTGGGTAGATGTGGAATGATCTGCATGGGACCAGCGAGCTATAATTCTGTTGTATGTTTCAGTGTAGTTTAGAGGAAGGTAGATTCCGCTCAGTGGATGGGAAATATTAAGGCTGTATATATTAAATTATCATAGTTTATTGACATTAGCCATTAATATTTTCTAATTCATTTGTCTTATTAAAGTCCATAGGTATAAAGTAACTTTCTTAATGTAATTTGGCTTCCTACGTAATTTTCCTAAAGGGAGAAAATGTACTGACTTGCCAGTATTAGCATTCTGGTTTATTTCACAATTTTCACATTATTTCTCACATGTAAATTTTTACTTGTGTTTATAACATCATTTATTTGCAAATTTAGTCATGTATGTCTATCTCCCTGAGACCTGGCTTCTCTGGGTTATTTTCACAAAAGTCAGGTTTCTGGCTTTGCAGAGCTGAGAAAATTAAATCCTTATCAATAACGATGTCCCTGAGATAATGTTCTTGGGAATCAAGATGTCTTCCCGAATGGAAAGATCCTCTGTTTTGGAGGCTCTTTCCTTTTCCTCTTAGAAGGCAACAAGTCAGGGGTCATCCAGCAGTGTCAGCAGGCAGTTTAGGAATTAAGGCAAAAACTAACCGTTATTGAATGCCTGTTCTCTGCCAGGATTTCACTTAGTTATTTCACTTAGTTGTTATCACAATCACAGTTAACAAATATGTGAGCAAGATGTAATTATCCACTTTGTTATAGTTAAGGAAACAAAGGCCTTGGAAGGGTAAGAAATTAGCTGAAGATTACTTAGCTAGCAAGTGGTAGAGTCATGATTTCCTCCATTCTTCAATAGGACAAAGCAGTTTATTCTAATTTTGTTAAATAAATACAGTTTAAATCATTTGTAATTTGTATAACAATTTATATTGACAAAGATTTTTATAGTATAAAAATTTCTTTGGAAAGTCTCTATATGATGAGTAATCTAAACCAGTTTTTTTTCAGTATTCCTCAGAATTTTTATGTTTCTCTGGCCAGCTTTTTTGTTTTGTTTTGTTTTCTGAAATGACTTTAAACTGCACTTTCTATCAACCTTCCCCTCTCACCCTACATACCAGTGAAGGCAGATGCCCTTAATTTCTACTTCATGGAGATACCTCTTATACCGTCTGTATTCTGGATCCCATTTTCTTAGGAAACTTTATCTTGTGTATATTTCTGTCTCTCACCTTCATCATCTCTCTTGTACTCTTCTCATCAGCATTTAAATATACATCTTTTATGCCATTCTCCCCTGTGTTCTCTGTTTTTCAGTTTCACAGGCCTTCTTTTAGTTTTTCACTTGCCAACATGCCTTCTTCCATTAGGGCTTTCGTGTTCTTTTTATGCCTAAATACTCTTTCCACTTCCCGGAGTTCCCATCGTGGCTCAGTGGTTAACGAATCCTACTAGGAGCCATGAGGTTGCGGGTTCCATCCCTGGCCTTGCTCAGTGGGTTAAGGATCCCGCGTTGCTGTGGCTGTGGTGAAGGCCAGCAGCTACAGCTCCTGTTAGACCCCTAGCCTGGGAACCTCCATATACCCTGGGTACAGCCGTTAAAAAAACAAAATGAATTTCTGACATTAACTTAGCTTCTCAAAAATGTTAGTGATCTTCTTTTACTATCTAGTTGTTGGTCATCATTTTCAATATCAATTAATTATAAAAGTTAAATTTACTAAAAGAAAACTAGGGTAATTTGTAGCATTCTGTTTTCAAAACAAACATTTTAAAATAAATGCAGATAAATTGTTTTTGATCATTACTATTTTCCCTAGTTACTTAAATGTGTTTATTCATTTATAAGTTTTAATAGATTTATAGTATTAGAAAATCTCTACTACAGTATTTTAAAATTTTTGTTTTGGTAGCCATAAACTAAAAAAATTATTTAGATACTAAAAAACTGTTTCTTCCTACATTGGAAGACTATAAACTTCTGATCTCACGAAACCGTATTATTTTCTGTATGGCAGAGGTTTGTATTGGTACCACTGCTGTTTCTTTACAAAAAGCTCAGTAGGATTGATGACCCAGTGTATATCTTCGGTGAAGCATGCCATTATCACCACGTTAGAAAAATTCTTCAATTCGACTCGCTGTCTTTATCACAAACATGGGGTAGGTATGGCAACCATTTGCAGCTCTTCCTTGACTCCTGTTTCTTTCTTTCTCTCTTTTCTTACTGATCCTGAAAATATTTGATTTAAAGAAATCAGAGAAAGAGAATAACCTTAAAGTATTTTCAGGATTGCCACAGACTCCATTACCTTAAGCTCTGCCTAGCTTTCAAAAATAGGTGATAGAGATTTTGATTTGGATGAGTTCCTGCGTCACCATAGATACCAGGCCCCCACAGTGAAACGATGACATTTTAATTGGAAAGATGGCTTTAACTTGTGAATTACAGGCTTTTCCAGTAAACAAGTGCAGGACTTTCTGGAGGTTTTAAGATAAAGGAAAATGATGTGCTCACTTGTCTTTTAAAGTCATCAGGAAGAGGATCTTTCACCTCCATGCTGGGCTGTAATCTCCCCTGTGGTAATTGTTGCCAGTCCTGGGAGGTAAACATCCACAAACATTCCTTTTTCCTTAGTCAAAAAGCCTCTGTGGTCAGGTCCATAGAGTACCAGTGCTTATCAGTTGTCAGCTAAAGTACTATGACAACATGATCTAGACAGAGTCTTTCTGAGATGACAGTGTAGAATTGAAGTTCACTAAATGAATGCTTGTGTAGCATTCAGTAAGTGATTATGATGGTAGTTAAAAATTCTGCATTATTTCCAGCACAGAAAGGATACCAATTCACATGTGTTGTATTGAAGATTTATGAGAGTTAAGCATCTTCTTAAGCTCCAAAAAGAGCTTTCTGGCAAAGTTGAACCCATTGATTCCTTTTGTCATTAATTATCATAGTTTATCATGCAACAAGTCTTTTGTGGTCCTTTTTTTCTCTATGTGCCTAACAAATACCAACAGTAGACTCAGCATCAGTTGATTTGTCAATCTGAATATCTACTTTTAAGAAGTCTAGCTTTTCTGTTGTTAGCTGCTAGTTTTCTGTCTGGTCTCATGAATTGTAGAACAGATCTCATCATTTGAATCTACAGAAATTCCTTTTGTATATTTGGTCCCAATGTTTTCGCCATTTACTAAATATAAGTTCCAATAATTTTTCAACTCTGGTAGGAGTATTTTTCTTGACCACACTAAACGGTTTAAGATGGGTGAGATGGGTGAAGGGGGCCAAAAACAAACTTCCAGTTATAGAATAAATAAGTCATGAGGATATAGTGTACAGCACAATAACTATAGTTAATAATTCTTCTGTATTTGAAAGTTGCTGAGAGTAGTTCTTAAAAGTTCTCATTACAAGAAAAAGATTTTTCTATGTGTGGTGACAGATGTTAACCGGACTTAAATTGTGGCTATCACTTTGCAGTATATACAAATATCAAATTATTACATTACACACCTGAAACTAACATTATGTTGTTTGTCAGTTATACCTCAGTTTTTAAAACATAAGTTATGATTATAGTGAGGGTTCTTCAAGTTACACAGACCTAAATGTTTCATATCCTTTCTTTATTTTACTAGCCTCAGTGGATAATTTGCCATCCCCTCCTCTCATCTGTTTGCTCCTATCATTGCTAGGTTTCCTTAGATTTTTACCTGGTCATCTGAATGTTTTCCTAAAGCTTAATTAGTCTTTCACTTGTTTCATGTGTGCTTACTATTTTATCCTTAAATTTGAGTGGAAATTAACTTGAACTCTCATTTAAACTGTAAATCAAGTGTTAGCAAAACTACAGTCTATGGACTGTTTTTGTATGGCCCACGTGCCAAGAATTGTTTTTAAATTTTTAAATGGTTGGGAGAAAAAAAAGAACAACATACTACAGAGACCATATGTGGCCTCCAAACTCTAAAAATATTTACTGTCTTGCCCTTTAAGGACATTAAAAAATGTGCTGTTCCATGCTTTAAATAATCGTGTTTTCTTCATGATGGGTGCTTTAATATTTTCTCTCATCTTTTTCTTCCTCCCAGCACTGTTTCCTCATTTGCAATATTTCAATTATATGGTATTTCTCTTTGTTTTTATTTTATGCTAAATATAAAGTACTAATGTTTTTATTTCTATATTATGCAGTCATGTTATTTTCTTATTCTTTGATATTGTCTCTTGTCATGAACAACCCACAGTAACACTGGTTGCTTTTTAATTTTATTGCTGTCTTGCAGTATAGATTCATCTCATTAACTGTCTACTTTCAACCTAAATGTCTTTTGGTGTTACTGCTTTACATAGTTTTTCAGTTCACTGAATGGCATTTCATCTTCATCCTGTCCTGTGAATAATTTTTTCAATAACTGACTAAATTTTCATTGTATTTCATGTAGAATTCTATCACTACTCTCTGGTTAAAATTTGGTAAATACTCTTTAATCTTGTGTACTTGTTTTCCATTTCTCAAAAAAATTATGAGTTTTTCTTTTTTTTTTTTTTTGTCTCTTTGTCTTTATCTAGGGCTGCACCCACGACATATGGAGGTTCCCAGGCTAGGGGTCTAACAGGAGCTGTAGCTGCCGGCCTACGCCACAGCCACAGCAATGCAGGATCCGAGCTGCGTCTGCAACCTTCACCACAGCTCACAGCAACGCCGGATCCTTAACCCACTGAGCAAGGCCAGGGATCGAACCCGCAACTTCATGGTTCTTAGTCGGATTCCTTAACCACTGAGCCACGAAGGGAACTCCCCTATGAGTTTTTCAAAACCCTTCTTTAATGCTCTGTAATAGCCTACATGGGAAAAGAATCTGAAAAAGAATAGGTACATGAATAACTGATTCCCTTTGCTGTAACCTGAGACTAACACATTGTAAGTCAACTATACTCCAGTAAATTTTTTTTTAAAAACCTCTTCATTATATTATTTTACTCAATTTAAACAATCTTATTCTAGCTTTTTATTAGAATAGTAAATACTACAAATTTTATTTCATAATTCAGAAAAAAATGAAGAACCAGGCAACCACTTTGCGTCACTATAGATTAATTTGCATTTTCTATAGTTTTATGTAATTGGAGTCATAGTGTGTTCTTTCCGGTGTCTGGTATCCATTCAACATAATTATTATGAGATTGAATCGCACTGTGTGCTTTGGTAGTTTGGTCCTTTTTTATTGCTAATTAGCGTTCCATTTTTTTGAACTACATTTATCTGTTCACTTATTAAAAAGCATTTGGGTTATTTCCAGTTTGAGGCTACTGCAAATAAAGCAGCCGACTACATGTGTTTGTGTCCACAGATTTCCTTTTTCTTGAGTAAATACCTAAGGCAAAGAGTGGCTGGGTTTTTGCAAAGAATGATATGTTTACTTTTTATAGAGACTGCTAGTTTTCCAAAGAGGTTCTGTCATTTATGTTCCCACATTTTGGTTCTTCTAGATCCTCACCAAAATCTGATCTTGGCAGTCTTTTTTTTTTTGGCTACACTCGTGGAACCTCCCAGGCCAAGGATCGAACCCATGCCACAGTTGTGGCCTACACCACAGCTGCGGCAACACTGGATCTATAACCCACTGTGGCAGTCTTTTAAATTTAAGCTATTTTAATGGGGATATAGTAGATTCTTAGTGTAGTTTTAATTTGCCTTTTCTTAATTGCTGTGTGACCAACTGTCTAAATGCCTAATAGTGAAAGGTCTTAGCCAACATTTAAAGACTTTATTGTTGGGAATTTCCTGGTGGTCTCGTGGCTAAGACTCGACACTTTTACCACTGTGATCTGGGACCTGAGATCCCACATCAAGCTGCTGCACTCTGGGCCAAACACACACATAGACTTTATTGTCTTCTTATTGATTTATAGGAATTCTTCATGTATTCTGGGTACAAGTGTTTTGTCATATGTGTGAATTATAAATATTTTCTCCCATTCTATGGCTTGCCTTTTTCTCTGTTAGTATTGTTATGGATGTGTAATTTACATACCGTAACATTTGTGCATTTGAGCATATAGTTTGATGAGTTTTGCTAAATTTATACAGTTGTGCAGCCATCTCACAACCCAAATATTTTTTTTTTTTTTTTGAAAACCTATCACCACAAAACGGTTCTCTCTTGACTATTTGCAATCAGTTCCTCCTCCCACCCAGACCCAGGCAATCACTGATTTGCTTTCTGTCTTTAGAGTTGCCATTTACTAAAAATGTTATATAAATGGAACCATACAGTATGTAATCTTATATATCCAGCTTCTTTTACTTAACACAGTGTCTTATTTAGGTTCATCTGTGTTGTTGCATGTATAAGTAGGCCTTTTTGCTGCTGAGTAATGTTCCAGCCTGTGGATCTGCTCACTTTGTTTGTGTTGGTAGGTTGATGGACATTCAGTTGGTTACAGTTTGGGGCTATTAAGAATAATGTCGCGTTTTTTTTTTTTTTTAATCCCCCTTGACATAAAAGAGCAAAATTTTTTAGTTTTAATAAAAGTTCATCCGTGTTTTCATCTGCATGTTACATAAGAAAATTTTTGCCTACCCTAAAATTGGAAAGCTTTCCTCCTGGGTTTTCTTTCTCAGAAGCTTATAGTTTTATGTTTTAAGTTTAATTTCTATGTACAGTATAAGGTTCATTTTTTTTCCTCATAGACGTATTCAGTTGTTTGAGCATCTTTGTTGAAAAAGTTTATTTTTTCTCTCTTGAATTACTTCGTTGTGAATTTGCATATATTTTGGCATCTTGAGGATATTTAATTGCCTGTCCTAATGGTTTTAACATCTGTGGATGATTTTTGCCTAAATCTTTTTTTTTTTCAACAAAGACTGTGAAAGAGTAATTTTCTATTTTTATTATTACTCTGTATCTGTTAGCTGTGATTCTTTGTAAAGAATAATTTTCACTCACTAATTATGGCTACTTGGTTACCCTGAACTGCAGTTCCTTTTTAAAACAATGGATAAATATTTAAATTTTGCATTTTTATCTCCAATTTACAGAGTAATGAGTTATTTATATAATAATTCACCTCCAGTGGTAGGAAATGAGGCATGATTGTGTTCTCTTTCATTTTTTATTTATTTTTGAAAGTCTTATTATGGATTTACATTTTTTAATATTATACTTTAATTAGTTTGGTGCTGGGCGGGACTACTAGAGCCATAACAAGCTAGACCAACAGTGGCTGAAGCAGATAGGGGTTTGTCTGGGTATGGGTAGTGTTAACAGTGTTTCTCTTGTTTCACCAGAATGCAGACCTTTCCATTCTGCCTTCCTTAGTATCCCCTTGCTTGTCACATCATGGTCACCAGATAGCTGTAACACCATAGGCATTGTGTCTATGTTCAAGGTATGGCAATGGAGCAGTTCCAGCTGCCAGACAAAAGGCATTGTTACAAAATCCTTTTTCAAAACTCTCCCTGCAGACCAGATATAGGTCTTCCATTGGCCAGATGTGGGTCTCCTGGTCACCCCGCTTTTAGGAGGACTATGAAAGCAAGTATCTAGCAAAAAGGAACAGAATTATCAACATGGCTTAAACTACTCTTGAGCCATTGCTACCCCTGCAGTGTACATTGCCACCCCTGGGGAAAACAGGGTTTTTACTAATAAGAAAGAGGAAATGAATTTTAGGGAATAACTAATAACGCTTGCCATACATGTCTTTGGTAAAGCACAGAATGACTAGAGTTATTATGTTGTATTGCTTTATTTAAAAGTAAACCTTAGGAGTTCCTTTTGTGGCTCAGCGGGTTAACCAACATAGTGTCTGTGAGGATGCAAGTTTGATCCCTGGCCTCGGTCAGTGGGTTAAGTATCCAGCTATTGCCATAAGCTGTGGTGTAATTCGCAGATGTGCCTTGGATCCATTGTTGCTGTGGCTGTCGTGTAGGCCTACAGCTGCACCTCCGATTTGACCTCTAACCTGGGAACCTCCATGTGCTTCACGTGCAGCCCTAAAAAGAAAAAGAAAAAGAAAAAAAAAGACTGCATATATAGATTTAAGTTAAAAATTTATATTAAAAGAGTAAGATTTGGGTGCTTGCCACATTAATGTCTTATTAGAACTTATGTTTTCCTGTAAATTTCATTTTCTTATTGAACACAATTTTAGTGTCCTTGAAATATTATCTGCTATTACCTAATACAGTGAGAATATTATTCTAAGTGTTGACATCATTTAAAAACTTTTTTCTTAATACCAAACTGTAAATTCATAAAGACTGCATTCTTCAGATTGATTTTATAAAGAAATATGGACGTTAAAAGAACTTACTTCTCTATATTGATCATCTCTTTATCTTCTCCATTTTCTTAGGCTCCCTGTTACCTCCTTTTCTGCAGAAACTTCCACTTCCAAATCCATGTTCACTTTCATTCTTTTCTCTCTTTTTTTCTTTTTACTCTCATTTTCCCCATGCTTTTTTATAGCTCTTCATTTTTTTCTGTTTCTCTTCAAAAAGGACCATAATAGAGTTGATTTCTGGTTGATATGATCATGTTGCACTATTAAATGTTCTTCTTAGTCTCTTAATTTCATTTGGGTTATGCACTGTTGACTACTGATTGTTAACAGGTTCTGAAATAATCCTATTAGGTTAGCTGAGACGTACATATCAAACATTAGCGGTCTGTGTGCTACTGAATCAGAAAAGCCACTGGTAAGCTCTGGATCACAACCGAGGTAGCTAATATAATTCTTGCTTTTAAATTATATTATTTAATGTGATTCTGTCTTCCTTTAGTCCTTGTAATCTCCCATGGGGCTCCATTAAGTTCTCATGGTTTCAGACATGTCATAACTTCAAAAAAGTGTTAAGTCTATGTATCCTGTTACAGCACACAGATATTATAAATTGCTATTAATATTTTGGCCTTTTATATAGTTATTGTATGTAAGCGGTTGTGAATTTATTAGCACCATTCTTGAAAATAAAATAATTTGAATTTTAGAATTCCCATTTATTGCACATGATTTAGGTGATATGCTTTTTATTGTCTTAAATTTACCTAAAAACCAACCCAGTTTTATTAAATACATACTCTGCTGAGGGAATGGTTTAAAGAATTACCAGCTTTGTGATAAAAATTCTTAGCCTGTATCCTTTATATGCTGTTAAAAATAAAAAGCTATGTTTTTTTCCAGCAGTAGGGATTGTCTGTTTAGTGAAAGATACCTGTTCTTTGAATTTTTGCTTGAAGTGACTTTGCATCTTGCTTACTATAACCTCTGTGTTTTTCAGGAAGCCGTGTAGGTTGCTTCCCTCTCTCTTCCTCTCCACCTTTCTCTGTCTTGAAACCTCACTAATAGCCAAAACAGCAAAATTTATATATATATATATATGTATATATACACACACACACACACACACACACATATATGTACACACACACACATATATAATACATATATATATAATACATACATATATATATATATATATATATATAGTCTTTTTAGGGCCACACCTGTGGCATATGAAAATTCCCAGGCTAGGGGTGAAATCACAGTGTAGCTTCCGGCCTACACCACAGCCTCAGCAATGCTGTATCTGAACCATGTCTGCGACCTACACCACAATTCATGGCAACGCCAGATCCTCAACTCACTGAGTGAGGCCAGGGATTGAACCCACGTCCTCATGGATACTAGTCGGGTTCAACCACTGAGCCGTGATGGGAACTCCCAAAATTTATATTATTTGTCCCTGTCCTTCCGTCAGCTCATTGCATTCTTTTATATATGAAACCTAAAGAATATAACTGCTAAAGAATTATTTCATGAGGGGAAAAGGTAAAATGTGATTGTTAGTCTTCATGATACAAGGTTTATTTGATCCTTGTAGAGTGGAACCGTGGTCTTGAACATATATGCGATTTTGTTACTACAATAAAATTCACCTTTTCCATTTCTAATTTCAATTACTTGAAGCTTTTAAAATTCTGTCAGACTTTAGATTTAATACTGTATTCACACTCACAGAGGTCATCTTTTATTAACCATAGCTTAGTTAACACTAGAATATTGCTTGCTATTTTATGGAACAATCTTTACAGCGGCCTTGCTATATCTCTGTTCCGTTAGCTCAGTGCCAGCTGTTGCTTTGGTTACAGTGTTCCTGTTTTGGCACGCTTTTAGGGATCCTAAACAACTATGCTTCTTTTCTGACTATATTCT